>CM068368.1:271914100-272456600 GCA_034769895.1 Magicicada septendecula
CCGCAACCACTAACTACGCTTCTATTTTCAAACAAAATATCGGTGAAGAGTAAGTAATTTTCTTTTAACTAATGGTAGACATTAGTCTTGTATAATGGTTAATGTTTAATGCCTTGTATATTATTAATTACTGATCTACACAAATTTCAGGTAATCATACACAGACATACTCACTGATATTCGTAACTAAATCTGAATCATACACATACAAGTAGGCCAATACTAACTGAAGTCAGATTAACGTATCTACTCGATACTGCAGACAAAGCAGAAGTCAGATTACCATGTAACCATTTATGTAGTATTAATTTTCCATATAAAAATAATAATAATTTAATTAAAGAGATATGATAACATGTGAATATATTGTACTGATTTGTAAGCTACTTATAAAATAAAGACGAACGCGTGCAATTACACGAATAGTGCAATTAAGTTACAATATTCAGTGATTGGCCAGCGCTGAAACAGGAGAATGTTAGTACAGACAGGCAGAATATGCACGGGGCGTCTCGCGCCCTGGTTTGTGTGCATTGTCCAGGTCGGAGTCTGATGAATGCCAAGTTCTAACAGTGCAGCTCGCTCGTGTTAGGGTCCTCAGCACAAGGTGTTAAGGTGAGGTCCATGAATAAACGGTGTATGCGAATATAGCATGGGGACATCTCTTGAGTGAATTTCTCCAGCCAGACGCCTGGCCTCAGGCTCGCCTCCGTGGGCCACTTAAGGCATCACCCGCAGGAGCTTAGAAGCGCGCTAGTGTGGTTGATAGGTTCGACCGCCCGGAGGCGAGTCGTTCGTAACGATCGGTTGCTACTACAGGGCGAATGGCTCCTGTACATTTGTACATTAGGCATTTGTACACCGTGCGGTTTCCTATGCTCTGAGGTTTAGCCCAGCCGAGAGGGCAAAGCAGGTACTGACATGTTAGTACAGTTGGCATTACTATGTAATGGCCGCTTTTGTGTAACTCGAACGTGAAGCACGGCAGTACGTTTAGACAAAACGCATTGACATTACAAAGTGGTGTGTAAAAATCATAATTCGCTCTGCGGCACAATGCCGCGTTATTATTATATTCATTAAGGATTTTGGTATCTTTACACTGCAAAAATAATTTATTCATCGTGAAGGTGAAAAGTTTTTACTTACTAATGTCTTTATCTGAAGATAAGTAACTGTATCGCGTTAATAAAACATAAAACATAAAAACTCTATTAAAATTATTTTATTTTATTTAAAGTTTTATTATTCGTGTAGTATTAAAACTTAAAATGAAGATAGCGAAATTTTATCCGAGTAATGTCTATTTATATGTAGCGTCACGCTTGAGGGTGTCTCCGAGTTCCAATGAAATTTGCACAAAGGAAAATATAGGTGTTATGTAAAGAATCATTAAATCATATAACATACTATATCACTTTAGAAATCCCAAATGGAATTTACAAGTTTCAAGTCATTTTATATGCCCGAATTTTAAAACGAAATTGTCTAAAGGAAACGATGATAGCGTTTAACAAAAAACCTGAGCAGTAGCACGGTGCTTTTGATTTTATTATAACTATTAATGTAGTATTCGACTGACTGACGGAGAACAGAAAAACCGTTGCTTGTCCTTAACATGCATACATAATCTACCTTAACTTCAAAAACTTCTACACAAGAATTTAAAAATATACCTCTAGTAATTAGTTTGCATTTCAGGACAGAAAACTAAGCGTTATTGATACACATAAACAAACTAAAATTAGTTCTTAACTTAATGATTTTACTAATTCATCTGCAATCAACTGAAGACCGTACAGTAAATTATAAGAATGAAAAAATCTGTTTACTGTATAGCCTAAAACAGCAAACTTTACATTCTTTCACCTATTCTTAAGATGTTATGACAATGTCACTGTTTAAACTTTGTACTAGTTTATCAGCTGTAAGCGGTCCACCACCGCTATACGGCACGCGCGGATGACGTCACGCGTTTATCAAACGCTGCAGCCGGCCATCACCGCCGACTACAAGCAAGTTTAGTTCAGTTTATAACAAGACTCCGAGCGCAACTCTCGTAAAACACTTCTCTTCCAGCCGCGGCTTCTGGCTATTTTTTAACATGCATTCATAATATTTCATTTCATTCAACTACCTGCGTCCATCTACAATGGACCACGATTTCATTCAAAATTAATTCGGGCGTTATTGCCTCAAATGCATCCGCACGTGCCGATCGTAATTAACAATCAGATTTTTTCAATAAACGAATGTTCAACATCTTTAATACAGTCCACTTCTTTCTAACAAACAATCCAGCCTTCCTCATTAGCGTCTTTGGAATAACTCACGATTATTCAAGAGCTTCCAAACCGCAACATTTTTGGTCCATCCGGGCAGGATTTCATATTTTCGGGCCCAAAAACGCAAACATTTTTGGTCCAACCGGGCAGGATTTCATATTTTCGGGCCCAAAAACGACATCATTTTTGGTCCCCACGGCACAGATTTCTCATATCTGAGTACACAAGCGACAGCATTTATTTATACACATCATTTCTGGAAAGATCGATCTGAAGTTAATCACGCCCTACGGGCATCATTTTCGTCCTGAGCGACACCATTATTGTGAATCACGTCGCAGTCATCTCGACAAGATTCAGCCAAGCAGTAGACCAGAGACGACGGGACAAAGCAGGACCAACATTTTCGAGGTCATCGAAAAAGATTCCACAACTTTAATTGATGGAGGGTACAACATGAGGCATCGGCTGACCGGCAGAGACAGGAGGTGTAGCAGCTCCAAACGGGATCGAAGCCAGCTTCATCACGAATGGATCGACGGCCACGTGACTATAAACTTTACTTATATTTGATTTTTAATAATATTTCACTTAGTTGGTATTTTTTGACACATTTGTATAAACAAACACCTCATTACACAATACAAATTAATAAATGGTTGGCAGCTCATTATCAGTTAGAACTTTAAAGATAAAGATATACTTTGTAACCATTTAGATTCATAATTTCAATAATTTAACTGCCAACAAGCTTGATTAGTTAGAGAGAGTAAGTTTATGTTCAAAACAACGATCGCTAGCTACCGAAACGTATTTAAACTCATTCAAAATTAAGTTTGTGGTTCACATGCTCTATGCTCAATTGCTTTCTAAATATTTTTCCCTTTTTATATTAAACTGTAATAATGGCCGATGTAAGGGCTCTAATAAAAAAACGAGGCACAATTAAGGCCTCAATGTCCCGAGTAAATACCTTCGCGGATAACTTCCATTTGTTAACCAGCGATCCTCATGCGCTGAAAATAAAACTGCGTCATTTGATGGAATTATCCACCAAATATGATGAGATACAGTCACAAATCGAAGCTGAGGAAGCAGACGTTGCTTTAACGAGTGATAGAGTACAAACGGAAGACGATCTTTGCAATATAGAATGTAAATTGCAACACCTGCTAGAGCAAGCTGAGCATATGAACCAAAAACCAGTAATTAATGCTGAAGGTAAACAGCCTAAAACACCCCCCATTCAATTGGAACCAATAAAATTACCACGGTTTGAGGGTAGTATTGTTGAGTGGCAACATTATTACCATATTTTTCTTGAACTAATTCATGTCAGAGCAGATCTGACAGATATAAAGAAACTTCACTATTTGCACTTGTCATTACATGGCGAGGCGCTTAACGTAATAAAATCGTTGCCCATCACGCATGAGAATTACGCGGTGGCTATCGATCTGTTGAGGAATAGATATGATAGTAAGCTAATTGTTTCCGCTCACCACGTGTGGAATGTCCTAGACGTACCATTAGTTCAACAGGAATCCCAAGTTAGCATATCGCAATTTATTGATCAAATCTCTGCAAATATAAACGCTTTAAATAATCTCAAACTGCCAGTCAACACGTTCGAAATTATTGTCGTAAATTATTTAGCCAAAAAACTTGATAATTACACTTTACGTTTGTGGAAAGAGAGTTTATCGGAGCATAAATTCCCTGATTTTAATAATTTTATAAATTTTCTAAATTCACGTAGGAAATTACTGCAAAATCTCGATAACGCGACTAGCCCAACGAGCAGGTTGAACAAAAGCGATAAGTCTCCTTATCGCAAGGCAGTTAAACAGATAAGCACTCCAAAGGGCGCATTCCACTCACATATTAGAAACAATTTATGCAGGCTGTGTAACGGTGGACATAGACTTAGCGATTGCCCACAATTTACATCGCTGTCTATCCCTGATAGAAAAAACGCGTTAATAAAAAACAAACTTTGCTTAAACTGCCTCCGTTCGGGACACGAGGGTTCAAAATGTCCCTCAAAATTCTCATGTAAAAAATGTTCTAGGCGTCACCACACCACGATTCATGTCCCCAACAGGGACGTAGCTTCTGTTAACAACCAGTGTTCACTGAAATCACAGACCAATAAATCGGTATTGTTATCTACCGTCTGTATGACATCCAATAAAGTCGGCAAAAAATTTCCCGTTAGGATATTACTGGATTCCGGTTCTCAAGCGAACTTTTGCACAATGGATTTCGCCCGCAGAATGGGCCTCCAATTGGTTAAATCGCAACTGCCCATCACGGGTATAAACAACTCGCTTTCCCAGGCTGACTTCAGTACTAATGTAAGGCTACATTCACGCTATAAACCCTTCACGTTAAACGTACGTTGTGCCGTATTACCCAGTATAACTAATAATTTACCGGCGGAGTCGTTCAATCTTGCCTCTTTAAATTTACCCAAGCGCATATTCTTGGCGGATCCTCACCTACATTGCTCGTCGCAAGTCGATATATTAATCGGCGCTCAATATTTTCTCCAATTAATTGAACCTATGAAATATACGCGCGGACCACACTTTCCTATAATTCAGGAAACCAAGTTAGGATTTATTTTGGCCGGTGACTTACCATTCAACGTCGATATGACTAAAACGGTTTCTTCCTTTATGGTCTGTAGGGATGATAATCAGATTTCCTCGCAACTAAAGGAATTTTGGAAGTTGGAGGAGATCTCTAGTCGCGAAGCCCGATCTGAGGACTCGCCGTGTGAAAGGCATTTCGTGGAAAACACTAACCGCAATCGCGACGGGAGATTCGTGGTAGCCCTGCCCCGCAGATCTGATAAATCTTATTTGGGAGATTCTCTCCGCGGAGCCATACGCAGATTCCAATCGTTAGAATTCAAATTCAAGCAGAACCCTACCCTTTATAAGGATTATAGTGAGTTCATGAGTGACTACTTAAGACTTGGCCACATGTCGCCGCTTAATGAATACGATCTGTCGCTTGACAGGTCAGAGATCTTTTATCTGCCCCATCACGCAGTCTTCAAAGACTCTAGCTTAACCACTAAATTGCGCGTGGTATTTGACGCATCCGCTAAAACCACCAATAATTTGTCCCTTAACGATACTTTAATGGTCGGTCCTACGATCCAGCAGGATCTGTTTTCGATAATGGTTCGGTTCCGCACCCACCGATACGTACTTATTGCGGACATTGAAAAGATGTATCGCCAGATCATTGTTAATCCTAAGGATTCAAACTTGCAACGCATTGTTTGGCGTGATGCACCGCATAAGGAATTGCGGCATTACGCGTTAAGGACGGTTACATATGGCACTGCTAGTGCCTCCTTCCTTGCTACGCGTTGTCTGGCTCAAATAGCATATGAAAATAAATCCGACTACCCTACAGCTGCTAAGGCCATAGCAAATGACTTTTACGTAGACGATCTCATAACGGGTTCGGATGATCCGAACGGCTTAGCTGAAATGAAATGCGAGATCGTGAAGTTGTTGAGGAGGTATGGTTTTTCGTTACATAAATGGTTCTCTAACCACCATAAGATTATGACTCTTCGCGCCCAAGTAACCCGTGACTTCAGCAAGGGTCAAAACGTGCGTACATTGGGAATACAATGGAATGTTGAAGGGGATAACTTTTTATACACCGTTAGGGGTGATGATAATTTAACCATTTTCAACAAGAGAAGCGTGTTGTCAATCATCGCCGGGATCTATGATCCACTAGGTTTAATCGCTCCCATCACATTTTGCTGCAAGCATTTCGTGCAGCAGTTGTGGTTGGCGGGCATTGATTGGGACGAACCCTTGTCTGGATCATTAGCCAATCAATGGTTGGAATTATACGCTCAATTAGTCTCCGACACTCATTTTGAGATTACGAGGTCGGTTAAGAGTTCGAACAGTTACCCAGTTAGTTCATTGCAGCTGCACGGATTCGCCGACGCTTCGGCTAAAGGTTACGCGTGTTGCATTTATGTGCGGGCGGTCTATTCGAACGGCGCCATATCATCAAACTTGTTGTGTGCTAAATCTAGGGTCGCTCCGCTGAAACAGATAACGCTTGCTAGACTTGAACTTTGTGCTTGTTTATTGTTGGCTCAATTAACGTCCAAGGTTTTAAATGCCGTCGATTACAATTTTGACGGACTATATCTTTATTCGGATTCGATGATAGCGTTGTACTGGATACATCAGCAATCTTCCCGCTGGAAGGTATTTGTGGCCAACCGTGTCGCGGAAATACAGCGTCTTGTTAGCAGCAGGGGAATTTGGCGTCATGTAGTATCAAATGACAACCCTGCCGACGTTTTATCGCGCGGTTGCCTCCCTCGTAGTTTGCACTGTCATACTCAATGGTGGCATGGTCCCTCCTGGTTGGCTCGTGATTCGGCCTCATGGCCGGTCAGCGCGTTCGACATTAATACTCCCTGTACTTTTCCCGACATTGAAGAGGAACGTCGCAAACAGGTTCAAACCTCACTAATTGTCGCGTCCTCAACACATAGTTATATTGAAAATTATTCATCTCTTACGAGGCTTATTCGCGTCTTCGCATATTGTCGTCGATTTTTTCGCAATTCTAGGCTCGCGGTGGTTGATAGAGACACGTCCTTTTTGTCGGCTCAAGAATTGTCTGACACGCTCTTGATTTTTGTCCGGCAATCACAGAAGTTGCATTTCGACGTGGAGGTTAGGGAACTTGAGGCACACCGGTGCCTTCCACGCAGTAGTAAAATTCTTGCTCTCAACCCATTCCTGGATGAATCAGGCATTTTAAGAGTGGGAGGACGCTTGCAATTCTCCCCACTTAGCTATGAGAGTAAACACCAAATAATTTTGCACCCACACTCTCATCTCACGAGATTAATTGAATACGAACACATCCGTTTGTTGCACGCTGGAGTGCAATCAACTCAAGCTTCACTTAGGCGAAAGTATTGGATCATACACGATAAGTCCTATATCCGCTCAGTGATACATAAATGTGTCACTTGTTTTCGTTTCCGGGCTAAAGGCGCGAATCAATTACTCGGTCAATTACCCTCTTCTAGGGTCACGCCGTCAAGGCCATTCTCACAGTCGGCCGTGGATTACGCCGGTCCTGTACTTTTGCGCCATGGCGGGCAGCGCTCTAAGTCCACGACCAAGGCATATATCGCTCTATTTATATGCATGTGTACTAGGGCCATCCATTTAGAATTGGTGTCGGATCTCACTTCCAGCGCCTTTATAGCGGCTTTAAAAAGGTTCATATCGCGCAGAGGTATTCCCGCGCAAATATTTTCGGATAATGGCACGAATTTTCGTCGTGCCAACCACACGTTGCATGATTGGTACAAATTTTTAACCTCCAAGGAAGTTGAGCAATCTTCTCTGGAGTTTTGCGGTCTCCACGGCATCAAATGGTCCTTTATCCCCCCTTCAGCCCCTCATTTCGGTGGTTTGTGGGAAAGTGGTGTAAGGAGTGTTAAATTCCATTTACGTCGCGTAATTGGCGGTACGATCTTGAATTTTGAGGAATATTCTACTCTTCTTTCTCAAATTGAGGCTTGCTTTAATTCACGCCCATTATGCGCGGTGTCCGACGATGCTAGAGACCCTGAACCTTTAACACCTGCTCATTTTTTGGTCGGTGCTCCACTTACGGCACTTCCGGAACCCGACTATACACAAGGCAATAATACTCATTTGGGCAGATGGCTTCTGCTCCAAAAATTTATGCAGACCATCTGGAAACGGTGGTCTAGGGATTATCTGCACCAGCTGCAGCAGCGCAATAAATGGCGCACCCCGTTAAAGAATTTGAATGTCGGACAACTTGTCCTCATTTTGGATGACAATTCCCCCCCTCTAGAATGGAAGCGTGGGGTAATTACCAATGTTTTTCCGGGTCAAGATTCCTTAGTACGCGTCGCAGAAGTTCGCACCGCGCTAGGTATCATACGCCGACCCATCCACAAATTATGCCCCCTTCCGGTGGCAACAAGCTAATCGTATGCGTGCCATACGAGGTGTGTGTGTGTGTGTGTGTGAGTGTGTGCGTGTCACATTACATGGACCACGCCCGGGACATTCCCCGGGGCGAGCATACAAGTCAATTGTATCATAAGCATTGTAATATTGTTTACGTGCCACTAGCTATTACTGCAACGGTGACTGTGTTTCATATGTACTATCAATTATTATGGATGTTGTGTATTATCAATATGTTTGAGTGATTCAAATTCTAAGAACCACAAGTGTAATTTATAGTGTCAATTATTCTATATGTGTATTGTATTTTTCAATGTCATGTACCATTGAACTTTGATATGATTATGATAACATTATGTTTCTATTATTTCTATTACTATATATGAAGCAGTGATCAAGATGGTTTCTCTTATATAATTTAAGATTATTATTTAGGTTTGTCAAGGTTTAAATATATGTATTTTTTATCCACATGTTATGCTTCAAGAGAGATCATGTTCAGTTATGTAAAGGTTCGTTTTTATCATGATTTTTTATTTGTTGTACCTTTTCTAGCACAGAAATTGTTTTGTTTTGACTTAAGCTTTGTGCTAGATTAATGAATTTTGTTTTCTACAAATTTTATGTATAAGTCTTTAAGTGTATTATGTTTATTATGTCATTGCTCTCTGGCCAGTGCGCCAATTATTGTATCGCTTACGACATGTAAGTCTAATTATTATATTGTTCAATTTAACCTTTAATGTACAAAATCGTCCCGATTTTGGCGGGCAGTATGTTTAAACTTTGTGCTGGTTTATCAGCTGTAAGCGGTCCACCACCGCTATACGGCACGCGCGGATGACGTCACGCGTTTATCAAACGCTGCAGCCGGCCATCTCCGCCGACTACAAGCAAGTTAAGTTCAGTTTATAACAAGACTCCGAGCGCAACTCTCGTAAAACACTTCTCTTCCAGCCGCGGCTTCTGGCTATTTTTTAACATGCATTCATAATATTTCATTTCATTCAACTACCTGCGTCCATCTACAATGGACCACGATTTCATTCAAAATTAATTTCGGGCGTTATTGCCTCAAATGCATCCGCACGTGCCGATCGTAATTAACAATCAGATTTTTTCAATAAACGAATGTTCAACATCTTTAATACAGTCCACTTCTTTCTAACAAACAATCCAGCCTTCCTCATTAGCGTCTTTGGAATAACTCACGATTATTCAAGAGCTTCAAAACCGCAACAGTCACCAAGACAGAAGTAAACACTTGATCTGAAATAACACAAGTATTTTGTTCCATATAAATAACTAGCAGTTATGCGCGGTTTCGCACGCAAATATTTGACTTTTGATAAGTATTTTTATTATAATTTTTATTGTCTATGCTATATGGCGTTCTGTCAGCCTGTATAACAATTTTGTACTCAGTAGTAAAATTATCTCCAAAGCTGTTTTCAACACATGTACTATTTTAACTTGTACTAAATTATTATGTTAGTGCAACAGCCTTTGGAGATATTTATAAAGAACCTGTAAAATCAAAAACGCTAAATTCTTTATTTTAAGTGTTACTGTGTTAGAAGCATTGTATAACACATTAAACTTTATGTTTTCCTCAACCATGGTTTTTATTTATTTCAGCAGTAAACCAAAAACCGTTGTCACATAACCTCACAAATGAAAACAACACGTATTTTCGGTTTTTATTAGGTAATAGGATAATTTACAATTAATACACTTCTTCTTTTCCACATCGTAATATATCGATACAATCGCATATTATATAAAAAAATCGAAAATGTACTGCAGGAATGGATAAATCTACAGCTCCGATGCCGCTAAATAGCTTCTGTTCATTTACTTGTTACTATGGTAATTAATTCTGGTCTCCATGGTGTTGTTGACATCTTTAGTAGTAGTATTTAATATATTTAAATATTTAGTAATAGTATTTAAATACTTCATACTTAGTATGAATAAGTTTCATTACTTATTCATTGCATCATCAGAAATACGTATAAACATAAATTTTATACTAATCGTTTAAGACAGTTACAAAATATATAGACGTATCTGTATACAAAATTCGAAATATATCGATACAATAGCATATTAAAAATGGCAGGAACGGATAAAGGTACAGTTCTGATGCCGCTAAATATCATTTGTTTATTTACTTGTTACTATGGTAATTAATTCTGGTCTACATGGTGTTGTTGACATCTTTATACGCGTCAAATAAAAGGCATAATTAATAGGGCCTAAATCGTTCGAACGGAGCAAAATATGAAATTCCAAGTTAGTATTTTGCGTCTTGTGTCAAAGGTTACCCGTGCAAAATTTGGTGGCAATCAGTGAAACGGTGTGGATTTGTATTCTGTACCTCAGACTTTGAGTTTTATATATACTGTATATATAATACATTATTGTTTACATTAATGCTTCAGCTAATGTCAGTTGATACGCTTAAGCCCATAAGCGTTAAGTCCATACAAGCGAATGTCTTTGTAAATTAAACTAAATTATATAAACTCAGCAAAATAACTAGATTTATGAAATTATTCATTGGAAACAGAACTGAGTCTATTAGACAGGTTTTTCACGTATACTTAGGGCTACCTTCTACAGAGTTTTACGATAAGATATTGCCTCTTTAAATTTGATTAAGCATCATTGGTTTCATGATTAACAATTTTTTATTCAAACAAGTTTTACAATAAATTTAAAGAAATTTCGACGAAACCGAAACATCGAAGCATGATAATGTTTTTAGGCTTTTGAAACGTATAATGTGCGTATAACAAATATTTACTATATAACAAACATTATCATGTTAAAACGACAGAGACCGAATATTTCTAGACTGTGGGGAATCGAAAGTGTGGAAGCGTTACATTTTTCGATGACGATACATTTTTGTGGAATGACCCCCAGCCTAAAAACATTATCATATTAAAATGTATTCGTCTTTTATGGAAAATAATATTAAGTTTCATGGCAGCAAACTGTGTTATATAATTGCAACCAAACAAATTGTTAAAACAACGTGGGCAGCTGTTATTTATTTTTATTAAGGCGCGTCTAAAGGGAATACCTACCGCATACAGTATTAGATAAATTTCATGCAACTAACACGTGTGCACGTTTTTAAATTACAACGAAAAAGTTATGAATATATTTGCAATTTTTAATAATAAAAGTGATTAATCCAACGCATTGTAAACAATAATGTAGCTTATTGTAACGTGACGGATTACACAATATGTGTAATGTGTAATATTATTATTCATCACTTAAAATAAAATGTTGCCATTAACGCTTTGTAAACATCATAAAGCGTTTAAACCGTTACATTGTAAAATTTAAACTTCGGCATTTTTAATGTAATTCACCGTTTCTTGAAAATACACTCTGATTAACTAAATGATATTTGTTTTAATTTTTTAGGATTAAATCCATTAATAAATTTTGCTGTTATGTGACAGTAGAATTAATGACTTACAATATAACAAGGCATATGACATACATTGATAAGACATAACGTATGACGTAGGGCCCACATTCGTACTAAGAAGAGATTTTATACACATTTTTTAATATACTTATTCACAATTTTTTAAACGTATTGTAATAAGTTTTAAAAACGTTCAGTATACTACATACTATAATTATAGCCATTTAGTTCAGTATTAAAAATCTGATTTATGATTTTGTAAGTACTATAGGCCGGCTGGCTTCAAGTGTACGTCATAGGCCGAAATAAGCACGTTGCTGTATTCTATAAGTCAATATTATCTTAATTTTATTTATAAATTGCACAAACGAGTACGTAATAATTCAGGGTCAGGATAGTGCATTATAATACTGTTATGTTCATCTACGTTTCACAGGCTTATAACAGTGTAATAACAGTACAGACATAGTACACACACATACACACAGTATAGTACACACAGTGTACACAGTGACACAACACATAGTGACAGTGTGTGTACAGTGTCGTGTAGTGATTGAACGACAGAAAATCGTTACTTACAACTTTGTTAACAGTTTGAGTAGATAAAACATTCGCATGTAACAATATTATAAATTGTTATTGTCCTAGTTGTCCAACCCAAATGATTACAAAAATTAACAAAAGTCAATATTATACATTACTACACATGGTTATTAACACGGTTATTAAGTTTCGCAATACGCAACAAAGTGTAATGTGGGTTGCTCTTTTACCGCCATCAGAGACTGCTTACGCGAGAATTACACGATATTTTAAGTGCCCGGAGAATAACACTAGTCAACAATGATTTTAGTAAATAAGAAATATTTGCTAATTCTCATGTAGTTTTGGGTGCTGATTCTGAATATGTAGTCAGAATTCCTCTATCAGCCTCACTTTTTTTTTTTTGTAACCACCCTTTTTATTTTTCAGTAAGTAGGCCTACCATGCATGAACTCCACATGCATAGAATTTTGTGAATTTAAATAATATCAACTAAACAGCTTTGCTTATATATTGCAGCAACTGTATTCATAAGTCAAATATAATGTTTGGGTTAGTGATTAATCATCATTATTATTATTTACACACTAATCAAAACAAAGAAGAATGTATGATTCATCTCTCCTATTTTCCCTTACCACAGACTCTTATTTTTATGTAACAAAAACATCTGGGATAACATCTAAGACTAGATTAAATGTTAAATAACCCGCAATTTCCTCTGCTGTAAGGTTAGTGCCACACAGTCCAGAGCTTTCAAGTCCAATACCACCAGAAACATGAATTTAGAAGAAGATGAAGTTGTTACTAATGCTGAACCTTGTGGAGCCTTATCAGGTGAAGAGAAGAAAGGAGACATTTTTTACAATGGAAGTAAATACTCATCAATCCCTTTAGCTTATGCTGCTAACAGGAAGGAGTCATACAAAAAAATAAAACTTGTATTGAGTAGACTTCAGTATGAGAACATTCATGGCATATTTGTGGAGATCTGAAGGTGACAGCACTTTTATCTGAATTGGAACTTGGGTGTACTAAATTCTGTTGCTTCTTGTGTAAATGGGACAGCAGGGATAGGAAGAATCATTATATAAAAAATCAGTGGCCAAAGAGAGAGTCACTGATTGTAGGAGAGAAGAATGTTGTTAGTCAAGCATTAGTAAAACCTGACGAAGTTAATCTTTTGCCACTACACATTAAGCTCGGTTTAATGAAAGATTTTGTTAAAGCAATGGATTAATCGTAATGGTGCAGGATTTCAGTTTCTAGAAAACAAGTTCAGTTATATAAGTGGTGCTAAGATTAAGGAAGGTATATTTGTTGGACCACAAAAAGGAAACTAATGAATGATGCTGAATTTGAAGAAAGTTTGAATGATTTAGAAGTTGCTGCATGGAAATAATTTCAAAAAATGATTAACAACTTCCTGGGAAATCCTAAGGCGGATAACTGCAGAGAGCATGTAAATGAACTTCTACAGAGAACTTATATGTAATATGGCACTCAAAATTCATTTCTTAGATTCGCATACGGATTTATTCCCTACAAATCTTGCCGCCGTGAGTGTACTCTTACACCAGGAAATATCCACCTGGAAAAACGCTACCAGGGAAAAAGGAACCCAAAAATGCTACCTAACTACTGCTAGAATCTGAAGAGGGATCTACCTGTAGCCAATTACAGCAGAAAATCCAACAAAAATAGATTTTAGGTAAGTGCAAAGTGCATGTAACACATTGTTATATTACCGTCACATAATTTTCTTTTGCAAAAGAAAAACTGTAAATTACTAAAAAACTATGCCCGATAGGAAAAAAATTGAAAACATATTTGAAATCAGTGCTACAAATACTATAAGAATCAGTTATTCACTTTTATTAAACAAACAAAAAATTAAATTTTCTTGACCTGTGTAATCGGGCTGTAGCCTACGTAGGAAGCCGTAGAAAGATCAAGAATGTGCGAGAGCATTGCGTCATCTTTGTGTTTGCTTAATACGTGTGTCTTTATGACTTAAGACTGGTTTCTTAAATCATAAATGTTGCTTACCTCCTCAGCGTAACATTATATTGAATGTATAGGCCTAAACACAGGTTGGTCGGTATTTCCGATACCGTATCCTTATGTAGAGGTACATAATCTATAACAGATTATATACCGTATTACGTAAGAGCTTTTTAAACGCAAAAAGAATGTTTTCATAGGGAATTCCAAAGTTAAAATATAACTGGTATCTTTATCTGTGTAATCGTGTGTCTGTTTGCAGACTTAATTTAATTTCTCATTTAATTGCGTGTTTGATGACAAGTAAATATTACACGTGCTTTCTTAACAAACTCACGAGCTCGCGAATTTGATTCTGTGTGTGAACATAACGTTTATGTTCTATATTTTCATAATACCTTTTTTGTTTAACCTCTCAGTTTTGTATAACTCCGTTACGTCCGTTACGAGAGATTTAATGAGAGAATTCTTTTAATTTCTGTTAGACGATATGCACTGTACATACGCAGCTGTTGAACATACTTACCAGGAATTGATGGTGTAACTGCGGGGAGGGAATCAGGGGGATCAATTTCGCTAGAGCTATGAAAAATAGCAGCGTAAATCTGTAATCTCTTAACACAGGCGTGTATCTAAGCTAACATTTCTAAAAGGCACATAAACAATTTTAGATATGAAGAGAACTACAATATTTGTGAATTAATAAAATTTCTAAAAATAATAAAAATTAGTTTTTAGTAATGATAATCATTTAGAATCTGGTAAATAACGTACGCATTGAATGCCTTGATAGCGTACTATTTAACAAATATTTTTCCTCCCTTCATTTTCTAAAAACAGATATACAGGAGCTACGATACATCCGTGGCTGGAGTTGAGTCAAATATGTTGAATTGGGTGGGGTGGGGGGGACAGGTGTTATTTGGCCGCTTACATATCACGGAAGTGTACGCTTCGCCACTGATGTGTAGGCCTACATATCTACCAGCCTGTGTATAACTTTATAAAAATTTGAGCAGTCCCTGCACTATCAATTATAATATATAGACTACATTAGCAAAACCTTTGCTGTTAGGAAAAACATCAGTGTAGTTATAAATTATAAAAACTAGAAGTTTTTTTGAGAATTTGGGTTGCGTTTTGCACAGCTGCAGTGAGGAAAAATAAAATTATTTTGTACCAAAGAACAAAAATTTTGAAATACCTTTACATGAATTTTGGCAAATAAAAATTTCATGTAAACAAAAGTGTGTAATTGCTTAAATTATATTTATTTACATTGAATCCCTTTATCTTTTAAATACGGAAAAAAGTTCTAGTTTTTCTATTTTTCCTCTTTATGAATAGTGTGCCGAACATTCCTTGAATTGATTTTCATTTAACAATTTATAATATAAAAATTGTGAATATTTTCTTAAGTAAAATTACATTTGACTTAGAAGCAAGGCTTGATGTGATCTTACTCCATAGGACGTTGTTTGATAATCCTAAATAATTTTTTATTTTTTGTATTTTACACAACTGAAATATTGCATTAAATATATATACAAAGCATGCGTGTTAGGTATAGTGATTTATAAAATTAAAAACAGAGAAGAAAAGGAGATTACTGTAACAAAGTCGTTAGGCCTACTCTGTTAGACTAGAGATTAGATGACACAAAAACAGCTTTCCTAATCCTTTGCAAACAGAAACTGGACTGAGATTAGTGAGCTATCAGAATCAAGATATACGGATATTCTGTACTGAAAATGCATGGATTCACCATATTGTTTTGTGTTAGACAATACTGTCAGATAAGAAAATCAAACTTCTTTTAACACATCAACATTTTTTCGTACTTTATGTCGGTTCGTAAAGATAATGCATATAGTTTAAAAATAACAAAAACACAGCAGTTTCTTAAAATTTTGTAATGAAAAGACCATATAGGTTTTAAAATCATAATAACGTATTTTGTAACTGTAAAAATATATTGGTGTAGCCTATTCTACAAAAATCTTGTTGCTATTGAGATTTCGCAATAATTTAATTTTGTAATAAAATAAATTACTTAGATTTAAACATAGAAATTAAAGATAATGAAAAACTACAGTTTGGGATATGTAGGAATGAATCGTATTCTGATATAATTATACCAAGAGAGTCCTACCACCCTTATAGATATGAAATGGCGGCAATTAATTCATTTTGTTATAGAGCTCAAAAGTGTTTAAAAGAGACCGAATCAAAAGATAGGGAGTAAAAACGATAAAGGGAATTGTAAAAAATAATTACTATAACACAAACATAGTGGATAAAGTTATGAAAAGGGTTAACATACAAAAAGCTAAAATAGAACCAGAACAAAAGAATTATGCAGGCTCATTGACATACATAGGTTCACATACTAGAAAAATTATAAAATGTTTTAATAAATACGGAGTAGATATAGCTATTAAAAAATGTGAAACGGTATTTGATAAGATAAGGAATAAAAATATAGAAAAAATCCCAGTTTTACAGAAAAGCGGAATTTATAAATTAAAATGTAAAGACTGCAACAAAGTGTACCTAGGGGAGACAGGACGAAAATTCGTATGCAGGTTGTCTGACCACAAACGCGGAGAAGGTAATAGAACAACGAATTCGTTATATGCAAGACATTTCATAGAAGACAACCATAAGTTTGTTAATCCTTTGGAAGATTCCGAAATTGTAAAAGTAGTAAATAACACAGTTGAAAGGAAACTTAGGGAGGAGTTAGAAATATTGAAAGAAAGAGAAAAAGGGTTAGACAATTTAATTAATAATAAAATTAAATTTGATAATGAAGAAATATTTTATAACATAATTAAGAAGTAAATGATAGAGGACAGATAGACAAGATTAAGAATTAAATTGCAGAGGACTAATTGGATGTTTTAAATAAGGGTGTGTGACTGGTCCAGATGTGGGGGAGAAAGACGGGTAGGTTTAAAAGGAATGCACACACACACACACACACACACACACACACACACACACACACACACACACACACACACACACAACACTGAAACACAAGAAATTTGCTAGAAAAATATGTAACTGTCCAGATGGAGGGACAGGGCTCAGAGGGGGGGAAGGGGCATTGAATTATAGCTTGTTGTGTGTGAGCAGGGTTTGGTGGGGTGGGGTCAAAGGTTTGTTTTTATGTCATTTGTTCACTTCCGATCTGACGATGAGCTGTGAAGCTCGAAAGCGCTAATCGGATTATTTTTATATAGTGGTGTGCACCAGTGATAGTTCTGCTTGTGATTTTAACCACTAACACAACTTTCTTCATTAATAAACAAAACTATTAAAATAATTTAATACAAACTGTTTTTTCTTGACTTAATATTCCTAAACGCTGACTTTCTACACGGCAGTTGTCACCTGAACTAAATATGTATATTCCATTTCTCGGATCATCGATTTGAAGATATTGATAATCCTAGACCTGGTTTTAAATGATCCTAAAGAAGATTGCAATTTGCTTTAATTGTATACGTATTGGACGTCCATGTATAAGTAGATGTATTTTACAACTTTTACTCTTAAGTCCGGAAGTTCATACTTAGATAAACTAACATAGTAATATAAAAACATAATTATTTTGTGCGTACAAGTTGTTAGTGTTGCTTAGAGACACACATATTAGGCCTACTAATAAATATTTATCGAGCTTTTACAAAAGTAATTTCATAACGTCTATGCTAGAACCCAGAAAGCTACGGTAACTGGACAGAATTTATTAGCTCTAAGGAATACATTATTTTTCATTTTTTTCAAAGTAAATTGAAAAGTATAAGAAATTTATTTAATTTCTTTTGTTATGATGTATATTGTTTATTTTTTATTTATAATGTACATAAAACTATTTTCTGTTAATTAAACTATTGTGTTTTCCAGACTTATTTGTACACGTTAAGATGTAATAGTAAAGGATGGAGATTATCAGCACATTCTGTAAAGCGTAGTCCTACTGTTTTTATTCCTAGTTCACTATATCCATTAATTCTTTTTAATTTTATCGGTGCAATATCTAAAGGCAGTTGTCTGTGACAATCTCCTGTCGTACACAAGTTGTCAAATTGCAACCAGCTTATAAAAATAGTTTATCCTGCCAGAATTTGGATAAATCTTTAAAGTAATTGCAATATTAAGGAAGGCGTAATAACAATGAGTTCAGTGTGACTAAAATAGGCTTTTATTTACAATTTCAGAAAGCATGTGGTAGTACATTATGAAAGGTGGTACAAGTTGCATTGGTACACACTGTACTAAGGCTCCATAAGGTAAATACCGTGAGTACGTTTAAAAGAAGTGGCATAAAGATTGAGAACTTCATAACCTTAACAATTATTTATGATGCAGGGGCGAAGCGTCCATATACGCTATTAAAAATAGTGCGTAAAAAAAACTTTTTTAGCTAAAACTACTGATTTCATTATAAACAAAGTTAAATCCGAGAGCTTTCTGTATGACATAAGGTAAATATAACGGATGCAATGCGCGTTTAAAGTAAGCAGAATTTGATTGTGTATTCGAGAAAAAAACTTATCAATCAATATCTTAGTGAAGCGATCATGGCAAAAATCCAGTGACTATCGTCACCCCGCTCTTGCGTGCGTTAACTGCCTTTTCCAATGAAGCATCGCTCGAAACCACCATACTGAAATTGGCGAATGGTGCTTTCATGGTAAGAATTGATGAAGATTCCCCCTCAAAATGTAAACTCAAGAATAATGAATCCAAATCAGTACACATTATATTCACCTTTACGGAGGAGTAACTGCCCCACAGTTCATCTCAACCATGACGAAAAACCGCAAGCAAACTTTACTCAAATTCCTATGCCTTTATTAGACTCTAAACTGAACTGGAAACACCGCATAAAAGAGAAAAGTAAACAATTAGATTTAGGACTTAATGAAATTAACTGGCTGGTAGACAGAATATCTTATCTATCTGTACACAACAAACTACTTCTCTATAAAACTGTCCTCAAACCTATGTTACCTTAAGGGATCTAGCTTTGGATCTGCGCCATCAAATCTAACGTAGGAATTGTACAACGATGCCAAAGAAAACTCCTACGATCTATCGCAGATGCCCCGTGAAATGTTATCCAACCGACACACAGACTTCCATATTCCGTACATCCGTAAAGTCATTCATGAACCAGACACCATAGAAGACTTTACGACTATAGTAACACGCTTATCATGCCACTTCTACAGCCTACAATGAACGGAAGATTAAGAAGACTTTGGTCCTTTAAGAACCACGAGGTGACATCGCTGGATGAAACATCCCGTCACGCCATCTAGTTGTATATGTCCGAAGTATGTACACTAATCAGCAGATTAGTTTAAGGAATATATATTTTGATTGCTAATAAATAAATAAATAAACTGTCTAATAACATGCACAGGAAGGTAGCAAGCACTAGGCTTGTAAGGTATTCTCATTAACATTCATTTTTATCGAACATTCATTTCGTTTCGATATGTGTGTGTGTGTGAGGGCGTCGGTATGTGTACGTATAGAAGTTGAAATGTTCAATTTGAAACGTAATGCTTCATAAAATCTTTCTACAGGGTAGAATTTTTAAGAAAACGGCTGTACGTCGTATAGTTTTCGTATCCCATTCACAATATAACAAAGTTTAAAAGAATTCGATTGCCTGCGTGTAACAATTCTGAGAAATGTTAACTGCCCTTGAGCAAATTACATATTCAGTTTCATTTAGTAGAGTTTCGAGTAAACTATTTTGTGAGATTGTCTAAAGTTACATATTGTTGACTACAGGAAAATTTATACCACTATTTCTTGCTTTATCGTAAATGTACAGCATACTTCTTGACACTTGACATAAATAAGTACTGACTTCATTGTTTAAGTGGTTACACGATTCGTTCGATTTGATAAACGGAAGGTGTAAAGGGACAAGTGTTTATACACTTTCCTATGAAATATTTGTTTTACATCTTCCTAAATCTCTACTCCACTAAACTGTCTGTTTAATTCTGCCAAAGTAAATCGTATTTCCATTATATGCAGAGTTACGATTCTGTTTTGAGCACATACTTCTCTTTTATTGTTATATTCTAATTTTATTTTTGACAAATGTCATCTGTTTCTGTTTATAAATAGGGCGGTTGGTCTGGGAAAACTTTACAGTTTTGTGTTTGGCGTCAGCAACAATTGTACGTGCCTCACTGATCATATTATTTAGTATTAGCTAGGTAAACATATAGTAATTCTTAAAGACACATATTCGATTAGTTTTAAACTCAGTACAGTGCTCATCTGCGTTTTGCATAATTTACACTTATGTGACAACAAGAAGAGAATATATTTGTGTTATACTTAAGTATTGATGCTCGAGAGCGGGGTTGTGTTTGTGTGGAGGGGGTGCGCGCGTGTATCTGTACCTGTACATAGCTGTGTATGTGCGTGTGTGTGTGTGTGTGTGTGTGTGTGTGTGTGAGTGCGGGCGCGTGCATGCGCGTCTCCTTGTTAGGTTGAGGTTTATATATATTTTTAAGATTGCGAGTGAGAGAGAGAGAGAGATAGCGCGCGAGGGTGTAATGAGAGATGGTGAGATTGTTGTAATGTGAGTTCTAGAAAGTGACTCAGAGAGAGATAGAGAGGGAGAGAGAGAGAGAGAGAGAGAGAGAGAGAGAGATGGACAGAGACAGATAAAGAGGGAGAGAGAAGGAGAGAGTATGAGTTAGAGAGATTATGACTACCGACATGTATATAAACGTACATGATACTAAGCTACTCTGTATAGACCAAGTTCTAGGTAAACAACATTGTACAATAATATAAATATTAAGGAATAACCATTTTCATATAATAGATCGGTTGTCTATAATGTTGTGTGTGTAATATTTTGTAACTCCTGAATGTATGTTGCTAAAACTATACTGTTATCTGGTACATAATTCTCTAATGTATGTGAGGAGGATAGTGTAAATAGAGATGGTGAGAGTTTTAGAGTGCCATTGTAGAAAGAGACAAGTGAGAGAGAGAGAGAGAGAGAGAGAGAGAGAGAGAGAGAGAGAGAGAGAGAGAGAGAGAGAGAGAGAGAACATTTGAAGATGTAAAACAAACTATCTAAACTCCTTCACATATACAAGAATACACACATACGCGCGCGCGCGCGCACTCACATACACAAACACGTTCACCCAAATAATTGTTCTGTTGTGTTTGACGTTTCTCTTGTATTCATACACAGATCCTGATGATGACAATAAACATTGTCGAAAGGTCGTCACAAATAAGTTAAAATTTGTGTCATATTTTTGACCGATCCTCACAAATCCTTCACAGAAAAATTCATTGATTGACGGTCACTACGAATTTAAGGACTTACATTCTATAGGCCTATTCTATAGGTTGTTGAGTTGGGAACTCGAGTAAGTCTGAAGCGGAAATGCCTTGTCTTTTGACTTCTTAACAACTAAAAATTATGTAATCTATTTTAAACGTTACTCATAAAACGTCTTAATGTCTAAACATTTAAGAACATTTTACTACAATCCATAAAATGAAGATCGATTTCAGTATCGAAATCAATATCGAATTAAATACATCGATATAAATATTAATATTAAATATTTATAAATGGTTGCTATGCGTATTGATAAACCACATTTACATAATTCAGTTACCTTTTTAATAGCTTTAGGAATTTTTTTAATTTAAATTATTTTTATTTATTTCTTTTTTTTATTGTAAAAATCTTAATTTTTAATGTAAACGTATTTTCATTGTAACTATTGTGTGTACAATAAATTACGTACGCAACTTCTATACGTAAACAGTATTTTTCACAGAGAAAGTATTATACTAATATATTAAAACAGTATTTTTCACAGAGAAAGTATTATACTAATATATTAAAAATATTGATATCAAAATTGTTTGATTTGTTGACAAATACAAAATACAAAATTTGACAGACAAATACAAAATTCTAGTGTTCCTAGAAACATATTTTGTAAGACCATTCAATCAAAAAGTCTAAAATGTACAAATGAAAGATAATGTGAATGGCATCCCCTGATTTGTAATAATCTTCTACATTCTGCCGTTTAAGGATTCAATGTTTAGATTATTATAGAAGATTTTTGGTTTAACGTCACACCAGATGCAAGCTGGGTGGTTAGTAATTTTATGAATGATAAATTGGTTTAAGGTAAATTAAGATTAGTAAACATAAAAGAAGTTGTCAGGTAAACCTTCTGCTCGGACCGCCTCCGTCGTAATATGTTTCTCTTGACGTTTCAATCTCTAGAATCTGTAAGCGGCGCTTGAAAGACCATGCTGAACTACCTAGCAGCAGGGCGTTTCAACCGAAACTTACGGCTTCTGAAGGCAATCCCAAATTCTAGGAATCGAAAAGTCAACTGAAACATATTACGATAGGGACAGTCCGAGTAGACGGTTTACCTGATAGAAATCTCACCTCTCTTAGAGGTTTAAATATAAAGGGAGATAAACTAGTTAAGTATTAAGTACACATAATAAAGGAAGTCAAAGGTTGGTAAAGGGTCTCAGGGGCTGAGGGGATTGCTGGTGCTCTCTCAGTATCAAAACTCTGAGAAATGCCCACTGATTTCTGACAAATAAGTCAGTGTCCGAGATATCGGATCAGCTCTGCCAACAAGTCCTACGTCCTCGAAGACATAACTTATTTATGTCGCGTGGCTTCCGGGCAATGCTTGGCGTGCAATGGGTGTACGTTAGATACCTAACAGGAGAAGGCAAATGGCGGGTTTCCGGCGCCTTAAAACTGGAACATACCAGCTAAGGGAGTAAACCCTGATTAAAAAATCAGGCAGGTCAAGAGGCCTATAGATGGCAGCCCCATCACTTGACTTATCCAGCTTCAGGTTGGTACCTTGTACTGGAGAAAATTTAAAAGTACTCGTAATTCTCACAAAGTAAAGCGCGACGGATTTATACGGAAGTTTGTGAGGACGGAACAGGAAAATGCTTAATCCTTGTAGTGCAGAAGAAGAAGAAGAAGAAGAAGAAGTACACTCAATAAAATCTTTGTAATTCTCAAACATTTTGCCATAAATCTAAAAACTTACTGAATTCTGGAATTTCTTGGTTACTAGTGACTCAAGGATGATTAACAGTAAATACTTGAGTGTTCTTTAAAAATGTGACTGACGTCGAAGTCACATTTTCCTCTAGGGTCTGTAACAAAAAATAAAATCCAATTCAGCATGCAGCATGTAACCAGTATTTAATATTGTATTTTAAACAACAGAAGATATGTGCCTAAATATGGATAGGCTATAGATGCAGTAAAATGTCACACACACACACACACACACACACACACACACACACACACACACACACACACACACACACACACACACACACACACACACACACACAATTTATTGTAAAGTACAGTACTTTTATCGTATAGACACATTCTGAAATCACTTTAATGAGTGTAGTACAAGTTGAAAGTTTTAATATTTTTATTTATTACGCTGGTGTAACATTGTATACAGGAATGTATTACCAATGTTTTTTTTTGTCTCAAATGTGAGATGAAAATATTTAACTCAAATAATATTTTTTTGTCTCAAAGTGTTTAAAACATGAAAACAAAATATATATTAAATCCTATGTGAATTAATTACTAAATTAGACTTGTGTTAGAATTTGTCAGTTATTACTTCAAAAACCAATAAATTATTCCACGTAAAAAGCAACACAATATATAAAATTAAAATCTCAAATTAAATTACGGAACCGCAAAACTAAAGTTTAGAAATAGAATGTAATGGTAATTATGAACATTTTGTAATGGATCCAAGAGAGATTTATTTATTATAATGGTATAAGGATAAATAATAAGATAATTATATAACTAACAGGAAGTAATTATATAAAGATTGTCGATGAAGAACAAGACACTAAAATTATAAAAGCTATGATACAGGAATCCAATTCTTCAATGTATACATTTGACAGCAATATATGAATTTAAGAAAAATGTAAATTAATTGAAACGTTTGATACAGTTGTACTGATTTCCTGATGATATTGCTGTTTTAGCACGTGGCTAGACGAATCTACAAAAAAATTTTAAATGCCAGGACGCTGTTCTTACAAGTCTGTTTTAACGGAGATTATTCGTTCAAAAAGGAACAGAAAACAGCTAGAGACAACCGGATGAATTAAAAATCACAACAGATGGAGACTTACATAGGTGGACAGAAAAATTCATGAAAATTCTTAAGAAAGAGTGGTTAAACAAAAAATAAAACTATTTACTGTGCTCGTGCTAAAACTATACCCTTAAAGGTATCATCATCCCCCCTCTAGGATATAGCTAATGAAATGTTGTTGTATTAACGCACACGAAAAGAAAGTGGCAGATGTAATCACCAAACAAGAAATCCCAAAGAACAAAAGGAAATATCAGGGTGTAAAAATATTAGCATGGTCCTAGCTAGATTTTATGAAGAAGCAAGTTTTGAACAGTATGAAACTAACTAGAGATTGGGAAGTAAAGAAACTAAACCAAAACTAGATAGAAAGCTGACAAGCAAACGAATTAGATTTAAGGAGAGAGAGAGAGAGAGAGAGAGAGAGAGAGAGAGAGAGAGAGAGAGAGAGAGAGAGAGAGAGAGAGAGAGAGAGAGTGAGAGTGAGGGGGGAGAGAAATTATTCAGTTAGTCGTAATTCATTGACACGTAAGCCTAATATAATTTCTTTGTAAAAGAATTTAAATAATAAAATTTATTTTTGGTATTTCCGTTCGTAAAAATTACCTTTAACATTTTTGAAATGTACTCATAGGCCTCATAGACAATTTTGACATGTGGAAACAACTTTTTTTATAGTGATATCCGTCACAAATGTTAATCAATTTAATGAATTAATTCAAACAGACAGACATCTGCATCTCCTCCTTTTTGTTTCAGAGAGTAATGAAAGTCTGACAGGTAGATATAACTAGAATGTCTGAAATTCAAACTAGATTCTAAACTATCTGATTAACTACATTACTCAACGGAACATATCCGTTTAATGATGGTTGATTTCCATTAGCTAATTAAACATCTATACAGATGTGCAATGTATAGGCATCAGGATACTTCGTTGTGTTAATGTCACTGGCAGTCAGGCAAAGTTTAATTAATGCTCTGTACATCTACAGCGGACAACACAGTGTGGCTGACAGTCGATTGCGCACTCTGGTGTGCATTCGTACGCGCGGTAAACTACAAAATGAAGAATGTACTCAGCTGAACATGTGGTTATTTTGTTTTTAAAATATTAAAAAGTTAAGCAAACAGAATTTACAACTTAGTCAGTTGCGTAATTGGGTTGTTTTGGATGAAGCAAGTCATTTAAAAAATTGTATGGTCATTCGGATATTAACCTTGGTCTTATATTTACTGCGTACAATGAATTTTGATTAGTTATTGATATTTGTTTTATATCCTTTCCTACACACTTCTTTTTTGAACGTTTTTAAAGACATTTATGTTTGAGCTTTATCGACTAGGTGGTTTGAAAGTCCGAAGTTCGAACTACTCTTGGATTGATAAAAAATTTGACTCTTGAAAAATTAGAATTTTAATACAACACTTAAATTCTAGATACCAAGTACTTTAAAAATAAATCAAGGAATACAAAACTAAATAGGCCTATTACTTAATGGCTATACTTTTTAGAGTCATTTCTCTATAAATCTTTTCGGTCATTTATAAATTGAACATCATATTATTCCGTTAACTTTTTTCACAATACCATTTTACATCCAATAGTCAGATTACAGCATATTCTAGTTTTTATTATATAATAATAAGCAAAAGACTCCTGCACTACTTAATATATATTAATATCTCCAGCAGTTTTAATCATCTTTTGTACTTAAATAAAATATGTTTTCAAATACGTGTATCTCCTTTTTAAGGTGTTGTAAATCCGCCTCCAGAGCGTGGGTTGAGATCACACATTTTGTTTTCTATTAAATTCAACTTAGGATACTAAATATGTAGTGAACGTAATATGTCTGCTTGCGTAACGGAACAGGACTAAATGTATTTGTGATTGTTTGCTCGCGAAGCGAATATCAATATGTTACCACGGACTGTGCTTACACGATAAAGTGGAAACTTTAATGGACGTGCTACTATAAAATCACACGCTACTGTACGCTTAGTGTAACTGGCTGTGCATGTTTCATTCAAATGACAAAAATTCAATTCAAATAGAAAAAAAAAAGTCTCAGAAGTGGAACACACCATTTTGTTTAACTTCATTTCGTTTGTTAACTACGTTTAGTAATTCCGTTTTGCTTAGAGTTGGAGATAACGTTAAGTTTATTCGAGACATACACGCTTCTGACAAAAAAAAACAAGGGGGTTTTCGGTGGAATGAAGGCGTGTTGTTGATGTATTTGAAGAATAGTTCACTTTATTGCGCATTACCGTTTTGCGTGTGTTTTTCCGTCATCAGAGTTTTTTCCATCAATCCTCATCATGTCTCATCCTTTTCAATTGTTCACAATGAATTTCATAAATGATTTTGTCGACATATGTGCTTCTGACAAATCTGTGGTGTTATGCTCAAAGTCAAAAATGGTTTTATCATAAAGGGTTTTACTTTACTTTAAAGAAGTACAGTCTATCTTGGTTCGGCTTAACATTTATTTATCAGAATTACTCTACAATTCAAGATCTTCACCTTCATCATTCTAAAAAAAAGTCCTTTTCTAGAATATTTTTGTAACATTGTTTCCTCAACATTGTTGCTTAGTTTTGATTAGGCCAGTCAATTCTCTACAGACGATGCAACTGTTTTACTAATTTTGTCACTAGTTTTAAGTTTCATAACACACTACCAGATACATCATCAATAAAAGTAATGTTTTTAATATTATTTAATAATTATGTATCACATATAACTAGAGAAATCACAGTTTTTTCTCAAACTATAGGCTGTGTGTGTGTGTTTTTTAGTGAGACATAAAATGACTTATTCCTGTCATAGAATCACTGAAGTCATAAAAGTAATTAAGTATTTCAGGTGTGCTGTTTAGAGGAACAGATGAACATTCTTTAAAAAATATTTCAGAAGCCTGCAACTTCTGAGTGGTACACATCGTCCGTTGTTAGTAACACTCTGAAGATTTTTTAACTATGCCTGTAGTAGTTTGGCACACGGCTCTTTGGCGAGTAAGCCTCTTTATTTTCGCAAGAATTCTCATTTTGTTCCTTTGAGAACGAATATGAGAAGAGGATGGCAGAAAGTGGTTAAATACAACTGTAATTAAGAAAACTAAATACGATTATGTGACGAGGAGTTGAATTGCATACGGGTAAACACGGGACGTGCAAAGTAAGAGGATCGGTGAGAAGGCAAAGCTCATTGGTATGTGGTTATCTAGTCATTTCCGACTTTCTTAAATCCGCTGATCATATGACACGTAGATGACCTTGTTATTCTCACCTTCTCTTAGTTGTGTTTGACAATCGTTATGACACAGTAGCGTTAACGATCTGAATTTTGAAGGTTTTGTAATGTAAATGGACGTCATTACTTCGAAGAAAGTAAAGACTCTTTTCTTCACGAATGGTATCAGTGGAGGGTTAAACAATCAAACAAGTATATTATGTTTTCGCTGTGTGCGAAGAAAAAATATAAACGTGTCGAAGTCACTTATACTCAACAAAGAAACGAAATTATTCTATTTTCACAGGAGCAGTCGTTGTACGTCAAATCTGGCAGAATGAGACGTAGCAAAAGCATTAAAAAACAGCGTCAGAAGAGATGAATTAGGAGATTCATCAGGTTCCGGCACGAGTTCCAATCCCAGAATCTCGACGTGGTGACAAAAGTACCAAAATACAATACTGCAAAGTGAATTTTTTTATTAATTTCGTAAAGCTCTAGTAACTATGCATAATCAGATCTACAGGCGAGAATTCTTCCTCAACGACCCTTACCAAGTCCTATTGCGGAACACTATTTTTGATCACCGATTTTGAAAGTAACAATGAGAGGAAGTTAATAGTCGATCGGGATAGGACATAACCTTTTTTAAAGATTTACGATTTCTTTGAAATTGTTTGGAACTTACAAAATTTTTCAAAATAGTTCACCTGGCCGGATTTTAGTCTAAATGAAAATTTAACACATAAATGTAATGTAACGTTTACTATTAAATGGTTTTTAATTTGAGGCACCAATGGCCAAAAACGGAAGTCGAAATGTCAGTGAAGTTGAAAAAGTCTATGTGAGGGTCACGTTATGAGACACTTTGTTAAAACGCAAAAGAAATTGACAGAATTTTAGAAATTTGACAGAATATTAATATCTTTCACTACTCCTTGCAAATTACTGACTACTTCCTTGTTTCATTATCAGTTACGTGTACAAGTAAGATGCATATATAGAAACATACATTAATTTATTAATGAAGAAAGTTGTGTTAGTGGTTAAAATCACAAGCAGAATTATCACTGTTGCACACCACTATATAAAAATATTCCGATTAGCGCTTTCAAGCTTCACAGCTCATCGTCAGATCGGAAGTGAACAAAGAACATAAAAATAAACCCTTCACCCCCACCCCACCACACCCGGCTCACACACAACAAGCTATAATTCAATGTCCCTTCCCCCCTTCTCTGAGCCCTGTCGAACCATCGGGACAGTTACATACTTTTCTAGCAAATTCCTTGTGTTTCAGTGTTGTGTGTGTGTGTGTGTGTGTGTGTGTGTGTGTGTGTGTGTGTGTGTGTGTGTGTGTGTGTGTGTGTGTGTGTGTGCGCGTGTGTGTGTGTATTCTCCTATAGAAAAATTAGAAAATATTAGAATTAATGAAAATAAAAAATTGATATCACTGGATGTTAAGGACATGTTTACCAATATCACAGTAAATAAAGTTATTTAGTTAATAAACGATAATAATATGGGTCGGAATTCGCTTACAGGTGCTTTCCACCCGTCGACGACGCAGTTATTGTCGATGCATCAACGCTGAGGTCGTAGAATCATCTCGCGGCGTGTCCGGCGGTTGTACATTTTTGATTCATAGTTCGTTATCGGTCACTGTTGTTTATTGATAATTTTGAATTATTTTAAGTAATATACAAAAGCTGTCCGCAGTTACAGACACTAATCGTTATACCAGTTACTAAACAACGACTAAAAGCAGGTTAACAATAGGAAAAATAAAGTACAAAATAAAACAGGAATATTAATATAAACATAATTAAAATATTCATTACCCTTGAACGGCTTGTAGAGCAGCACCAGGTAGTCCAATATATACCAAATTTCGCAGCAAACTACCTAGGAGATGTAATTTTTATTTGCTTATTTTAATATTACCTTTTTTTCCTTTTATTTTATAGTTTTTTTAAACTTTTTATTGAAGATTTGGTTTTGGTGTAGCTCTGAACGTTGTGTGTATTTTTAGTTCCAATAGAGGTTAGGTTAATATTTCATAATACCTGAAGACGACAACAGAACGTTGTGTGTTATACAATCGAACGATCCTTAGCGTCCAACTCGATAGTCCATGATACGTATTGCGTTGAAAATTGGATTTAAAAATTTATCATTACAATTAAAATTTACATTATGATTGTGTACGGATTTCTATAATTGGTGATTTGTATTATTTATTGCAGCAGTGTTAATTAAATGGTATTAATGTATTGGTATTAAATTATTTGTTATATTAATGTCTTGGACAATCGTAAACTTGAAGAAAAATTGTATACGAGTGCTTTATTTATTTAAACTGATATTAAAGTTGTAATTAATGATTTTCCTTATGCTATACTATTTTTTTTCACTTTTCAAAAAAGTGCAACCGTGATATCACTGGTGTTCTGAAGTGTGACGTGGGACTAATGGAACCAGAGACGTTCATACCTTGTAGGATATTAGTGTGCGTCATAAGTAAGTTAGAAGAATGGATACCAGCCAGCTAATAAAAGTTTCCTATGCATTGTTACTACAATCAGGAACGACAGGATAAGAAACTTCGAAGGGAAGCAGTAGAACAAAAAAGACGGCAGCATAAAAACGCAAGTGTAAATACAAGAAGCAGGAAAGGAAGAAAAGTGTTTTGCTCCAATCAGATGAACGACGAGAAGGTAAGCATAAAACTTTAAAAGTTGATGAGCGGCAAAACGAATTCTTGTGGTTCTGGAAAAGGATACAAAAATGTACCACGGTACAATAGGGCTTCTACGAGTGTGCTGAATAAACTGATCCCGAGAATATCTGTCCTGAAACAAATGTCTATAAAAATATAAGGAGTAGATGATGCGGTATCAACTAAAATATCAGCAGTAGACGAGTCTGTAGCATATATGAAAGAATCGGTGTCAAGCAGAAAGTAAACATTGCGTATATTAAAAAGAAGCAAACAAAAATTGAAGTCAATAAATTAGTAAAAGTACAATTGTGTATTACAAAATACATCGTTCAACAAGGTGTGCCGATAATAAAAACAGAAAGGTGCAGAAGTAAGATAGTGGCATTCCCTGTAGTGGGGCCACTTCATGTTAAGGCTCACTTCATGGAAGCACTCTCTGGTCAACGTTATTCGGCAATTTTATTTGAAGCCGCTGCATGCCAACCCTGGAGAGGGAAAGGGAAATTTACTCGTTTTCAATTTAAAAGGACCTGCCACTGAGCTACTACAGAAAGTGCAATTCGAAATGTAGGCCGAAATACAGTACGGTAATCAACAGTATGCGATATGTACAGTGTCCAACTGAGAGCAAGGCATCAGCATTCCGGAGAATGTCTCGGATAGTTTGAAGCAAGTATCTACAGATAAACCCCATCCTAAAGTAATTAGATCGGCAATCGACGCAGAATGGAATTTACCAATGGCGTCCTAGACATGTGATTATTCTCGATTCATCAGCGCAGAGTACTGGAGTTGCCTCACAAACTCGGGAGGGTATAAATACAGATGTTATGAAAGCGCCGACAGTTGCTCTTCAGAATACGTTATCGGAAAGAGAGACGTTGTAATAAACTTTGGATATCTAGGTAATTAGACACTTGGATTACTTATTGCGACAGTGATAAATAAGTGATTGTTATTTTTGACTACATTAGTCTGTGTGTGTGTGTGTTGGACAACCGTAAGTGTATAGATTTGATGTATACAAATGATCTTGTTTATCTAATATGTTACAAAATTGAAATTATCGATTTATCTGGGTTACTGTTATTTATTCCGCTAATCGGAGACGACGATCCGTTTAACCATCGTAACAATGTGTGTGTGTGTGTGTGTGTGTGTTTCCGACCGTTGTCTTCCTCTCGACATATCTACATCCTTCATCTATGGCATCTGAAGGGTAGAAGACAGAGAAGAAGGATGCTGAGACGTCGACAGGAAGAAAACAACCAGGCAGTTATATTCAGAAACACAACACAACCAATATTTAAGTATTTATGTTAATCTGTGTTTGTAGAATCTCGGAGACGCAGAAAATATGGATACAACATTCTGCAGTAGGTGGGCTACAGATTAAGTAAATACATCAAGTAATATCAGTTTTTACTTTCTATAGTAAAATACTTTTCTAAGCTTAGAGAAAGGCAATAAAGCTGTATTATAGTACGGTCTGGAAGAAACTAGAATAGGTTGTTATATTTCATGTTCATAATTATGAGAACGTGATCTAATACCTTGTAGTTTCTAATATTCAGTACTTTAAATATTTTCTCTAGCACTTAATAATATTATGATGACGTAAATGAGCGCTAATCTTACATTATATTTACATTTAAAAGAAAATGTAACTTATAAGTTGTTAAATGTATACATTTTAAGTATTATACTTTTCAAAATTTTTTGAAAATATGTAAGAATTTTGCCCTAGGATAACATTAAGGATTTCATATTCTAAATAGGCAAAATTTAGCTTTATTTACTATAATTTGTATCTGAAGTAATGATAATGAAAAACAGAATGCTTAAGTAATCAGTACAATACGTGGTCGTAACCAGAAGATACCATGACAACATTACTCTTTCATTAAGGTTCAAAGGAAGTAAACATTGGCTAGTGGAAAATGAGTTGTAACAAAAGATTCGAGACTCTGCTAAAACTCCAAGAATTAATAACATAATAGAAACGACTTAAGGAAAGTGGTGCTCAATTTTCAACACATAACACACACATACAGAACTTATTATTAATAAAATACCTTTGTTACCACTGATCATCTATACCGAAATAAAATATTCTGTGGGAAATATAGAAGAATAAATTTCTTGAAGTTAACTTGTGATCAAGATGTGTACGGTTAAATATTTATAAATATTGTAACGTGACATTCCTTCCCATTACATAAAGGAAACAAATACCAAATAATCAAAATAATATAGAAAAGAGTAAAACCCATTATAAAATAACCAAAAAGTACAATATTATTAAAGAATGAACCAATGTACTTTAGGTTAAGGAAAAGTGTTAGATATAAGACTATGTAACTAAACCACATCAGTGAAATGTTAACTAGTGATAACACAAGAAACTAAGAGTTTTTCCTTTCCTTTTAATATCACCAGTAAAATGCAAATATAAAGCATGTAAGAAACTAGTGTACAATGGGAATTTATATTCCAAGTCCCCAAAACCTATAGGCCAATAACTATGTACAAGGTAAGGGGATGCCGTAAGTGAGAACAAAACAATAATGAAAAAAGATATAAAAACAATGTGAACTGAATAAAATATTCTTATTTAATGTTAATTAATAATATAGTTTTAGTAAGATTTGTGTTTTAGCTACTTGTAGTTCAATCAAACTTAGAGCCATGTAGGCCTGCAAGTACACTAATAAGATAAGATATAATTTGTTCTCTTAATCTATTGTTATATAACATTAAGTTGGTTCTCATAGTTATTAAGGTTATTAATGTAACAACTTAACTGTTAAAGGGTTCTTAGTAAATCAGTCAGAAAAGGTAACTGTAATTAGAAATGATTGTAAACTTGTTCATGAAACTAATATCAGTAGTACATAGGCAAATATGAAAACCCATAACTATTGTAAATAAATAGTAAACAAAGGGATAAAATAATGTAAATCCATACAATATTGTAAAATGAACAAATAGGTTATCTATTACAATTGTAATCGTATTTTTTGATTTTTGATACGATAATTTTAGACCGGTTCAATTGTATTAAAGAACTATGGCCTAAAAAAGATCAAACATTAAAAGTAATGTTCAAATTACATAATACATTATCAAACCACTGTTAAGTAATGAAATGAGCAAGAATTGTTAATTCAATGTTTTCTTTTTATATAATAACTGCAACTTAGTAGACAATTAAAGAAATTTAGAATAATTCTATATAAGTCAAATGACTAAAAAGGACTATAAGCAGTCTTTTGTAAAAGGGGTAAATCACTTAATATTGGGGCTAATGATATAATGTCTAGTATCAAATTGTTCAGAATAAAATATGAAATTTAACTAAGTAGACTAAATTAAGTAAAATTGTATTATAACTAGAGAGTAAATTAGACTGGGAGGTGAAGGGTCACTTTATTTAGAACAAACACAGTCCCATGACTCAACAGTTCATTCCAATGAACCAATCAGAATTTGACAAAACTGGTCAAATCCGTTTGAATGATGAAAAAACGGGAAGAGTTGATTGTTAGACATCAAGACGAGCGGGTCAGCTCCCCACAGAAAAAAACTAAAATGCCAAAATCATCAGATCTAAGTGAAATAAATAAAAATATATGTTGAGAAGAAACCAGCCGAAAAATAAGAAAAAATAATACTAATATGAATTTGAAGATATAATAATTCCTTAAATCGAGAAAGCAAAAGAACAAGTAAAGTATGATTTGAAAGTGAACATTCTATATACATTTGTTAAGCAGAACTAATATCTAACCTAAACACTGTTATTCTAACACCACACTATAATAAACTCACAACACCATTTTAATTACAATACAACGAAGAAAAAGTGATTAACAACTATTATAACTGTGGACACTCAATTTAAGAATCATTTATTTAAGGGAAAGTGACAAAAAACTATTAACATAAAATTTGAGGTGTGACATGGCAGCCATTTTCTCAAACTGAACGAGCCGTTCCACTGACGCCATCTTTAAGTTTTGGTCATATAAACGTATAATTTATGTTGTATATCTCCTAGCAAAAAAATCAAATATTTATATGTTAATAACTAAGAATTTATTTGTAAGTATTGTACTTTTTAGAAAAATTTCTTTCTGACTTTTAGTAACAGTTCAAAGAACCCGAATTATAATTATATTAATTTTATTTAAATTACATTTGTTTACAATCGACCTGAGACTGAGGAGTCGAGCCGGGAATCACAATATCGACCCGAGAGTCGATATTAATTGCTCAATTTGCATTAAATGAGATTAATTATCAATTAATTGCGTTTTATTTATAAAAATAAGTAAGTTAGAAGATTTTCAGGTATAGAAGAAGAAACACTTGCGAAGAATAACATCAGCTGGACGAAACGAAGAAGTAGGTAATTCTTATATTACGAATCGATTGTCAAATCGAATCAGCTAACGCAAAACATTTCTTCAAATTAAATTTTACGACACGATTGAGATTAAGAGGGTGGTAAGAAATAATAAAATGTGGATGGTTAAATTTTTTAACCCGAACCCTAATTAAAATTAAATAAACAAAAATAAAATTTAAAATATAAATTAACCCAGTAAAGACGAAGATAATTAACGGTAATACACGAGGTGTTACAAAGTGACGCAAACAAGGTGTGGTTATTTAACCCATACGTAAACGACCTATTACAATATTTATAAAATACTGAAGAAATATACAACAGTTGAAATGACCTTCTAACAAATATTAATAGTGTATTCTACTTTTTAGTATGATAATATATTATTATATTAAAATATAATATTATATGTTATGAAATATATTAAGTAAATTGTTACAAGTTCAGACCCATTCTTTCCCAATTTTGGATATATCTATACTTTATAATGTAAACAATCTGAATTTTAAAAATGTATTATCAATTTATTATACAACAAATAATTATCACAATACAACTGTCTGAGCAGAATTGAAATGTTAAATGTTCCGTAACAATAAATATCATCTAAGTTTATTCTGCATTAAATTTTCACTGCACTAAGGTAATATGTCATCTTTGCTTTACAGTCTTTACCGTGTTGTAATGGTTCACAGCCATTTTTACTATTTGTACTCATTAGGTAGCTTATAAAGTTGTTATATTGTTTCATTGTAGTTCCGTTTACTTACATTAGAGACTAAGCTATAAAGAAGAGCCAAGTATACTTCGGTAACAGCTGTAGAATTTTACAATATTTTACTTTGATCAGTTTTGTAAAATGAAAACCTTCGATACAAAAAAAAATATATTTATAAAACAGAACTCATTTCATTTTGTTTCAGATAATGCTATTAAGTGATGGAAAGATAAAACATCGGAGTTATAATTTACGATTCATCACTCAGTGTTAAGGTGATAGGGGGGTGAGGGCTGATTTTTATTCATAATTTATGCGAAAGTATCACTTATTAATAGGCGGGATGTCACTAACCACAAATAAAGTTGACAGTTTTGAGAAAAACTGTTTGCACACATTTTAAATGTTACTCGGCTATTTTCGAATACACTGCGTCACATATGTCATACAGATACTTCAAACCTAAAGAGAGGGACAAAATAATGATTTTCGTGTCACAAAAACACACCGATAAGAAGTGAAAGAGAATTTACTGTCAAAATTTGCTGCTGTCTGTCTACTTTGTGACTCACTGCCCCCTCTTTCTCAACACGCACACAAACACGCACAGACACACACTCTCCTTCACCTACAATCACCCACGTTTCATATCTACTTCATTTTTCAAGTCAGGAGGTATATTGTTTCTTCTTGTTTTCTTGGAAACTTGGCAGAATGTTCTTTGTTTCGGTACGAGAAAAAAATAATTTTTTATCTCAAACTTTGTGCATAAACTGATTAATTGTAAATTTATTAAGATGGTATCCAAAGTAAGTTAATTGATGCTGTGTATCAAGTATCAAAAAATGTTAAAATTACTATCTGATACTAAATTTAACACTATCTAAAGACTAGATAGTTTAAGCACTATAGATATAGTGCTTACATTAGCTGATTAAATTCAAATCGTATGGTACAGTGGAAAACGTCGGTGGGCCCTGTTACGCCGAGCAATCCACTCCAAGGTTGTGGTAACCAATCCCTTCGGCGGAGTGGATCGGTAAGCAAACGAGAGATGGGGGTTCTGTCAGGACAGCCTGGGGGTATCCTGGGTCCTGGCCGGGCAGGATGGTGCACATTTGCGTCAGGGTATGCACCTAGTGTGGAGGCGGAGGAGGCTATAGTAGCCCAACGGTTGCACACATGGGCTTAGTCAGTTAGCCTACTGCGACCGGGCTGAGGGAGCTCGTCAGCTGAGGTGAAAGCAACTCTCTAGGGGAAGAGCACCCCGAAATCAAAGTTCCTGGTGCTCCAGGTTGGGAGTTGGATCGGAGAATTCACATAGCCCATCTGTACACGTTTTATGTGCAGAAACCTGTCAGTTTCTTTCGCCAGCCAGTTTTTATAAATATGAATGTGACGACTAATAATTTTCTCCCGGTAGGGGCCCGATCGGATCCGGGGGGGGGGGCAGTCCTCACAACTTCATGTTACTGCCAAACAAAGAACTCGCAGAAATAATCAGGTTAATTTTAATATTGAACTATGGAATACGATCAGATTATACCGACCCGGAGCTCTCAGAGTGATCCTAGTCCAACTTGACGCTTTTGCAATAGACATAGCTGTGATACAGGAAATCCGGTGAACAGGCCAGGGAATTCTTGAGAAGCGGAGCCACACTGTCTATTACAGCTGTCATGATAGGCTACATCATTATGGAACAGGATTCATCATCCAAAAGCGGTTCAGACAAAGGGTGATTGACTTTAAACCCGTGAGTCCATGAATCTGTTGTTTAAGAATTAAGGGAAAATTTAAGCATTACTCCCTCATTAGTGTTCACGCACCAACTGAAGCATCCCCAGAAATGGAGAAAGAAGAATTTTATGATCTCCTTGATGAGACTTTTGATCAATGCCCTAGTCATGACATCAAAGTGATTGCTGGAGACATGAATGCGAAAGTAGGTAGAGAAACAATCTACTCTCCAACAATTGGACGGCATAGCCTGCACGAATCAACTAATGATAACGGGCAGAGGTTGATTAATTTTGCCGCATCAAGGGACCTGGTCATTGGTGGAACACTCTTCCCTCACAAAGATATACATAAGGGAACATGGACTTCACCTGATGGTATCACCATTAACCAAATATACCACTTCCTCATTAGCTCACAAAGTAGATCTAATCTACTGGATGTGAGGACACGAAGGAGAGCCAATATTGACTCTGATCAATACCTAGTGGTTGCACGACTGAGAGACCGTATGTCAATGATTAAGACACAACGTGCTCCAAGAAGAAAACAGTACAACATATCCAAACTAAAGGAGGAGGACAACCGCTTGGGATTCACTGCACTAGTCGGAAATAAAATCACCGAAACGACTACAGGAAATCCAAGTATAGACATTGTTTGGGAAGAAATCTCTTCAGCACTTGCCGGTGCTGCAGAGGAAACTCTGGGCCTCAAAGAAAGGGAACCTTCAAATCCGTGGTTTGATGAAGAATACAGAGTTGCTACAGACCTTAAAAATGACGCCTATACGACAATGATACAGAGGCACACAAGACGAAGTGCAGAGGAGTATAGGAAAGTTGAGGAGAGCGGAGAAGCGGGTACATCAGCAGAAAAAGCGCCATTGGAAGAGTCAACAGCTGGTAGAGATCCAAGATCTTAAGGATGCAAATGAAATCAGAAAATTCTACAATAAGGTAAATCAAGGTAGGAAACCCTTTAAACCCAGGAAAACAGCTTGTCGTGACACTGACGGCACCCTACTTACAGAAAAGGGGAAAATCCTCGAAAGGTGGCGCAAGCACTTTGAAGCTCTTCTTTCTAAGAATGACGAGGTGGACAACTATGTACCACCTGTGCTAGAGGAACATGAACACATCAAGCCTCCGGATGAAGATGATGTGATAGCTGCAATAGAAAGCCTTAAAAACAACAAAGCTCCCGGTTCTGATGATCTTCCTGCGGAGCTTTTCAAAAACGGTGGCCCAGAGCTGGTTAAAACCCTTTATCACCTTGTCATTGATATATGGATAGAAGAGAAACTGCCAACAGCCTGGCAGAAGGCAGTTATATGGCCGGTTTATAAAAAAGGAGATCAACTAGGCTGTAATAATTACAGAGGCATTTCTCTTCTCCCTGTGGCGTATAAAATAGTGTCCCATATATTGTACCAAAAACTGCTTCCTCATGCTGATCGGGTGATTGGTCGATATCAGTGCGGATTTAGAAGAGGAAAATCGATAATAGACCAGGTTTTCACACTCCGACAAATTCTAGAGAAAGGTAGGGAACATAAGCTACAAACACATCACCTCTTCATAGATTTCAGAAATACATACGACAGCATTGACAGAAAAGAACTTTACACTGCTCTTGAAGAACTGGGCATACCAAAGAAATTAATAAGATTGTGTAGGATGACAATGCTGACAGTGAAGGGCATGGTGAGGATTCAGAATGACTTATCAGGAGAGTTTGACTATGGAAAGGGAGTCCACCAGGGCGATGCTCTTGCTTGCCTCCTCTTCAATCTTGCCTTAGAAAAAGCTATGAGAGATGCTGGAATAGATTCCTCTGGGACTGTATTTAACAGGTTGGTGCAGGTCCTAGAATACGCTGATGACCTAGATATAATCGGGAGGTCCCTTCGAGGAGTCACTGAAGCCCTTCTTGTTCTTGAAGGTCCCGCAAGGAGATTGAGTTTCATAATAAATGAAAGCAAGACAAAATACATGGCCACAGGACAAGAGGCTAGAGAAGGAGAGCACATCCAAATTGGCATCTATTCCTTCGAAAAAATCAACAACTTTGTTTATTTAGGATGCCAAGTTAACGCTGATGGGGAAACAACAGAGAAAATAAATCGAAGAATCACCTCAGCTAATAGGTGCTTCTTTGGTCTCAGACCCTTGTTCCAAAGCAGAATAATTGCCAGGAGCATCAAGCTGCTTTTGTATAAAACACTGATCCGCCCAGTTCTCACCTATGGTTCTGAGACCTGGACTATTTCTAGAAAGTCTGAGTCAAGCCTGCTGGTTCATGAACGCAAAATCCTCCGTAGTATATTTGGTCCAATGTGTGTGGGAAAAGAAATGAGAATAGGTCCAATATGTGTGGGAATAGGTGAATGGAGGAAAAGAACCGACCAAGAACTGAACACACTTCTGAATGAACCAGATATTGTGAAAATTATAAAGCTTGGTAGACTCAGGTGGGCTGGGCACGTGATCAGAATCGGGGAGAATGAAATACCAAGAAAGACACTCACAGAACAGATCTATGGCACCAGGAGAGTTGGTAAACCCAAACTACGTTGGGAAGTCGGTGTGAGCTATGATGCGCGCCACATCCTTGGGACCCGGAACTGGATAGCAGCTGCACTTGACCGGGACAACTGGCGGAGGGTGTTAAAGGAGGCCTTGACTCAGTAATGGGTTGTTGCGCCGCTGATGATGATGATTACAATTGTCCCGCACAATTATAAAAGACATAACATTTCGCCACAATAACTACGAACCGCACTCGAATATATCGCAACTCAAACTGAAACTGAATGTCGCTGAGCACTTGTATTTATACCCCGCCGAAAATCCAGAAACTTCCATACTGCGCATTAACAAGAAAGAAAAACATTAGAGCGTAATTCATTGCGGCCTTGACACAGTGATTCATTGTCATTGCAGCCGCGCGATTTCTTCACAGTCTAGCTAACGCTTTGAGAATCACGAACGTACACCCATTACAGCCGGATTCCTCTGGAATCGGGGAGAATGAAATACCAAGAAAGGCACTCACAGAACAGATCTATGGCACCAGGAGAGTTGGTAAACCCAAACTACGTTGGGAAGTCGGTGTGAGCTATGATGCGCGCCACATCCTTGGGACCCGGAACTGGATAGCAGCTGCACTTGACCGGGACAACTGGCGGAGGGTGTTAAAGGAGGCCTTGACTCAGTAATGGGTTGTTGCGCCGCTGATGATGATGATTACAATTGTCCCGCACAATTATAAAAGACATAACATTTCGCCACAATAACTACGAACCGCACTCGAATATATCGCAACTCAAACTGAAACTGAATGTCGCTGAGCACTTGTATTTATACCCCGCCGAAAATCCAGAAACTTCCATACTGCGCATTAACAATAAAGAAAAACATTAGAGCGTAATTCATTGCGGCCTTGACACAGTGATTCATTGTCATTGCAGCCGCGCGATTTCTTCACAGTCTAGCTAACGCTTTGAGAATCACGAACGTACACCCATTACAGCCGGATTCCTCTGGAACATTTGATAAACACGTAGATTGTTCTGCAATGTCGTAACAATTTATTTCTATATTATGCACTAAAAATATAAATAAGTAAATATATTTTTTTACGTTTGAGCGTATACCTGAATCCCACTCTTAGTTTTAAATGTTGATTTTATAAACTAGATATCATATATCAATGACCTACATTGTAGTATACCATTACTTATTACACCTTAGATACTTGCTGTTGTTATTAGGTCTAGAAGAATTCACTTACTAAAATTTACACTTTACTAATCCACTGGTGAAATCGATTGCGACCGCCTTGAGTCAGTTTACAGGTGTATTCGTTTCTATAAACGTAAACATTTGCTCCCTTAGTAAGCACATAAAGAACATTCATGATTCATAAAAATAAATGCGTTACTAATACGGTGAAGCATGCAAAGTACGTAAGCTTATGTTAAATCTAGTTATGACGGTATTAATTCAAATTAAAATATTCAGTAAGCTGTAGCTGGTATGTGATACCTGTTTAGTATTAAATGTTTAAGAATTCTGAATAATAAAGTACTTCTAGTCTCCAGATGCTTACTCAAAAATTACTTGAAAGCAACTAGGGCAGATTTAGTCATTTGAAAAGAATATATATTACCTTTTTAAACTCCTTGATAAATATGACAAACCACTTTATGTGAATTTTGTTGATTAAGAGAAGTCTTTTGATATAATTTACACAAAGCTGCGAAAGAAAACGTCTGAACAATAACAATTATAAAAAGGGTGTTTTCAGATTCTGTGTAACATATATAAGAGAACTTAACAGCTAAAATTTATTTTACAGATTTCAAAATAAAATATCAATAAAGAAAGAACTATGGCAAGGAGATAAGTTGTGATGAAAGTTGTCTGAGCAGTATTCCACAATGAGTTAAGTCAATTAAATATAAACTTGATATATTCTAGTTATATTTCGTGGTATATTAATTCATTTTACATATATATGAATATTTTCAGAGACATCATAAACTTGATTATGTAAATAGATGGAAGGTTTATTTGTAAATAATTTCACATCTAAAAACTGAAAGCTAGGACTTGTTATCTAAAAGTCTAACAAGTTTATAAACTTTTTAAGTAAGGGAACTGTAACCCTCTGCATTTCACATAATGCACTCAAGAACAACAGAAAGTAATTTTTCAACAAACGGTGTATACCAAAGTACACCAGCGCGCGCCCACACACACACACGGCACAATTGTTGTTAAGAAATTTTTATTTACACTCTTAAATTATTACCCATTGATATGGTTTTTGTTTAAAAATAATACTGTTATGTGCTGACTTCCAAAACAAATTTTATCTGAATTATTTTTAATAATACTTAAAAGTTATACCCATACAATTTACTTGTGGCAAATACATCTTTAAAGAGTACTCTACTCCCACGCGTAGGCTAACCCTAATAGGTAGGGCACAGGACTACCAATAATAACAATATCCCTATTGTAAATGAAAAGACGCGTACTAGCATTACAGTTAAGGTAACTGGTTAATGAAAACATAACATTAAATATAATACTCAACCAACGATCTACGACTTTTCCTTGGAAGAATGTATTTATAAAGCGGACTAAAATGAACAATAAACTGAAAGATGTAAGGTTAGTGATAGTTACGCAATACACCGTACACAAGGTTTCTGTAGCTGACAGTTTCTACGTAGAACGAAAGTTAGAGTATAATATTATAAATGAAACCTGACAGAAATAACGCAAATTAAATGAAAGCACAAGAAACTTTAAACTTTACTTAACTTGTAATATTTTGCATTAGAATAAAATAACTATCTTACACAGGTCACTTCATTAATATTTTAGATGACTAATAATGGTAATACATGTAGGAAACTTTTGTACTACAGTAGGAAAAATATGTAGGCTTGCTGGTCGAAATATTTTATAAAGATGTGTTACTAATGTATTAGTTATATCTTAACACGTTAGTATATACTAAGATGTTATTAAAATTTTAATTTTAATTCATTGTTTCATAAAGCCAGAAATGTGTGTACAGAACAGCGGCAGTCAGCAGAATAATAATATAAATAGAGCCTTCAGAAAACCGTTGTTCTCTGTTAGATAAAAACAGTATTTCTATTCATTTAGAAGAAGGACAAATGTCATTTAGAAGAATGTCCTTTATTTATAATAAATTTAGTGTTGTAAATGTTAATTACATAATGAAGCATTAAAACTGGGGAGTGAAATAGTAAATCATTTTTCCTCAGGTGCATGTCGTGATGACAATTATTAATATTTATCAGCTAATACAATGAACTTTCTTTTCTCTAATCTAAACTATCACTGTTTCAACTTTAATATGTTAAATAAAAAACTAATTTTTAGAATTCCTATTTGACTGCGTTACAGATCAATAATCTTTATGAATTTATTGTATTAACATTTGTTGTATACTTCATATTCAATGAGTAAATATTAACTGCCTTTAAATAAAAATAATTTAAAGATAATAATTTCTTAGCTAGGCTATAATGAAACACATAAATGTTACAATAGAGGTTTTATGTACCATGATCACTAAAATTGGAAAACTGATGGATAGTCATAAATATAGTAGTACGAAAAGAGACAAGGGAATACGGGAGAGGAAGAATTGTTGAAAAGAGCAAAAGCAGAAGTAACGAAGTAGCAGATAGGGTAAAAATATCGTTGGATAAATAGACCCAAGTGAAGGAGCTAAGACTGGTAGAGTACTAACGTCACTAGAAATAGATATCCAAAAATTAGAAAGAGCAAAGAGGAAATATACGAAAGAATTCAAAACATTGCCTATAAAAGTTGAATAGTTAATAGTTTCTCAAAGAGGAAAATGGGACGTTGAAGGGAGAAAATACACTAATGAAAGAGGATTTGGAGAAAGCTGAAAAATTATGCAAAATGTATAGATAAAGACAGAAGAGAACATACGCAATGTCTTCATTTTAGGACGTAATGGACTCAGAGGAAGAAAAGCTTTAAAGAATAATATTAAAATATTTAAAAGAAACACGAAAAGTAAGTGGAAATCAATCAACGCATAAATTATGTTGGAAGATTTACTTGGTAAAATTAGAGAAGTTCAAAGAAAAGCAGACAGCAATGAAACGTAATGAAAACTTGACGTAGGCCTACCTAAAAAAATCAGATGACTAATGTAAACCATTACTGACTAAAAAAAAGGAGACACAGACAAATAAGGGAGAATACAATACAGAAAACTGTATTTTTCACCCAAGTACCGAAAACTGATAATGGGTGAAACAGTAGAGTTAGAATAATGAGGATGAGACCTGTGGAGACTGAAGGACTGAAAAAACCAAAAAAACTAAGGAGATAAGAAGGGGTATCGACTACAAAATGTACAAGCACCGATAACAAAAAAAAGTAAACACACACTCGCGCGCGCGCGTGTGTGTGTGTGAAGAAGAAAAGCACTAAAGAAAAAAATTGAAATTAAACGTGGAAAACAGCCATGGGCAACATTAAAGTATTACCAGAAAAAAGAAACCTGTAGACAAGTTTGAGGAAATTAGGTTAAAGTTGATAACTATAACTGAAACTAAGAAAAGCGACCAGGGGAAACATTTGTCTCAAAATAGAAAAAAGAGCAGCGGTAGGAGTTGGCCTAATAAAAAAGAAATTGAAAAATCATGTACATAGCACTGAAATGATCAGAGAAAATATTATTTACATAGACTTACGACAAAAGAATAATGAATAATAAGCAAATTCAGAAAATATTTACACCGACTGCTGACTGAGAGAAACATGATAGAAGACAGCAAAACTCAAGACAAACTGAACGGAGAAAGTATTGAGTAGGAGATAATTGTGGAAGAATTACGGGAAATTATGAACAGATGCAAAAAAGGGGAAGTACAAGGCTGTAAAAAATAACATCGGAGATGATTAAGCATACTGAGTGAAAAGGAATTGAGAAACTGCTGAAGACACTCAATACAGTAGAAAGAGAAAGGAGGGTATTCAAAAGATATGAAGAAAGGCTGTCATAATTGCAATTTCTAAGAACGGAGACAGGAGGTTTAGTAAGAATTATAGATAACGCTATTATGTACAGTTATGAAGCTGTTGGAGGAGACTACAAAATTAAGAATTAGTACAGTGATAGAAAACACAATGTATCAGGTACAAAACAGATTTAGAGGAATAACAATGATCATATACATCACGCTGAAGCAGATAACACAGTAACCACACCAGGTAAAAAGAAAGCTACCCCATTCTATAAACGCATAACGTTTATAGAGTTCGACAAAAGAAAGGCTTTGATAGGGTACCTAGAAAACAATTATAGGAGCTCTTAAAAAAATAAAATATATTTATTCTTAACCTGAACAAAAAAAACATTGAGTAATTCAAAATACTATAGATACAATAGGTGTAACTATTAACTAAAGTAACAATCGAGAGCTGAAAGCGTTTACAACGGAAAACGACTAAGACAAGCTGAAAGCCTGAATCCACTTCACTTATAATATTCATGGATAATATACTTATCTACGACTAATAAATTAAAATTAAATCACTAGAAACCGAGTAGTGTTAATATCTTTCAAGGGGCTTAGTTGAAGTGGTGCTGTTATGTAGGAGGGATAGAGATTTGCAATAGAAGTTGAACATTTAAAACTTGGTAGTAAGTAATTGTCTTGGTAGACATGGTAATTAGCGATATAAGAGACAATATATAATATAGATTTTGAGGCAACTATGATCGAACATGTGAGATTTGAAATAATTAGAAGTTGAAATAGATATGAAAAAATGTAGAAAAATTTCGATGAACGGATCAAAGAAAAAATTTTGTAGTTGCAAGGATCAAAAAATGTAGAAATAAAAAAAAGATAAAACATTAAACATTTACTACGCCATGAATAATAATTGTATATGTAACGAGAAAATTACAATATAAATGACAATGAAAGTATTTAAGACCGTATATAGACCTATTATCGTATTTGGTATTCAGGCGTAGGTGTTCAGTAAAGCCATGAAAGTCGAATGTAGGTAAAAAGATTCTTGGGAGTGACAAAGACGGACGGAAGGAGGAATACTGATATAAGAGGAAAATTAGAGACCCGGCCTACCTTTTATAGAAGGATAATTAAGTAGGTGGGATCACTCATGATTTATTAAAGAAGTAAAACCTGTGAGAAAATCTGTAAAGCAAATATTGTGAATAAAAAGAACGATTTAGGCAACTGTGGAATCAAGCAATTGCTAAAAATATAGAAAAGAGTGGATAAGCGAAGAGGTAGCGAATGAAATAATTGTCGAAGGAATTCGTTACAGTTTGAAGTGCCGTGTAAATCTAACATACTTAATTACTTAAAAAAATTAATATAATTTAATTGTAACGTAATTGTACACTATACTATTTTGTAACAATGTAGGGATGATAAATAAAATTTAGTAATTGAAGTACACTCACCTATTCAATGACCTAACATTCATTTTCCGAGACATGTTTGCCTCACTAAAAAAAAAATAGGTTTTTATTTATTTAAAGGTTTTTAAAATAGGATTCACAGTGTTTATATAATGTGAAATTTGTACTCAAACTATTAAAGACTGAATATATTACCTTTCATTTCAGTTTTTGTAATTAGACCCATTAATCTCAATAGATATTTTAAAATATTGTTGATTTATGTATACATTTTCGCTATTTTTACACATATTTTAAATGATATTAATTATATATTCAAACATATACTAAATAAAACGTGTGAGCTTTTTATATACAATAATGTTTTATGAGTCTACTTTTTCCTCAATAACCTATTAGTTAATCGTTTTGGTTTTCTGACTTGTCCGAATAATAAACTTTGTGTAAGGAGGAAGTTTAAACAGAAAATCGCAGAATATTCAGCGCACACAATGTAATCAGTTGAAGATACAGCTGCTGATCAAATAAACGGTAAAGAAAATGTTAAACTAAAATACATATAATACTAATTTAAAATAATATACCAATCGCTATATTCGTAAGTAACGTAAATAACAATCTAAATAGGACTATTTTTAATGGGTAAAATGTACTATAAAATTATAAAAACACAAGTCACTCCCGCTCGTTAGCTTTGAAGTCTTAAACAACCTATTAAAGTGAGAGAGAATTCTATTCTGAGCTTATAAGTTAACTAAGATGGTCCGAACCGTGTCAGTGTTAAGTTGTTTATGAAAATCGCATGTTTTAACTTCAATAAAATTCTTTACACATTTTTGTTTACACAGTATGAGTTAATTCAGTTATATTTCGTTAGGTATAGAGCAGAGGGAAGGTGACTTTTGTTCTGAGAAAAATAAAACGTGTTTAAACCGACAAAATTATTACTGTACAAATTACAAGTTCAAAAAGTACAGGTTCAAAAAAATTATTTATTCTTAGGTTAAGCTTTGTTCCTTATGTAATGTGAGATGTCTCTTTATTACACGTTTTCATTACTGTAATAATTTGTGGAGAGTATGGAGACCAAAAATCTCTTGTGAGCCAGGAAAGTTTTTCATTACATAGTAGTTGACTGAATCACCCATGTTGCGGCAGGTCAGTATTGTACTACTAAGCAAACATTGCATTCTCTTCAGTAAATATAGTTCTACTGCTGGGTGTTTTACAAACAGAGGGTTCGTTTCCGCTAAGCTTAACTAACGGTGCTGTAACCCGAATTGTTTAATCTTAAATTAAAATGAAAATTTATATTATACTTAACACATGTTTCACTCTGAGTTTTGAGTACCACGACAGCAAGACACGTAAATCCGGTCTTGTAAGTAATTGCCTACCAAACATGTGCACATTTGTATGAATACAGAACATACGTTCTAAATAAGCTGTTATTTTAACGCAACCGAACACACTGTAGATATGACAAAATTATTTCAGAATCAAGATAAGCGATTGTTGTCATCGACTTTATGGAATAGTTACAACACAACCAAACAACATACTTAACGACCAATTACAATATAAATCACACACACTCTTTGACACAATTATACATAAAACAAACAATAATTCGGATCCCCGCGCCAATTCCCTTACACCACACCCCCACCCTTCTAAACGTACCAACTAAAAAAACCGTTACAAGCTACTGACAGTCTGTCTCACACCGCTGACGAAGGCGCACATCACGCCGAAACGCGTACGGGAGGAAACAAAGTAAGTTCACAAGTGAAAGTTTAATAACCAATAATAATAAATAACAGCTTTTAATAAAGAGGATACACAAAATTCAGTTTGTTCATTTGTTAAATTTTTGTTATTTTCTATTGCTTTTTTAATTTCTAGAATTTCTAACAAATCCATTTTTTACATTATTGTATGTTGTGGAGTAGTGTTATGTTTTTTGTATCTATGAAGTGATTGTGTTGTAAGCAATGATCTGCAAAACCTGTAGCCCTATTGGCTATATTGGTTAAAATAGCCTTCTTATGTACAGAAATGCGATGTTTCACGGCCACATTGTCTTATAAAAATCAATTAATTGATTGTTTTAATCAGATAGACTAAATTACGACGTCCTTCTGATGGAGAAAATGAATAAAAAGGGTAAACGTCTTTCAGATGGACTTTATAGAGCTTTGTTGTTCCACTATTATCAGACTTTCTCTGAAAGAAAAAGTGGTAGACGTCTTTCAATTTTTAGAAAATAATGATACTACCGTAATCTCAATTATTTTGCTTAACTTATGAATTTCTTGTCCAGTCGGTATCAAGCCTCATGATACTTTTTTATGTTAATTTATGGCTCATTGTTCCAAAGAAAACTCATTGTTATTTGTTGTGACCGGCTACCAACTAACAACTAATATTGCTAACATTTGACGGAAAAAATTTGAGTAAAACATACACATTGTAAATATTTTATTCGCTTTATTTTTATTTATATACTGACTTATGGAACAGTCTATGTATTATGCTACGATAACAATAAAAACTTAGAAATATGTTTTATATTTAAGCCAACGTAAAGGATATATACACAGTGCATTCAAAATATCCCGGGACTGATGCTGCTATAGACATACAGATGGAGCTATCTCTGTGTCACAGCTGGAACACTATGTGACAGTCTTCACCCACTTCCTGTGACAATTGCATTGTTGAAGACTCATTCCATAGTAAACAGCGACACTGTTAAGTTTATCTGGTTTTTCCTTGTTGTCATAATTTTCGAGATGGAGCAAAGAGCTGCAATTAAATTTTATTTTGAATGTGGGAAAAGTGCGACAGAAACGTTTTCGATGATGCAACTTGCATATGGAAAAGATTGTTTAAGTCGTAGCAAAGTGTTGGAGTGGTATGCACGTTTTAAAAATGGTCGTGAGTCTCTAGAAGATGATCCAAGAGATGGGCGCCCCTCCGCAAGCGTGACTGACGAGAATGTCAAGCGTGTCTGTGCTGCACTGTCCGTCAACCGTCGGCTGAGCGTCCAGATTTTATCAGAAGAGATCGGCATCAGTGTGGGTAGTATTTGCACTATCGTGCATGACGTACTCGCCAAACGGAAACTGTGTGCCAGGTTCGTTCCACACTCGTAACAGCAGAGCAAAAAGAACAACGTGTTGAAGCGTCGCGAAGTCTCGTTGAATGGGCCGATGACAACCCGAATTTCTTACAGAACATTGTCACAGGCGACGAATAGTGGTGTTTCCAGTATGACCCATCTACCAAACGTCAAACAGCTGAATGGCGTGACCCAGGAGATGGCAGACCCATGAACGTGAGGGCCACAAAATCAAAAGTGAAAACAATGCTGATCACATTTTTTGATTCAAGGGGACTGATCCACAAAGAATTCTTGCCACCCGGCCAAACTGTAACTGGACCAATTTACAAAGAGGTACTTGATCGCCTTTTGAAAAGAATTCGCAGTGTTAGGCCAGAAATGTACCGATCAGGGGAGTGGTTTCTTCTGCATGACAATGCTCCAGTCCACTCATCATTGATTGTCTCACAATTTCTCTCTGGAAGATCAGTCACAGTGATTAATCATCCACCCCTACTCACCAGATTTGGCTGCGGCTGACTTCTTTCTGTTCCCTAAGCACAGAAAGAAGGTGGTACTGAAGGGGCAGCGTTTTGATAATGTAGAGACAATTCAGAAGAATGTGACAGCTGTTTTAATCACGATTTCGAAGGAAAACTATGCGCATGCCTTTCAACGATTGTATGAGCGATCTAAAATCTGTATAGAGAGCGAAGGGATGTATGTTGAATAATAAATTATAAAATTTCATTTATCTGAAAAGTTGTGTCTTTAATAGCGTCAGTCCCGGAACTTTTTGAATGCAGTATGTATAATTGTAGAATTTCGTGGTGCTTCAATGCTTCTGTACATTTATTGGTGTTTTTAAATCATTGGGAGTCAAAAATGTGACAGGGTAAACTTGTAAAAAGTCGCAAAAATCCATGTGGGGTATCACATTCAAGAAGATTTTAGGCAAGATCTGAATATAGTGTATAATTCTGGAAACTTCAGAATATTAGGATACAAGAATACAAAAAGATATAAAACGTTTTAAAAAAATTGTAAAAATCAAGCCGGATGTCAGCCTTTAGGGAATTATGATCCAAATTCGAATGTAGTGTTGGGTTAAAAATGCAACTCATGGGCCGAAAGTAAAACTCACAATTTAAAAGACAGTTATAAAAGTCTCTTGTGTGTCATCAGGTTATGAAGATTCAAAAAAAAAAAAAAATAGAAACTCGGTGTCTTTAATAATTTGACAAATTAATATTTCTCAACACTGCTTCAGAATTTTAAATCGCCTTCAAAAGTAAGCCATGTTTGCATAAAAATCATTACGTATATTGTTATCAGCCTCTTTGTGAAAATTATTCGATCTAGCCCTACAGATATGTATGGAAACATACGTAAACTTAACAGACAGGACAACATTATTGGTCGTGTAAGTATTATAATTATAATTTACCTAAAAACCAATGAAATAATTTGGATTTTTTAGTGTTTAATATTGTTACGACGGTCTCCTAATCTTCGTATGGTACAGTGGAAAACAAAACACAAGCAATTAAGTGATACTAATTAAGTCACTAATCACCAGCTTTAATTATCATAATTAAACAGTTTGTAATCAACAAGATATTCTCTTACAAAAAATCAAATAAAAATTGTTCACACACAATAATATTGTCAACTAATAGAGTCTCGCACAATTATAAACACATAACACTTCGCTACAATAATTCGAACCGCACTGGAATAAATCGCCACTTAAACTGAATTTGGCGTCGCTGAGTGCTTGTATTTATACCCCGCTAAGATTCTAGAATAATCCATACTATGCGACAATAACGCTACTAGAAAACACTCTTGCCGCCTTGAACACAATGTGCGCGGACTGGTGAAATCTGGATCAGTCTCGGCTTCGGACGGGTGACAAATATCACGTAATTGTCCTTCATCTCAAAGTAGCAGCAATATGTACACACACATACATTATAGCCGGGCTCCACTGGGTTAGCCGAGAAACACGTAGAATGTTGTGTAATGGGATAACAACATATGATTGTCTGCTTCACAATTGTTAATTTACAAAAAAAAAAGAATAGTGTAATCACGGGTTTCGTAATTTTTCTGATAATTTAAAAGTTACCTATATTAAAATTTACCTGATAATAAATGCATTTTGGTCAAAAATTGAGTAAATTTTGCAGCTCATGAAACTTACTAGTTTTTCTAATCCCCCTTAAAAGCTTGGAGCTCAGTCTAAAATTTTAACTTTTTTAGATTTTCTTTTGCCTTAGTGGCATAAGCCGCACTAGTTATACATTCAGTGTGTGTATCCATGATCTACAAAATTTGAAAGTTCAAAGTTACGTTACAGGTAGTTCCTTCATATAGTGTATGGTATGAATTATGCATACTCCATAATAATTCAAAGTTGTTACAACTTTATTCTCGCATATAATACGCTTTCTGAAAAATAATGTTTGTGCTCAGCAGCAACGGCAATAAAAATCAGTTTAAAAACAATGAAACCGTCTAGTAAGAAGCGGTGTGACACACTAAATATCACAAGATTACGTTTTTATCCTCGCATTTTTCCTACAGAGAAAACTCTAGTCGTTCTGTTATAGTTGCAGTATATGTGACCCTACACAGTCCTTTCAGACTAATTTGTGGTTCAAACGTCACAATTTCCGTTGTGAATACGCTTCTTGTCTCGTATCCAAAAATGGTCAGCTAATTGTAATCAGCCTCTAGTTTTGTGCTCTATAAAGCAACGAAACCAACTTACCGTATTGTGCTTTTGTGCTTTCCCAAGAATTTAATGTAAGATTAATGTAGCAAACTCTAGCGATCATCGATAAATGAAGTTTGTTGTGTAATTACGTACATCAGAAAAACAAGGTCAAAGATATAAGGTCGTATCAAATAACATGGCGAAGAAAAAATGTTACTTAATATAATAACAACACAAAACAGCCTTGTCACTATTGTAAGAGAAAGTGGATGGTGAGAGTAATTTACTGTCAATACAAAATATTTACTGCCCGCACCTGTGTCAAATACATAGTTGATCGATGAGTGTCTAGAAGAAAAGATAATATACGGGGATGAGAAACTTCGCAGAAATAACCGAAAGACCATAATATATATACAACTGGTTATAACATAAGAAAACATATTATTACGATGGGTTGACGAATTTTATTGGAAAAAACACCTTTAGAAATTGTTAACTAAAATGTAATTACATTTCCAGTGAACAAGATAACAATGACGCTACGTTTGTGCACAATTATTCACTTTTGCTTGTGTAACACACGTTAACGCTACAAACAATTAAAACCACCTAATTGAGGCTGGCATAATAAACAATGGATATCACTAATTACTGATGTCCACACACTATTATCACTAAACCGCTGCCTATACACTCACTGAACTGTATGTCACAACAACACAACTAATCGCAGTTTGCAGCTGACACTACAGCTCAGTTGGTCGTCCACTTCTTTAACACCAACTTTATACTCAGCCTGCGTGGCGTAGTATGTAACAAAGTTAACCTGGTTGTCGGTAAAATAATCGAACACAAACTTGGGAGAACAGTTTTTTATTAATCCAGTTTTTATTACTTATTATTACATTTACTTGATACTAGCTTGAAAGTAAACTATAGTCTGTCATATACATGTTTACTGTAAGTAGGACATAACAATATTGCAAGGGGGTCGAGTACTGCAAGTGTTTTTGGCAAGACTAAAAGAGCGCTTTGTGGTGATGTGTTACAGAAAGGAAGTTGGAAAATAGTAGTTTGAAGAAAACGGAAACTTTATATATTGCAATAGAACATTGCAGTAAAAGAAATTGTAGCAAGGACTACATGCTGATATAGCAGGTTTATGTGGTTATAGACATGTTAAAATTAGATTTTTGTTTGATTGGGTTAATTAGATATAAGTTTTGAAGTAAGAATTGGGTAAAAGACTATTATGTATCAAAATGCCCATACACTTATTTGTGATCATGTCATGTGCGAGTGCGCTTGTCATTCGTATTTTATGAATAACTCCATTATAAATGAACGTATCGAACTGAGATTTGAGCAGCGCAAGCATTTTAAATAGCGCTATAATTTCTGGGTGTCAGAGACTTGTTACGTACTATTTTAATAGGGATTTGTTAGTAAAAATCAACTTCGATAGATTCCTTATCTTTTAGATGTCAGTAAAATTATAGATAAAATCTATACCTGCTTCTGCAGGAATCTGCCAATCTGTTCAAGAAGTTGTCTATCAGTTCTATCCATCAATCACGTGATAGGTGTTTCGACCAATCAGCGGCCCCAATTTTCATTAAGATTGTGTCTCCGACGACGAATGTCTAGGTAGTTCCATCCTGCAGCTCGAATATTAAAGTGCTCTCTGTGCGAGTTTTTCGAACAGAAACGTTATTAAGTGAGAGTTATCAAGGACAATATAGCGACGAGTTATCCGTTAGCTAATACCTTGACTTGGTACGAACTCAATATTAGTTCAAATAATAAAATATATAATTTTAAACAGTGCTAGTCTGGCGTGAGTGAAGATTTCCGCATAGGGAAGGTTTATCCATCCGGGATACTCCTGTGTTATCGCGAGGACACCTCAAGACGCGGGAAGGTGCACTCTTAAAGCACCATATTAAATAATATTAAATTACAGCGCAGTTTCAGTACCCTGAGATAAGAGTAGACTGCTTATCGGTGTGTCGGCGTGCGTGCGTACAAGAGGAGTGTCAGCGAAGCGGCAGTGTGCAGAAAGGGGGAGACGAGAGAGGAGCAGATTGCGACGAATCACAGGACCAGCAGTGAGACGAATCAACATACTTGGAAACAACGTTCAAGTAACAAATTGACATTTTTTAAACAGATCAGTCTGATATTCAGACAAAATTAGTATTAAAGTAAAATAAATATTTTTGTGAATATAGACCATTTAAAAATTTTGTTTCAAAATACACAACCTTGATCCAGATAGTTCAATTATTACTATGCCTAATATATGTTTTGTCGCAATATAGACCTACTTGACAGTAGGATAAAGATAGAAACACAGATAATAACGATATACGTTGAGTAAATTTGCAATTACAATGCTTTTATGGAAATCGGGAGAACACACTGGATAGAAGGGATGTGAGGCCAGCTGTCGCGCCAGTACGGACAGAGCAGCGGTAATTCAGAATTATAAAATTAATTCTGTATATACTAATCAAAGCAGAATAATATATAGAATTACAGATAACGAGTACTTAATAAATGCCACTAAATGAGCAAAATATCTTTTCCATTTGTTTTTAAGTTACGATGGCCTTTCGACACAAAAACTTGTTTTACAACTACGTGCACAGCGCAATACAATAACATTGCTGTGGTCGCATCGTGAAATTCAACTTAATACGTAAATCAAGACTGTGGCAAACACAATGTGTCTGCTGACCTAATGAGAACAGAAAATGGGTAGGAGTAATCTGTTTGTTATTGAATGCCTGCACATCAAACACCGACGGTTGTGTAGTCAAAGAATACATATACATATACTCTGAACAGAATCGTAGCTGCCAACAGTTGTTTACAACACTATTTACTAAGCATTAGCACTCATTTACTGTCATTACATTAGAGAGCTATTGTCTGAGGACTAAAATTGGACAAACGAACCGTCCGTAAAGTTTTAAAAATCAATGACTTCTAACGTTTGGTTCGTGTATCAGTGTCACTTAATACTGTTTAGTCACTAAAAGATGTAATCAAGGATTTAAGCAGTCTCTTCCCTGTATCACATGCTGATACCAGTACATACTTCAATGAGTCAAATATCATAAAAGGTAAGTCTATATAATAACGCTGGCATGTAATTTAAAATGCCTGTGTATCAAAAAGATTTATTGCTTACACGAAATAGTGCGGTTTTATTTATTACATTTTTTCTTTAAATAAAATATTATAATAAAGGAAACATGTTTATTAAATTAAGTTCTACACAAAAACTATATATGGAAGCATTTTGTGTTCAATGAACGCTGTAAGCTGCAGAGTGAAACGGTAAAGTTTTGCAGATATTAAAAATGAATTAGGCCTACGTATGAAACTTGCTTACACGAACTAATATTACGGTTCTGTCCAAATGTAACTGAAGTAAGTTTTAATACCAGAAGTCTCTCAGATATTTGAATATTCAGTTCTATCGTTTAGAATCCGTTTAACAACGAAGAGTAAGAAACATCCAATACAAGAATCTAACAGTAAGTTACTTAAAAATAATATTAATCCCGTAAAATAGATATTTTTTAAAAATATTTTGTTGTTATATGTCCTGTTTCAACATGGACTATAATATCCGTGATTTAAAATGAGATATGCCACATAAAACGTCAAATTAACAAAATTTTCTCAGTTACTTACAGTACAATGTAAATTATTGTAATTTTGTAAAGAAGTACGTACTTATTCCTGTAACAATAAATATTTAAATTTATATCCTTGTGTGTTTTAAGTAAAAGTATTCAATTAACCTGTTACTAGAATTCCAATTGTAGAACATTACTAAAATCTCATCAAGTAATTATATAAAATTTACTGGTATTTTTCAGTACACATACACTCTCCAGTTTGTAAATTAAAAACTCTGGATGTATTTCTGTTTTATTAAATTTGTTTCTAGTTTTACTGAGAGATTTTAAATTATTTTTTTGTTTTGATTTTTTTTCTTATTTATTATGTGTGTGTGTGTGTGTGTGTGTGTGTGTATTTTTGTTTTCTATATACGTAACTCAAAGTTTCTTGCAGCAATTATATAATGTGATAATATTCAATATAGTTTATTGTACAAGTAGTGTATTGCGTTTTTTATGTTTCAACATCTGACGCACGTTTCACTGAAAAATATCAGCAACAAATTTGATTTACTTACAAGCCTCTCATGACGCTTATATTTATTACACACACACACACACGCGCACACGCGCGCGTGCGCTGATATGTATATATATATATATATATTGCAACAGTACAAATAACTGATAACAGTACTGAGCAATGAATATAAAAATTTAAATATACCTAATAATCTGTAAATAATTAATAATGTATTATAAATAAGCATGTCAGGGATTGCAAGCTTGGCTCAGACAAAAATATGAACAGGTGTTTCGACCTGAATCGACGTGCACACACACACAAATGTAACTGAAAGTGTGTACACCAGTATCTTGCATGTGTGTGGGAACGCAGGTCTATGCAGGCGAGTTTACCACCCCAAGATGAATAATTGCATAATTACTGTTTTTCCGTAATTATTCATAAACTATAATTAAGGAGTAAAATCCAAAACCACAATAAAATGTAATAAAATTTAATAAATACTGTGTACAAAAACCACGTGAAAGTGACACACCGTACGAGTGTAATAGTGAAATAACTGTGTACAAATCGAAAGGGTTAAGTTGCGATATCCAAAATTACAGTGAACATGTGTAGTGAAAATAGTTATAAGATAACTATAAGAGTATACTTACAGGATTCTGCAATTCGCAGAAATATAAGAAATAGCGAAATTGACAAGGAGTGGGGGAACTGAACCCAGAGACAGTTTCTGACATGTCGATTTCGTACCACTGCAGGTGTCGACCAAGACATGGGTATAAATAGGACACACAAGCTACAGTGGTTCTTTTTCTTAAATCATCCACGGTGCAGCGGGAGCTTCTGCCCGTCCACACAGAATATTTAAATTTTTGTAAATAATTTCATCCTTCCAGTTACATACAGTTATGTAACTCGATTGTCAAACCAACTGTTTTAAAATAATAACAAAATTACATAAGAAGATCCATTGACGTCAGAAACAGCACGAGGAGAAGTTCCAGAGAGCGAGTCGACGCTGGACAGAAGAGGCGAGTCGACGCTGGACAAGAAGAGCGAGTCGACGCTGGACAGAAGACAGAGTCGACGCTGGACAGAAGAGGCGAGTCGACGCTGGACAAGAAGAGCGAGTCGACGCTGGACAAGAGGACGCTGGAGTGCGAGACGAGGGCGACTACAGATGGATCAAATGATCGAGTATGATTGACGACAATAAGGTGATAAACAACTTATATATCTCTTCATCGAACAATGAACTCAACGACAATTAAAGACATTCTTGTTTTATTTAAAAGTAAGAGCCAATGTTTATTTTAAAATAGAATTAAAATTATAGATGTTTTAGAAATACGATTAACGTAACAAGAGCTCAAATTAGTATTGAAATAAAACGAATACAAAGAATTTAAATGAAAACAAATTGTGGTTGATATAAATCAGTACTGAGAAACAAAAGATAAATTCAACAACTATTAATATTTTGAGTACATTACAATATATAAAAAAGATATATAAATATTGATATTTTGAAACACATTAATTGACTGAGTAGTCTGGAAAGGAAATTTTCCTTTAATACAATAATTAGTAGAATAGAATATTTAGTCAGTAAGGATATATATAGCATAAGCCTTACGGCATAATAACAAATAATAACGAATGTTTTAAGTCGAATTAAATGCTAGGTGCACAATTTTATTAATATCAAATAAATTTGAAATACCTTTACAAGTTACATAGAGTTCTTATTACAGATACACCAGAAACCCAATTTAAATGCTATTTTGTTACATAATTTGTCAATCTTGAACGTGAGACCAGTCACGCCTATTTTATGTATATCGTATTGTTGCATATTAATTATCGTTTCCAACGTGGAGCATCACCAATGAAAATTATATTTTATTTACAACGTTATATCGTTGCATAATATGGCGTCCCAGATCGTGGAGCTCCGCAAACACAAATAAATTTATATTTGCAACGTTGTATCGTCGTAAAATAGGAGATAAGTGTGCAAGAATTAAGGGAAATAATGAACAGAAGCAAAAAAGGGGAAGTACAAGGTTGTAAAAAATAACATCGGAGATGATTAAGCATACTGAGTGAAAAGGAATTGAGAAACTGCTGAAGACACTCAATACAGTAGAAATAGAAAGGATGGTATTCAAAAGATATGACGGAAGGCTGTCATAATTGCAATTTCTAAGAACGGTGACAGGAGGTTTAGTAAGAATTATAGATAACGTTATTATGTACAGTTATGAAGCTGTTAGAGGAGACTACAAAATTTAGAATTAGTACAGTGATAGAAAACACAATGTATCAGGTACAAAACAGATTTAGAGGAATAACAATGATCATATACATCACGCTGAAGCAGATAACACAGTAACCACACCAGGTAAAAAGAAAGCGACCCCATTCTATAAACGCATAACGTTTATAGAGTTCGACAAAAGAAAGGCTTTGATAGGGTACCTAGAAAACAATTATAGGAGCTCTTAAAAAAATAAAATATATTTATTCTTAACCTGAACAAAAAAATCATTGAGTAATTCAAAATACTATAGATACAATAGATGTAACTATTAACTAAAGTAACAATCGAGAGCTGAAAGCGTTTACAACGGAAAACGACTAAGACAAGCTGAAAGCCTGAATCCACTTCACTTATAATATTCATGGATAATATACTTATCTACGACTATTAAATTAAAATTAAGTCACTAGAAACCAAGTAGTGTTAATATCTTTCAAGGGGCTTAGTTGAAGTGGTGCTGTTATGTAGGAGGGATAAAGATTTGCAAGAGAAGTTGAACCTTTAAAACTTGGTAGTAAAAGAGAAAAGTATGGAAATTAAAATGATTAAAACCAAAGACATGGTAATTAGCGACATAAGAGACAATATATAATATAGATTTTGAGGCAACTATGATCGAACATGTGAGATTTGCAATAATTAGAAGTTGAAATGGATATGCAAAAATGTAGAAAAATTTCGATGAACGGATCAAAAGAAAAAATTTGAAGTTGCAAGGATCAAAAAATGTAGAAATAAAAAAAAAGATAAAACAAAAAACATTTACTACGCCATGAATAGTAATTGTATATGTAACGAGAAAATTACAATATAAATGACAATGAAAGTATTTAAGACCGTATATAGACCTATTATCGTATTTGGTATTCAGGCGTAGGTGTTCTGTAAAGCCATGAAAGTCGAATGTAGGTAAAAAGATTCTTGGGAGTGACAAAGACGGACGGAAGGAGGAATACTGATATAAGAGGAAAATTAGAGACCCGGCCTACCTTTTATAGAAGGATAATTAAGTAGGTGGGATCACTCATGATGTATTAAAGAAGTAAAACCTGTGAGAAAATCTGTAAAGCAAATATTGTGAATAAAAAGAACGATTTAGGCAACTGTGGAATCAAGCAATTGCTAAAAATATAGAAAAGAGTGGATAAGCGAAGAGGTAGCGAATGAAATAATTGTCGAAGGAATTCGTTACAGTTTGAAGTGCCGTGTAAATGTAACATATTTAATTACTTAAATAAATTAATATAATTTAATTGTAACGTAATTGTACACTATACTATTTTGTAACAATGTAGGGATGATAAATAAAATTTAGTAATTGAAGTACACTCACCTATTCAATGACCTAACATTCATTTTCCGAGACATGTTTGCCTCACTAAAAAAAAATAAGTTTTTATTTATTTAAAGGTTTTTAAAATAGGATTCATAGTGTTTATATAATGTGAAATTTGTGCTCAAACTATTAAAGACTGAATATGTTACCTTTCATTTCAGTTTTTGTAATTAGACCCATTAATCTCAATAGATATTTTAAAATATTGTTGAGTTATATATATATTTTCGCTATTTTTACACATATTTTAAATGTTATTAATTATATATTCAAACATATACTAAATAAAACGTGTGAGCTTTTTATACACAATAATTTTTTATGTGTCTACTTTTTCCTCAATAACCTATTAGTTAATCGTTTTGGTTTTCTGACTTGTCCGAATAATAAACTTTGTGTAAGGAGGAAGTTTAAACAGAAAATCGCAGAATATTCAGCGCACACAATGTAATTAGTTGAAGATACAGCTGCTGATCAAATAAACGGTAAAGAAAATGTTAAACTAAAATACATATAATACTAATTTAAAATAATATACCAATCGCTATATTCGTAACTAACGTAAATAACAATCTAAATAGGACTATTTTTAATAGGTAAAATGTACTATAAAATTATAAAAACACAAGTCACTCCCGCTCGTTAGCTTTTAAGTCTTAAACAACCTATTAATGTGAGAGAGAATTCTATTCTGAGCTTATAAGTTAACTAAGATGGTCCGAACCGTGTCAGTGTTTAGCTGTTTATGAAAACCTCATGTTTTAACTTCAATGAAATTCTTTACACATTTTTGTTTACACAGTATGAGTTAATTCAGTTATATTTCGTTAGGTATAGAGCAGAGGGAAGGTGACTTTTGTTCTGAGAAAAATAAAACGTGTTTAAACCGACAAAATTATTACTGTGAAAATTACAAGTTCAAAAAGTACAGGTTCAAAAAAATTATTTATTCTTAGGTTAAGCTTTGGTCCTTATGTAATGTGAGATGTCTATTTATTACACGTTTTCATTACTGTAATAATTTGTGGAGAGTATGGAGACCAAAAATCTCTTGTGAGCCAGGAAGGTTTTTCATTACATAGTAGTTGACTGAATCACCCATGTTGCGGCAGGTCAGTATTGTACTACTAAGCAAACGTTGCATTCTCTTCAGTAAATACAGTTCTACTGCTGGGTGTTTTACAAAAAGAGGGTTCGTTTCCGCTAAGCTTAACTAACGGTGCTGTAACCCGAATTGTTTAATCTTAAATTAAAATGAAAATTTATGTTATACTTAACACATGTTTCACTCTGAGTTTTGAGTACCACGACAGCAAGACACGTAAATCCGGTCTTGTAAGTAATTGCCTACCAAACATGTGCACATTTGTACGAATACAGAACATACGTTCTAAATAAGCTGTTATTTTAACGCAACCGAACACACTGTAGATATGACAAAATTATTTCAGAATCAAGATAAGCGATTGTTGTCATCGACTTTATGGAATAGTTACAAATTTAATTTGTCTATTACTCAATAGTGAACTAATTCGTCAAATGTTAATTACAAATAGTCTACGATAAACCTTTACGCAACATTCATATTATTCACTACTATAATACAATCATGTTTACTTTGCGCATGGTTAGTGTAGGCTACGTCTCCTATAGTCTCTGGTGGACTGTAAATTTTAGTAGACTACGCATATTTTTATAAACAAGCAGTGAAGGATCCTCTCTACACTATGTACTACTACTAAATCTATTGTTGACTCCATATTTCAGCCTGAATTGCAACCAAAGGAACGCTCTCAAGGATGTGAGTTAATGTCACTTGGTGTAGTTACAATGACACATAGAAGAGAGTGGGAGTTTCTGGTGGTGGTCGTGTGCTATCCGTGTAAGAAGGGGAAATATTGCGAGAGTCTCAAGTCACAGTGAATTACAGTCATTCAGGAACACTGTTGACTTATTAACTAGATTATTAAATTTAAAAGAAGCTTTGTGACCAAATAATATAACGTGGTCTCGTACAAATTAAACACATTTCCAAGAAACAGTTCTAAATCTATCATTAATAAGGATTTGAAAAATATGAGGGCCAAACGGCTTTAACTTGATTTTTTTGTAAAATATATAAAAACACTTGGTAAGTTTCACAGATTTTATTTAACTCTGACAGCTGTTTCGGCTACCTAAGTCATTGCCAAAGAGGCGAATGAATGAAATTACTAAACTACTAAATTACTAAAATATATTGCAATAAAATATAGCAATAAAAAACGGTTACAACCCTAATTTAATAAACAAACTACACAGACACATCATAAGCAAAAACAACAAAACAATAAATACCAACAACACACAGCAAAATAAATACATCACACTCACTTACCATAACTCCGACACACACAAAATCGCCAACACATTCAGGAAACACAAGTACAAAATAGCATACAGAACAAACAATACCATCAAAAAACACATCTGTGATACAAACACGGACATAGACAAATACCACAAAACAGGTGTTTACAAATTAAACTGTAATGATTGTAATAGTTTCTATATAGGCCAGACGGGAAGATCTTTTTCTTCACGTTACTCTGAACACCTAAAAGCTCTATCCAGCAACAACATACATTCCGCGTTTGCCACACACATACACACAAAAAACCACAGCTACACCAACATAGATACTAATCTTGAGATATTACACTACTTACCTAAAACTCGAAAACTTAACACAGCAGAACAATATGAAATATACAAACACTACACAACACAACCAAACAACATACTTAACGACCAATTACAATATAAATCACACACACTCTTTGACACAATTATACATAAAACAAACAATAATTCGGATCCCCGCGCCAATTCCCTTACACCCCCCTCACACGACGTACCAACTAAAAAAACCGTTACAAGCTACTGACAGTCTGTCTCACACCGCTGACGAAGGCGCACATCACGCCATTGATATTCATTTGTTATTTTTTATTGCTTTTTTAATTTCTAGAATTTATAACAAATCCATTTTTTACATTATTGTATGTTGTGGAGTAGTGTTATGTTTTTTGTATCTATGAAGTGATTGTGTTGTAAGCAATGATCTGCAAAACCTGTAGCCCTATTGGCTGTATTGGTTAAAATAGCCTTCTTATGTTCAGAAATGCGATGTTTCCGAGCACGGCCACATTGTCTTATAAAAATCAATTAATTGATTTTTTTAATCAGATAGACTAAATTACGACTTTATAGAGCTTTGTTGTTCCACTATTATCAGACTTTCTCTGAAAAAAAAGTGGTAGACGTCTTTCAATTTTTAGAAAATAATGATATTACCGTAATCTCAATTATTTTTCTTAACTTATGAATTTATTGTCCAGTCGGTATCAAGCCTCATGATACTTTTTTATGTTAATTTATGGCTCATTGTTCCAAAGAAAACTCATTGTTATTTGTTGTGACCGGCTACCAACTAACAACTAATTTGCTAACATTTGACGGAAAAATTTTGAGTAAAACATACACATTGTAAATATTTTATTCGCTTTATTTTTATTTATATACTGACTTATGGAACAGTCTATGTATTATGCTACGATAACAATAAAAACTTAGAAATATGTTTTATATTTAAGCCAACGTAAAGGATATATACACAGTGCATTCAAAATGTCCCGGGACTGATGCTGCTATAGACATACAGATGGAGCTATCTCTGTGTCACAGCTGGAACACTATGTGACAATCTTCACCCACTTCCTGTGACAATTGCATTGTTGAAGACTCATTCCATAGTAAACAGCGACACTGTTAAGTTTATCTGGTTTTTCCTTGTTGTCATAATTTTCGAGATGGAGCAAAGAGCTGCAATTAAATTTTATTTTGAATGTGGGAAAAGTGCGACAGAAACGTTTTCGATGATGCAACTTGCATATGGAAAAGATTGTTTAAGTCGTAGCAAAGTGTTGGAGTGGTATGCACGTTTTAAAAATGGTCGTGAGTCTCTAGAAGATGATCCAAGAGATGGGCGCCCCTCCGCAAGCGTGACTGACGAGAATGTCAAGCGTGTCTGTGCTGCACTGTCCGTCAACCGTCGGCTGAGCGTCCAGATTTTATCAGAAGAGATCGGCATCAGTGTGGGTAGTATTTGCACTATCGTGCATGACGTACTCGCCAAACGGAAACTGTGTGCCAGGTTCGTTCCACACTCGTAACAGCAGAGCAAAAAGAACAACGTGTTGAAGCGTCGCGAAGTCTCGTTGAATGGGCCGATGACAACCCGAATTTCTTACAGAACATTGTCACAGGCGACGAATAGTGGTGTTTCCAGTATGACCCATCTACCAAACGTCAAACAGCTGAATGGCGTGACCCAGGAGATGGCAGACCCATGAACGTGAGGGCCACAAAATCAAAAGTGAAAACAATGCTGATCACATTTTTTGATTCAAGGGGACTGATCCACAAAGAATTCTTGCCACCCGGCCAAACTGTAACTGGACCAATTTACAAAGAGGTACTTGATCGCCTTTTGAAAAGAATTCGCAGTGTTAGGCCAGAAATGTACCGATCAGGGGAGTGGTTTCTTCTGCATGACAATGCTCCAGTCCACTCATCATTGATTGTCTCACAATTTCTCTCTGGAAGATCAGTCACAGTGATTAATCATCCACCCCTACTCACCAGATTTGGCTGCGGCTGACTTCTTTCTGTTCCCTAAGCACAGAAAGAAGGTGGTACTGAAGGGGCAGCGTTTTGATAATGTAGAGACAATTCAGAAGAATGTGACAGCTGTTTTAATCACGATTTCGAAGGAAAACTATGCGCATGCCTTTCAACGATTGTATGAGCGATCTAAAATCTGTATAGAGAGCGAAGGGATGTATGTTGAATAATAAATTATAAAATTTCATTTATCTGAAAAGTTGTGTCTTTAATAGCGTCAGTCCCGGAACTTTTTGAATGCAGTATGTATAATTGTAGAATTTCGTGGTGCTTCAATGCTTCTGTACATTTATTGGTGTTTTTAAATCATTGGGAGTCAAAAATGTGACAGGGTAAACTTGTAAAAAGTCGCAAAAATCCATGTGGGGTATCACATTCAAGAAGATTTTAGGCAAGATCTGAATATAGTGTATAATTCTGGAAACTTCAGAATATTAGGATACAAGAATACAAAAAGATATAAAACGTTTTAAAAAAATTGTAAAAATCAAGCCGGATGTCAGCCTTTAGGGAATTATGATCCAAATTCGAATGTAGTGTTGGGTTAAAAATGCAACTCATGGGCCGAAAGTAAAACTCACAATTTAAAAGACAGTTATAAAAGTCTCTTGTGTGTCATCAGGTTATGAAGATTCAAAAAAAAAAAAAAAATAGAAACTCGGTGTCTTTAATAATTTGACAAATTAATATTTCTCAACACTGCTTCAGAATTTTAAATCGCCTTCAAAAGTAAGCCATGTTTGCATAAAAATCATTACGTATATTGTTATCAGCCTCTTTGTGAAAATTATTCGATCTAGCCCTACAGATATGTATGGAAACATACGTAAACTTAACAGACAGGACAACATTATTGGTCGTGTAAGTATTATAATTATAATTTACCTAAAAACCAATGAAATAATTTGGATTTTTTAGTGTTTAATATTGTTACGACGGTCTCCTAATCTTCGTATGGTACAGTGGAAAACAAAACACAAGCAATTAAGTGATACTAATTAAGTCACTAATCACCAGCTTTAATTATCATAATTAAACAGTTTGTAATCAACAAGATATTCTCTTACAAAAAATCAAATAAAAATTGTTCACACACAATAATATTGTCAACTAATAGAGTCTCGCACAATTATAAAACACATAACACTTCGCTACAATAATTCGAACCGCACTGGAATAAATCGCCACTTAAACTGAATTTGGCGTCGCTGAGTGCTTGTATTTATACCCCGCTAAGATTCTAGAATAATCCATACTATGCGACAATAACGCTACTAGAAAACACTCTTGCCGCCTTGAACACAATGTGCGCGGACTGGTGAAATCTGGATCAGTCTCGGCTTCGGACGGGTGACAAATATCACGTAATTGTCCTTCATCTCAAAGTAGCAGCAATATGTACACACACATACATTATAGCCGGGCTCCACTGGGTTAGCCGAGAAACACGTAGAATGTTGTGTAATGGGATAACAACATATGATTGTCTGCTTCACAATTGTTAATTTACAAAAAAAAAAGAATAGTGTAATCACGGGTTTCGTAATTTTTCTGATAATTTAAAAGTTACCTATATTAAAATTTACCTGATAATAAATGCATTTTGGTCAAAAATTGAGTAAATTTTGCAGCTCATGAAACTTACTAGTTTTTCTAATCCCCCTTAAAAGCTTGGAGCTCAGTCTAAAATTTTAACTTTTTTAGATTTTCTTTTGCCTTAGTGGCATAAGCCGCACTAGTTATACATTCAGTGTGTATATCCATGATCTACAAAATTTGAAAGTTCAAAGTTACGTTACAGGTAGTTCCTTCATATAGTGTATGGTATGAATTATGCATACTCCATAATAATTCAAAGTTGTTACAACTTTATTCTCGCATATAATACGCTTTCTGAAAAATAATGTTTGTGCTCAGCAGCAACGGCAATAAATATCAGTTTAAAAACAATGAAACCATCTAGTGAGAAGCTGTGTGACACACTAAATATCACAAGATTACGTTTTTATCCTCGCATTTTTCCTACAGAGAAAACTCTAGTCGTTCTGTTATAGTTGCAGTATATGTGACCCTACACAGTCCTTTCAGACTAATTTGTGGTTCAAACGTCACAATTTCCGTTGTGAATACGCTTCTTGTCTCGTATCCAAAAATGGTTAGCTAATTGTAATCAGCCTCTAGTTTTGTGCTCTATAAAGCAACGAAACCAACATACCGTATTGTGCTTTTGTGCTTTCCCAAGAATTTAATGTAAGATTAATGTAGCAAACTCTAGCGATCATCGATAAATGAAGTTTGTTGTGTAATTACGTACATCAGAAAAACAAGCTCAAAGATATAAGGTCGTATCAAATAACAAGGCGAAGAAAAAATGTTACTTAATATAATAACAACACAAAACAGCCTTGTCACTATTGTAAGAGAAAGTGGATGGTGAGAGTAATTTACTGTCAATACAAAATATTTACTGCCCGCACCTGTGTCAAATACATAGTTGATCGATGAGTGTCTAGAAGAAAAGATAATATACGGGGATGAGAAACTTCGCAGAAATAACCGAAAGACCATAATATATATACAACTGGTTATAACATAAGAAAACATATTATTACGATGGGCTGACGAATTTTATTGGAAAAAACACCTTTAGAAATTGTTAACTAAAATGTAATTACATTTCCAGTGAACAAGATAACAATGACGCTACGTTTGTGCACAATTATTCACTTTTGCTTGTGTAACACACGTTAACGCTACAAACAATTAAAACCACCTAATTGAGGCTGGCATAATAAACAATGGATATCACTAATTACAGATGTCCACACACAATTATCACTAAACCGCTGCCTATATATTCACTGAACAGTATGTCACAACAACACAACTAATCGCAGTTTGCAGCTGACACTACAGCTCAGTTGGTCGTCCACTTCTTTAACACCAACTTTATACTCAGCCTGCGTGGCGTAGTACGTAACAAAGTTAACCTGGTTGTCGGTAAAATAATCGAACACAAACTTGGGAGAGCAGTTTTTTATTAATCCAGTTTTTATTACTTATTGTTACATTTACTTGATACTAGCTTGAAAGTAAACTATAGTCTGTCATATACATGTTTACTGTAAGTAGGACATAAAAAACAATATTGCAAGGGGGTCGAGTACTGCAAGTGTTTTTGCCAAGACTAAAAGAGCGCTTTGTGGTGATGTGTTACAGAAAGGAAGTTGGAAAATAGTAGTTTGAAAAAAACAGAAACTTTATATATTGCAATAGAACATTGCAGTAAAAGAAACTGTAGCAAGGACTACATGCTGATATAGCAGGTTTATGTGGTTATAGACATGTTAAAATTAGATTTTTGTTTGATTGGGTTAATTAGATATAAGTTTTGAAGTAAGAATTGGGTAAAAGACTATTATGTATCAAAATGCCCATACACTTATTTGTGATCATGTCATGTGCGAGTGCGCGTGTCATTCGTATTTTATGAATAACTCCATTATAAATGAACGTATCGAACTGAGATTTGGGCAGCGCAAGCATTTTAAATAGCGCTATAATTTCTGGGTGTCAGAGACTTGTTACGTACTATTTTAATAGGGATTTGTTAGTAAAATTCAACTTCGATAGATTCCTTATCTTTTAGATGTCAGTAAAATTATAGATAAAATCTATACCTGCTTCTGCAGGAATCTGCCAATCTGTTCAAGAAGTTGTCTATCAGTTCTATCCATCAATCACGTGATAGGTGTTTCGACCAATCAGCGGCCCCAATTTTCATTAAGATTGGGTCTCCGACGACGAATGTCTAGGTAGTTCCATCCTGCAGCTCGAATATTAAAGTGCTCTCTGTGCGAGTTTTTCGAACAGAAACGTTATTAAGTGAGAGTTATCAAGGACAATATAGGGACGAGTTATCCGTTAGCTAATACCTTGACTTGGTACGAACTCAATATTAGTTCAAATAATAAAATATTTAATTTTAAACAGTGCTAGTCTGGCGTGAGTGAAAATTTCCGCATAGAGAAGGTTTATCCATCCGGGATACTCCTGTGTTATCGCGAGGATACCTCAAGACGCGGGAAGGTGCACGCTTAAAGCACCATATTAAATAATATTAAATTACAGCGCAGTTTCAGTACCCTGAGATAAGAGTAGACTGGTTATCGGTGTGTCGGCGTGCGTGCGTACAAGAGGAGTGTCAGCGAAGCGGCAGTGTGCAGAAAGGGGGAGACGAGAGAGGAGCAGATTGCGACGAATCACAGGACCAGCAGTGAGACGAATCAACATACTTGGAAACAACGTTCAAGTAACAAATTGACATTTTTTAAACAGATCAGTCTGATATTCAGAGACAATTAGTATTAAAGTAAAATAAATATTTTTGTGAATATAGACCATTTAAAAATTTTGTTTCAAAATATACAACCTTGCTCCAGATAACTGACTATATTGTTCAATTATTACTATGCCTAATATATGTTTTGTCGCAATATAGACCTACTTGACAGTAGGATAAAGATAGAAACACAGATAATAACGATATACGTTGAGTAAATTTGCAATTACAATGCTTTTATGGAAATCGGGAGAACACAATGGATAGAAGGGATGTAAGGCCAGCTGTCGCGCCAGTACGGACAGAGCAGCGGTAATTCAGAATTATAAAATTAATACTGTATGTACTAATCAAAGCAGAATAACATATAGAATTACAGATAACGAGTACTTAATAAATGTCACTAAATGAGCAAAATATCTTTTCCATTTGTTTTTAAGTTACGATGGCCTTTCGACACAAAAACTTGTTTTACAACTACGTGCACAGCGCAATACAATAACATTGCTGTGGTCGCATCGTGAAATTCAACTTAATACGTAAATCAAGACTGTGGCAAACACAATGTGTCTGCTGACCTAATGAGAACAGAAAATGGGTAGGAGTAATCTGTTTGTTATTGAATGCCTGCACATCAAACACCGACGGTTGTGTAGTCTGAGAATACTCTGAACAGAATCGTAGCTGCCAACAGTTGTTTCCAACACTATTTACTAAGCATTAGCACTCATTTACTGTCATTACATTAGAGAGCTATTGTCTGAGGACTAAAAGTGGACAAACGAACCGTCCGTATAGTTTTAAAAATCAATGACTTCTAACGTTTGGTTCGTGTATCAGTGTCACTTAATACTGTTTAGTCACTAAAAGATGTAATCAAGGATTTAAGCAGTTTCTTCCCTGTATCACATGCTGATACCAGTACATACTTCAATGATCAAATATCATAAAAGGTAAGTCGATATAATAACGCTGGCATGTAATTTAAAATGCCTGTGTATCAAAAAGATTTATTGCTTACACGAAATAGTGCGGTTTTATTTATTACATTTTTTTCTTTAAATAAAATATTATAATAAAGGAAACATGTTTATTAAATTATGTTCTACACAAAAACTATATTTCGAAGCATTTTGTGTTCAATGAACGCTGTAAGCTGCAGAGTGAAACGGTAAAGTTTTGCAGATATTAAAAATGAATTAGGCCTACGTATGAAACTTGCTTACACGAACTAATATTACGGTTCTGTCCAAATGTAACTGAAGTAAGTTTTAATACCAGAAGTCTCTCAGATATTTGAATATTCAGTTCTATCGTTTAGAATCCGTTTAACAACAAAGAGTAAGAAACATCCAATACAAGAATCTAACAGTACTTAAAAATAATATTAATCCCGTAAAATAGATAATTTTTTTAAATATTTTGTTGTTATATGTCCTGTTTCAACATGGACTATAATATCCGTGATTTAAAATGAGATATGCCACATAAAACGTCAAATTAACAAAATTTTCTCAGTTACTTACAGTACAATGTAAATTATTGTAATTTTGTAAAGAAGTACGTACTTATTCCTGTAACAATAAATATTTAAATTTATATCCTTGTGTGTTTTAAGTAAAAGTATTCAATTATCCTGTTACTAGAATTCCAATTGTAGATCATTACTAAAATCTCATCAAGTAATTATATAAAATTTACTGGTATTTTTCAGTACACATACAGTTTGTAAATTAAAAACTCTATTAAAAATTTGTAATCGACTACAGATGGATCAAATGATCGAGTATGATTGACGACAATAAGGTGATAAACAACTTATTTATCTCTTAATCGAACAATGAACTCAAAGACAATTAAAGACATTCTTGTTTTATTTAAAAGTAAGAGCCAATGTTTATTTTAAAATAGAATTAAAATTATAGATGTTTTAGAAGTACGATTAACGTAACAAGAGCTCAAATTAGTATTGAAATAAAACGAATACAAAGAATTTAAATGAAAACAATTAGTGTTTGATATAAATCAGTACTGAGAAACAAAAGATAAATTCAACAACTATTAATATTTTGAGTACATTACAATATATAAAAAAGATATTTAAATATTGATATTTTGAAACACATTAATTGACTGAGTAGTCTGGAAAGGAGATTTTCCTTTAATACAATAATTAGTAGAATAGAATATTTAGTCAGTAAGGATATATATAGCATAAGCCTTACGGCATAATAACAAATAATAACGAATGTTTTAAGTCGAAGTAAGTGCTAGGTGCACAATTTTATTAATATCAAATAAATTTGAAATACCGTTACAAGTTACATAGAATTCTTATTACAGATACACCTGAAACCCAATTTAAATGCTATTTTGTTACATAATTTGTCAATCTTGAACGTGAGACCAGTCACGCCTATTTTATGTATATCGTATTGTTGCATATTAATTATCGCTTCCAACGTGGAGCATCACAAATGTAAATTATATTATATTTACAACGTTATATCGTTGCATAATATGGCGTCCCAGATCGTGGGGCTCCGCAAACACAAATAAATTTATATTTGCAACGTTGTATCGTCGTAAAATATGGCTCCCAAAGAACGTGGGGCTATACAAATTAAATTACATGTAAATTTGTACACATACAACATATATTATGCAACTTATGTACAGTTGTATCGTTGTATAATATGTCGCCCTGGACGTGAGGCACGACATGCCTAAATTTATGTGCAAAAATTTGTTACATAAATTGTAGCCCATGAACGTATGGCCCAATCCCCACCATTTAACTATTAAAATTTTTTTTATGTAGTTAAATGGTTGCTCTAAAATATAAGAGTGTGTTAAATAAAAAAAGTATTATATGTAATAATTATTTATATTAAACAGTAACTGAATGTAATGTTAATTGTTGTGTAATCACACAGCTGGCGCCCACAAATAATATTGTTTGTCTATGTAACAGGTGTAACTGTAATGAGTATTAATAATAACTATTAATAAAAATACAGAAATAAATAAATAAGTAGGGAACGGTTATCAATAATAATTGTTAAAGAATTCCTACTAAATAAATATTTTAATAATATTTCAACATGACGACTTCAGGAAATTTAGACGTAGAGGCATTCCAGACGATGATGCGTGCCTGGGTCGATGAATTAAGCACAAAACAGACAAAAATTTAAATAAACAGACAGAAAATTTAAATGCTAGAATAGACGAATTAAAAGAATCTAATAAGAAACAAACAGAAAGTTTAGAAAATAAATTAGAGCTACAGTCCGAAAATTGTAGACAGGACACCATAAAAATTACAGAGAGTCTAGAAGAGTTAAAAATTGATAATCTTGAAATAAAACAAAGTATAATAGACAGTACTGCACAGTTAACAAAAAAAATTGTTAATACAAATTTACGTATTGATACGATCGCAGAAAATGTCTGTGGAATAATTAATAAACAAACGGAGCTAATATGTGAAAAGATAGTATGTGAAGAATTCATAGTAGTTGAAAATACGTGTGTAATTACTAACGATAATTATAAAGTAATTAACATTAAGGAAGAGAAGCAAATTAAGTTTAATAAAACGTACCTTATTAATAGCGATATTCTAAGTGTGAGACACACACACAATAGTAAGTCACACAGGATGACACATGTGAAACACATAAGACACTACACTTACGGAGATAAATATCACTGTAGGTATAACAAGAAACGTAGTAAGTTATCTAGACGAAACACTACACAAAATTGTGGTAAATATGACGGTAGATATAAGCACGAGGAATATAAAGCGAACGATAATTATAGTATCGATAATTATAACTGTAGGTATAAAAACTACAAAGATTTTTATAGGCGATGCACGAGAGCAAAACGCATACGAACTAGTAAAAAATGCGTTCGTCAAAAGCAGCTACGCGGAGAGAAGGAGAGAATTATGGAATGCGACCGTTACGAGAGAAAGAGACGGAAAATAAAGTTTTCACCCTATAAACAGGTGACTTACACGATCAAAACAAACGTTCACACGGTAAGTACGCACACAAACGTCGCAGCAATGCAACGGAAAGGTAACGAGGGAGTAATACAATGGAATGTTGTCGCGAGGGTGAGCACAATGGATTTCCTGTGTACAACAACCAATTGTTATAATGAGGGGTGTCAGTTCAAACGACACACCGAACCGAACTCAATAAATGAAATAGATAATTATTTTTAAATGAGAAAAATAATATTACTATTAATTATTACAATCAGAATAATCACAGTTGCACACCACTATATAAAAATTATCCCAATATAGTGGTGTGCAATTATTTTATATAGTGGTGTGCAACTGTGATCATTCTGATTGTGATTTCAACCACTAACACAAATTTCTTCATTAAACGTCTATTAATTATTAATAATATTATAAGAGAGTATAATTAAGAAATGTTATTTATTAAGGATATGATAGCAAATAAAAAGAAATAAAGAATATTATTTGAAAGGGTTAATTAAGAAATGTATTATTGATGGTAAGGAATGATAGCGTAGAGAAATATTTAAGAAAGTAATGGTAAAAGATGTTATTGTTGTTATTAATATGAAGAAAGGGTTAGGAATGGAAAATAATTGCTATAATTGTCAGAACGGCTGGTCAAGCGAACACTTAATGTAGATACAAGGACACAGAAGAAAGCAAGAGTGAAAAGTCAAAAGGGCAGAGACTACTTAGGATTAAGGACTTCGAGAAAAATATCGTTGTTTTCCAAGACAGTTCCTCTGTAACCGCTCATGCGACACACTATAAAGCTAAAAGAGTATTCTGTTACGGAAGTGTATTTCAGGAAAGTAGCAGCGATCAGAAAGGTAATGTTAAAGAAATGTAATAAAAGGTAATGAATGTTAATGTATTGTATAAGTAATGTATTAGATAAAGTAATGTCATGTTAAGAAAAGAGTTAAGGAAGATTAGAAGCGAAGGTAAGAATGTATGAGTAAGATAATGTAAAATTAAGGACCGAATTTACACACGTACGTAGGAATGCAAAGCATACAGAAGGAGAACAAGGGAGAGCTAATTGCAGTGGATTTTCTGGGACCACTACCACGATCAAGTCGAGGTGTGAAGCACATATTGGTATGTATCGATGTGTTTTCCAAGGCAGTCCGACTGTACCCAATTATGCGACCCACAACCAAAGTTGTTCTAAAGATACTACTGCAGAAATATATTGCGTCATATGGAAAAATGAAGAAGGTACTCAGTGATCAAGGTGTACAATTCCAAAGTGAAAAATGGGAGAGGACGTTAAGGGAAAATGGAATACAACCTGTACTCACATCCATAAGACATCCTCAAGGAAACCTTGCTGAGAGAGTTAACAAAGAATTTGGTAAATATTTACGAATATATTGTCATGATCAACACAATAAATGGGCAGAATATTTACCATTTCTTGAGAACGCCATTAACGAAAATTATAATGAAGCAACAGGATATACTCCAATGGAATTAGAAGAAGATAAGAAGCCAAACATATTTTGGACTAAGTATATAAACAAACCTAATAACCAAAATGTACCTGTACGAATAAGTGTGAAAATTGAATACGCAAAGCAACGGATAAGAGAAAGAGGTAACAAGAGAGTAGAAAGATTTAATCTAACTCACAAGCTACAACAATTCAGCGTGGGAGAAAGTGTGCTACTCAAAGCTAATCCAGTGGGAAAACGGAGTGATAATACGGCGAAGAAATTCTTCAGACTTTATAATGGACCGTATACGTTAAGACAGCGGGTAGGACAACACACGTTGATGAGATACAGAAGAAATAAATTGGTAAAATTCCACGCAACGTCATTTAGGAAGTTCTATACATGCAAACAACGAGGTCAATGAAACCAGTCAGATCAGCTGTTTGTTGAAGCCACCCTACTACAAGGTCACGAGCAGTGAGTGTATAAGGAGGGGAGGTAAGACATTTGTATACACTCCAATTAAGGGTGAAATGACGAATATTATTCTTTATTATTTGTTACATTTTTTTTCAAGTGTAATAATAATAATAAAAAAAAATTTAATTAATAAATTTATAATTTTTTTTTTGTTACCAAGCAGAGGGATAATGCAACAGTACAAATAACTGATGTACTGAGCATTGAATATAAAAATTTAAATATACCTAATAAACTGTAAATAATTAATAATGTATTATAAATAAGCATGTCAGGGATTGCAAGCTTGGCTCAGACAAAAATATGAACAGGTGTTTCGACCTGAATCGACGTGCACACACACACAAATGTAACTGAAAGTGTGTACACCAGTATCTTGCATGTGTGTGTGAACGCAGGTCTATGCAGGCGAGTTTACCACCCCAAGATGAATAATTGCATAATTACTGTTTTTCCGTAATTATTCATAAACTATAATTAAGGAGTACAATCCAAAACCACAATAAAATGTAATAAAATTTAATAAATACTGTGTACAAAAACCACGTGAAAGTGACACACCGTACGAGTCTAATAGTGAAATAACTGTGTACAAATCGAAAGGGTTAAGTTGCAATGTCCAAAATTACAGTGAACATGTGTAGTGAAAATAGTTATAAGATAACTATAAGAGTATACTTACAGGATTCTGCAATTCGCAGAAATATAAGAAATAGCGAAATTGACAAGGAGTGGGGGAACTGAACCCAGAGACAGTTTCTGACATGTCGATTTCGTACCACTGCAGGTGTCGACCAAGACATGGGTATAAATAGGACACACAAGCTACAGTGGTTCTTTTTCTTAAATCATCCACGGTGCAGCGGGAGCTTCTGCCCGTCCACACAGAATATTTAAATTTTTGTAAATAATTTCATCCTTCCAGTTACATACAGTTATGTAACTCGATTGTCAAACCAACTGTTTTTAAATAATAACAAAATTACATAAGAAGATCCACATAAGAAGATCCATTGACGTCAGAAACAGCACGAGGAGAAGTTCCAGAGAGCGAGTCGACGCTGGACAGAAGAGGCGAGTCGACGCTGGACAAGAAGAGCGAGTCGACGCTGGACAGAAGACAGAGTCGACGCTGGACAGAAGACAGAGTCGACGCTGGACAAGAGAGAGAGTCGACGCTGGACAAGAGGCGAGTTGACGCTGGACAAGAGGACGCTGGAGTGTGAGACGAGGACGACTACAGATGGATCAAATGATCGAGTATGATTGACGACAATAAGGTGATAAACAACTTATTTATCTCTTAATCGAACAATGAACTCAAAGACAATTAAAGACATTCTTGTTTTATTTAAAAGTAAGAGCCAATGTATATTTTAAAATAGAATTAAAATTATAGATGTTGTAGAAATACGATTAACGTAACAAGAGCTCAAATTAGTATTGAAATAAAACGAATACAAAGAATTTAAATGAAAACAATTAGTGTTTGATATAAATCAGTACTGAGAAACAAAAGATAAATTCAACAACTATTAATATTTTGAGTACATTACAATATATAAAAAAGATATTTAAATATTGATATTTTGAAACACATTAATTGACTGAGTAGTCTGGAAAGGAGATTTTCCTTTAATACAATAATTAGTAGAATAGAATATTTAGTCAGTAAGGATATATATAGCATAAGCCTTACGGCATAATAACAAATAATAACGAATGTTTTAAGTCGAAGTAAGTGCTAGGTGCACAATTTTATTAATATCAAATAAATTTGAAATACCGTTACAAGTTACATAGAGTTCTTATTACAGATACACCTGAAACCCAATTTAAATGCTATTTTGTTACATAATTTGTCAATCTTGAACGTGAGACCAGTCACGCCTATTTTATGTATATCGTATTGTTGCATATTAATTATCGCTTCCAACGTGGAGCATCACAAATGTAAATTATATTATATTTACAACGTTATATCGTTGCATAATATGGCGTCCCAGATCGTGGGGCTCCGCAAACACAAATAAATTTATATTTGCAACGTTGTATCGTCGTAAAATATGGCTCCCAAAGAACGTGGGGCTATACAAATTAAATTACATGTAAATTTGTACACATACAACATATATTATGCAACTTATGTACAGTTGTATCGTTGTATAATATATATACACATACACACACATACGTGAGTGTGTATAACCAGTTACAAGTAGGTAAATTATTATGAGTATATTACCTGGTAAAATGGTGTAATATACACGTAGATATGTTACATGTTACGTGCTATGTACTCTGAATACGTTGAATACTATGGTCGCTGTTATAAATAATACAGTTGCTTTAATTAAAAAATTACGAAATGGATATTAGTTTGTCCATGTTTTTAACCAAAAGTTAAATAAAATAGTTTTGCTTTTAGTAACAAATAGGCTTCATACAATATCAGCATTAAATTTAATGTTAAGCTAGAAATTGTACAGATTTTTTTGTATTCATAGGCCTAATGAATGACTAAATAATGAATTTGCTATTTCTTCGAATGTAGAAAACGTGATATGCAACGGTAAAGATGTTCCCACTAATTTAACCAATACTGGGCAATCGTGACGCGTAAACTCATAACATTCAGTTTCTTCCTTACATTTGTGTTTCTTCTATGATCGTTGAGAGTATGCCCTGTCACGTGTCTGAAGAAATCTCATGTCAGCCGCTAGGATACGACTGGCCTGACCTTTCGTTGAAGTCCTCTTCTCAGACCCATAAAAAAGTGTGGGAAAGACCATGAACTTGTAGAATTTGAGGCGTATTTCTTTACTTGCTGACTTAACATTTCGCGTGATGGTCCCGCACATAAAGTTAAACTTTTGCAAATTATTAACAATGTCGTTGTTTGTATTATAGGACACGCTGTAGCCCAGGTATTCAAAATTACTGACTTGTTCTAGGACAGTACCATCTATAACATATTTTGCCCTTACTTGTTCCAAGAAAAGCCACCTCCTTGGTATTAAGTGTGGATATTTGTAATTCAGAGTCCTTGCGAATTCAATTTAACAAATATATACCCGAGTCTGAAAGAATAGCCTGATCGTCCGCAAACATCGAAATGTCAATTGTAGATTGACCAATCATAAAATGGCCCGGGAGACATATCTACAAGTATGATATAGTCAATATATAAAGAAACGGTAATAATGGACACCCTTGTCCTACTCCGCAATTGATCAGGCCAACTCTAGAAGCAGTTCTCGGTTTCCTGCTTCAAGTCAGATTTTATTTTCTACATATAGACTCTGCATTGCTCTAATTAGATGTTGTTGGATCCCTTTCCTTATTATTGCCCACAGTTTGCTCCGATTCACCCTGTCAAACGCCTTCTCGAAGTCGACGAAATCTATGTATGTGGTCGGCTCTCTACGGTTTTCAATAAGCTGTGCTATTATAAATAAGCAATCTAAACATGATCTGCCCTTCCTGAAACCGTTCTGAGCCTTTGAAAGCATATTCTCCGTTATTGCATTCAACCGTGTCCATATTATAGACGCATATATGCATATAGTCTATATAAAGTGGCTGACTCCTCTGTAGTTCCTGCAGTCATTACGATGACGTTCCTTGAATATGGGAATTACCTCTGCAATCCGCCAGTCGTCAGAAACATGACCAGTTGTCCACCATAGATTGATGAACTGCAGCAAACGATCATAGAGCAAGGCTGGTACATACTTTATAAGCTCCACGTTCAAACCATCAATGCCCAATGCTTTTCTATTTTTACAGCAATTTAGAGCAGCTAACAATTCATCCATTGTTACTGAGTCCACACAATTATTGGTATCAGCAAATGTTGTTTATTCCAGTTGTTCTTGGGTCTATAGCTGCTCATAGTATTCAAGCCCTTGTTGTTCGGGTATATCACTAATCTTCAGGTTATCCCTTTTTTTCGATTTAAATGTTTTAGTGTTTTGTAAGCCTTGTCCTGCCTGCCATATACATCGTGTTGTATATCACTTACATATTTATCCCATGTAATTCGCTTGATTTTCCTGACTTCTCTTCTGTAAATGGCACAGCAGCGCTTATATTCATAACTTGTTTGAGGCTAGATGTTTCAGGAATGCCTACTTTTTAGCATCTATTACTTTAGCTATCTATACCTGTAGGCCTCGGATTCCGTACCTTTTACGTCTCGCCTCCAATGCTTCGAATGCTGCTCGTGACGTGACATCTCTGATTTATATTGTTACTGATGCGTTCGTGCAAACTGACTCAGGCGAGTCTGGTACAGGTATCTTATACTTTCCCCTTAGAGCAGGTGTACTTTAAAAGTTTGCTTGGAGCACTGGTGCTCTGTAGGTCGAACCTTTTTCCACCTACCTGGAATACAAATTTTTGATATGAGCAGGAAATGGTCAGACTCAACGTCACATCCTCTAAAAACCCTAGTATCCTCCAAAAAATTTCCTAATTTTTCCATTAACTAAATTATAATGAATTATTGAACGAGATCCTCTTGCTTGCCAAGTACAATTATGTATCTCTACATGCGGGAAGAATGTGCTGGTTATCCTAAAACTGTTGAACGTAAGAAAATCTATGAGGCGTCGTCCATTTCCATTTTCCGTTCTTTCGCCGTGACATCCCATTATATTTCTTAGAAGGGAGTTTCCAACACATGCATTGGAATCCCCTGCTATCATCACATAATCAAGTATGTTTATATTATTGTTGTCTATACATTGTATTGCAATGAGTGTCATAACTTTGGCACATTTTGACAGTCCACGACAAATGTGTTCTCACAGGCTAAAATTTTGATTTAATACGATTCAGTTCTTCTTATGCACTCCCTGGATCAAACGTTAAATAATACATTCCTTGCCAGTACGTGCTTTTTCTGTCCATATAACTCTGTGAACATTAGATGGATTGCGCGCGCCTTTAAACGCGTGCACACACACACACACACACACACACACACAAGTAAAACCATACATATTAAGCCTAGGCTTTAACTGTATATGGAAACGTAAATAAATCACTTTAATAGAAGAAATAAAACTGTTAAATAAAGGGTTAAGTGCTAATTATCAACTTACAATAAATAAAATATCTTCATGAAATAAAACAGTATGAACAAGAAGTTAATTTAGTTTTTAAATACAAGTAAAATTTATACTGGTTTTTGACATGTTTTTAAATAATTAATTTATTTAAGTCTATCAATTGATTTAAAGACGATTTGTATTTCATGTGGTACCAATCTCCTCGAGCAATAAAAAAATAAATAAAACGATATCCAACAAAGGCATACTTCGCATTGCTGCCATCATTTAGGTCTGGGGATGTGCACAGGGAAACAAAAATGAAAATGTATAGGACTGTCATCAGACCGGTGCTATGCTACGGGTGTGAAGCATGGACAATCACACAGAAAACAGTCGACATAGTAGACACCTTTGAAAAGAAAATTCTCAGACGCATTATAGGCCCAATACAAGAAAATGGTTCATGGAGACTGAGATACAACAACGAACTGTATCAAATATATAAAGAGATACCAGTCTAAAAATGTATAAAAATACAAAAATTGCGTTGGACCGGACATGTTATGAGAATGGAGGATGGCTTTGCTGGGTACATGGGAGGGAACGAGACCTAGAGGTAGACCGAGGAAGAGGTGGGAAGATGGCGTTGCAGAAGACGCGAGAGACATGGGGATAAGAAACTGGAGGAGGGTTGCAGTGGATAGAGTGGATTGGAGGCGGAGATTGGTGGAGGCCAGGGCCCGACTTGGGCTGTAGCGCCATAGGAGGAGGAGGTTACCTCTTTTTTCGAGAGGAGCGAATCATTAAATAGATGGCCAACTATACGGAATTCAGAGGCAAGTGAAAATTGTTAAGTTACCTCATGCCGTATAACCATGTAGGAATGATTAGAAAGAATACCGAGTTTTAAACAAAGGATAATTAAACAAATCTGATGATGACGTCGGAAAGTACGAAAGACAATTTGTCTTTAGTAGACAATTGGCCACAATTCTTAACAAAATCGTTTATAGTTTTAGTACCGACTACATATTCGCATATTCGTTAATAACATAACTATAATTATGTAGGTCATAGATTTTTTGGGTAATTGTTTATAAACATTGTAATTCGTCATCCCAAAGGGAGTGGAAAATAGAAAGTGAAACCTAGAAAGAGATTTCTTACTATAATATCTCAAAATTGAAAGGGGATCGTCGGCTACTCGTTTATCTACCCCCTGAATAGGTGTTGATGAATCACTTTTAGTCCAGAAAATTCTGTCTGATAAGGATAATTAATAGTAGTTGCGATTGGCATTTGAATGCCAGACATAAGTACTTATCACACTTATTTTCTTCACCAATGAATAGTGTGAACCTATTGTCTCCTCAAAATTTATAATATTAAATTTTCAATGTAATATAAACACTTGCCTTCTTCTTTTCTAAAATGACATTGGTAAAACCAAAAATACAAGTTGAAAAGCAACTGAATAATTGTGTAGGTAGACCTACGCATCTGGGGAGAAAGAAACGTATAATGACTGGAAATAGTAGTCCAGTTTATGTTAGTACATAGTATTACCACTCTTACTTTCAGAACACGACTTTAGTATGTTGTATACAAAACACTGACGGTAAAAGAAAATATACACTGGGGTAAATGCTAAACATAACTTGAAAGAAGTACTTACAGTAGACTTGATTCCCTCTATACTTGGAAACGACTGCCGTTATGTAATACTGTCGTTTAGTGTCGTTTACAGTAAAAAATAGTAGTGTCGTTTATTATGTAATACCTTAAAATAGTGTTAAATAATTGTGTAAATAACGTATTTACGTTATAGTGTAAATAACGTATTGTGTAAATATAAAACTGATGAAATGACAGTTAAAAATTAGAAATGTTATCTTCCTAAAATAAAATGCGTCTATTTACATATGAAGCTAGGAGAAAACTTTTGATAAATTTATTGAAGCAAGGTTTTTGTCAACTGTAAGACACACGCCACCCATAATCTTCTTAACTGTTGGTTTATTTATAAAATTTTTCTTGAAGTTTTAGACAATTTTTTATATACTTGAAGATATTTGTGTGTTCTGTGTCTTGTAGCTTTGAATATGCTTTCTTTGAAATTTGTAATATTAGGACTGAGGTGCTTTTATTTACACGAGAACCATGCAAAAATTGAAAACTCTTTTATTTTTCATGAAAAGGCAGCTAACTGCTTTCTTCCTTAATGAGGTAATTAATTTTGGAACACAATTATTCTAACTAATATCAATAACCCTTAGTAAAAGAGGAAAAATGGATACCTCTAAATACTTATTAACATGGGAACTCACTAAAATATCACCCTCAGTCCTTTTCCTAATGATTCAGTACTCATTTCAGACACTTAGAGTAGAACTACTTACTACAACAATTTATGTTTCATTTTGGTCCACACAATCGGCTACGTTTGTTATTATTGCATTTGACAAAAAAGAAATTCATAATTCATATAATGTCTGTGATAGCCTCGGGAAGTACAGCCATCATTCAATATTTCCGAGTAGTTTCAGTTGCCCGCGTGCGCGCGCGCGCGCGCGCGTGTGTGTGTGTGTGTGTGTGGCAGAGAGAGAGAGAGAGAGAGAGAGAGAGAGAGAGTTAAAAATATTATTTTATGCTTGCAGTAAAAAGTAATTATTATTGCACTAGCAATAATTATGACTATAAATTAGTTTATATTATCGTTCTGTATGATAATTGAGAAGATTATGAGTTACAGTACATATGATAGAATAATATTGTGTACTGATATATTGTGGTAATAATCTATTTGGAAAAGCGTTTCAGAAAAAGTACTAAATTGTGATTGTTAGTTTGCGACCTCATTTTTACAACTTGATCAGAAAATGCGTTTTTAATAAATTGTCTTTAATATACTGTAAGAATTCTACCATTTTGTATTCCGCTACGAAACGATTGGCTGTTCTACAGCTGAAGTATTACGATACACAGGTCTCAAATTTGCATATTTATTGGACTGGGAGGAGCTATTACGTCACAGTTCTATTGAACTGCTATAGATCGCTTCCTACGTGTAATATAAATTTATGTAAATATCTTTTGAATAACAGGTTAGTGTGGATATGAACAACACGTTGTAGAACTCTATTATTTTATGAGCTATTATTTACGACCTCATTTAAACCGTCACCTTTCGTCATCAAAGGAATTGTTATCAGTCGTAACTTTTTATTGCACATCAATGCAGTCACGTTGTTTACGTGTTTCTGTACATCGTTAAACAATGGCTACAGCGATAGCAAGATGACGACGACACGCCGAGTCGCATCTATTTAATGTGACAATCTGCGATTCATGAGTACTAATTACCCAACGTCATCGAGACACCAATGTTGAAAAGTGCCGCACTTTTAAGAACATATTACATCAAAGGCTTCCAGCTGTCATCCTATTGGCTGAGGCAGAATTGCTGAATCTCCCTTGCCCTTAGTGATGAATATGAAAAATATAATTAATCATTATTAATAACAGTATTAATATTTTTTAAATTCATTAATATGATGATGATGACGATGCTGATGATGATTATTATTATTATTATCATTATACTATTTTATCGTTATTTCCACTTTTTTTCTAATAAATACTTTTACAAAGTACGGTGATCCCACAAAGTCCTTTAGTTATATAACAGAAAATTCTTTACTACAATAGGTAGACTGAAATTTTTCTGATCGAAAACAATAATCGTGCAATAACTGTGACAGCAATTGGTCTCTTTTTCTATTGTATACAAATGTGCTAAAGTCAGTATTTGCGACAGTGGTCCTCCAAGATATTCATTGTGTCTGATTTAAATCTCTCCACTAACTCTGCGACAGATATCAGTTCAATTGTCTACCATCCATGAACCCGCCATGACTTGAACTGGTCTTACTAGGCTACCTTTCCCAAGGAATCCAGTAAACCCTACAGAACCTCACAGACATTAGTATAAATACAGCAAATTTGCAAATTTGGTTCAAGTAATTGGATACATTATTACATGTACCAGTTTCGAAAAAATACTTTCGGTTAATTTAGTAGACACTACAACCACAAAATGCAACACGAAAGTAGGAAAGGGGCTGTATTGATTCTTAGTGAGTGGTTTAAGTGAGATCGAAGGTCTTTACATGAATGTAGAGCACACAAGTGACTTGTTAGTGCCCATGAATCTTATAAAAGCGCTACGTAGAGACAGTAAAATAATTTTCTATAAAAATATTGGATAAAATGTAATCGTTGGTATAACATATATTAATGACACCATTATATGATAAATACTTTACTTTTTATGAGTCTCCAAACACCGTCAGATGTAACTGACGGTTCTGTTAAAACACACCGAAAGTTTCTGCCTTTTGAGACAAACCCATTTTGGGCAGAAACCCATGTCTGCCTTTTGTTTCTGCCCATACATTATCTTCATAATGAAGGCATTCATTTCTGACTTGGTCTGATTTCTTTCGTGTCCAAGTCTCCTATTTGTAAACACTTCAAATGCAGGTTCGCTCCTGCCGTTAAGGGAAGAGATCCCATAGATTATCCCTTTGTTCGTTTGCTAATCTTACCATCACACAAAACGTACATTGTTTTTGACTTTTACATTCAACCATACCTGTGCGATCCATGCTAAATGAGGATCCACAGATTTTTTATTAATTCAAAGAAAAAATACTGTAAGCGTTTAGAATGCTGAATTCACGTGAATCGGAAACTAAGATATGGATGAATGCAGAGAAACGGAAACCCTTTACGAGCAGAGGCCATTAGAAACACAATTAACTAGGTTATTTAATAGGTAAGTAAATAATCACTTTGCACAATTACTAATTACGTTCACCTGTTGATTTTAAATGAATGTAATTAAGTAATATTAGCTTAAACATTTTAGAAGATTCTAAGCCATTGCAGCTCATCACCTTGGCATCAGAACGCTCATGAACACTATTCTAAATACAGTAAATGACGAGTTTCGCTGATCAATTATCAGGTCAATGCATTCATAGAATATTTATGAACTCATTAGCATTTTGTTTATACAAGCTGTCAACACGGCTGCGATGAATTGAACACGTTAGTAATAATAAATATTTAGGTGTTGTTTTAACAGACTAGGCTCTACTGTAAGATTGTTGAATGGCATATTTATATACCATTACTATATACCGTGACTTCACAAGTCAAAATAACCTACACCTAAGATATGGCTGACTAGGTATGTGGTAACGATATGGGTGACCTAACATATGGGTAACAATTAAATTTTGACCAAACGAATTACTATTTTGCAACAGTACTTGAGGAAGCACAAGTTTAACTAAACTTGAATTCTGTTAATATCGCTATAAATACAATATGCTTATATGAGTGACACAATAAAATTGATTTAACTTTTACAGTTAACATTATATTTATAAACTGATGTCGTTCAGTTAGTTTTCGTATAAGTTAGTTTGTCTGCACATATCGGACTTTTAAAAACTCTGTTCCGTAATAAACTGTTCAGCGCTAAACAAATGAAAACTTTGTTTGAAATCCTATACTACGTATTAAGCGAGCAATAATTGTAGCTATGTTTTTTTTCTGGAAAACGGCTCAAACGATTTTCTCGGAAGTTGGTACTTAAGGGTTTTTTGACACCAAGAATCGATTGGACTCGGTCTCATTTTCCTCAAAATTCGTCTAAGGGCAAAATCTGAGGGCCTTTATTTTAAAATATTAAGGGAACGATACCGCGCGGCAATTAATTATTGATAGGCAACTGCAATTTCTAACCAGCCGTCGATAAATACAAACGGCGCAGTATCGATATGTTTATATATGAAGAAGAATAAATAGCTGTTGCAATCAATGTAAATAAACAAAATAAAAGTTGAGACGAACAATAATTGTATACCCTATCTAATAATATTAAGCGAGCAATAACGTATTTAATTTATAACGTGCTCCCTGTACGCTGTTGTGTTTTCTGTGTTCTCTGAGGTAAGCATTAATACACGGACACGTCATGAACAAAAAAATTCAAGGATTGTATTGAAACGTTCGAAAAAGATTGTTAGTAAGCTAAAGTTAATAATAATTTATGAGTTTTTTAAAACTGTTGGTTTTGCTTCTTTGTGACTTACAACAGAAAGGTACGTTTTATTATAGAGTAAAACGCTCGGGTTGGAGTGTGGGGTATGTTACCTAAATATGGATTACACAATATGGATCAACTACTTCGTTCTATAGGAAATCCTAATAATAGCCTTTGGTGGAAAGATTGTTGGCTTTGGAGGAGATTTCCGGCAATGTTTGCCCCTTCAACCTCGTGCTAACCGCAGTGAGTTGGTAGACCTTTCGATTAAGAAAAACAGTCTTTGGCGTCATTTTAACTTCCTTTCACTGACAGAAAATATGCGTGTGAATCCAGAGCAAAGAGACCTTGGTGAATATTTATTAAAAGTTGGCAATGGAGAGATGCCAGTAAATGCTATGCATGAGATTGAACTACCAGAGGATATTCTTTCCAACGGCAATCTTACTGAAGAGATTGTATTCGGAGACTGTCTGGCTAAAACCAGATATGAAGATACGAAGGACAGGGCTATACTAGAACAAATAATAAAGATGTTAATAAAATTAATGCAGAAATTTATTGAAAAGCTTCCTGGAGAGTGCAAAGTTTACAACAGTTATGATTCTGACAAAGATCAACCAGAAAGAGGTCTCGAATTTACTTCTGAATTCCTCAATTCCGTTGAAATGGCTGATCTACCACCACATGAACTGAAACTTGTAAAAAATACAATAATAATGCTCTTGCAAAACTTGGATGTCTCCGAAGGACTATGCAATGGAACAAGGTCAATAGTTACTGAGTTGTGTAACAATATTATTAAAAATAAGGTTATCACTGGAGAGAATGCAGGCCGAGAAGTCCATATCTCAAGAATCACATTAGATTCTAGCAAAAATCAAGTTGGGTATACTATGCAACGGCATCAGTTTCCCGTAAGACCTGCTTTTGCTATGACCATCCACAAAGCTCAAGGACAAACATTTGAATTCGTTGGTATCTACTTACTTATATCAGTTTTTATGCATGGAATGTTGTATGTAGCATTTTCTAGAGTAAAAAGACGAAACAGCTTAAAAGTTCATTTGCCATCAGAAAATCCTCACCATGCACAAAATGTTGTATAGAAAGAAATACTAAATACTAGAAGGCTAGAAATACTAGAAGATTTTACTATAACTTTCCAATAATTTTGTATTATTTTTGTATTATACTGTATTTTGTATTATTCTATTTACTTGTATTTTTTATATGTGTATAATGCAATTGCTATTATTTTAAATGTTTATACAATACACGTATAGTTTCTGTTTACGTTTACAAATTTGTGCTTATGTTTACAAATCCTAGACAATTTTATGTAAAAATAATCTGTATACATATAAATAAATATCAAAACCGAGCAATGCTCGGTCCTCCGATATTGTCGTTTTATATTAAAATTAACATTCGATACAAACAAAAACCAAATCTATGTTAAATTAGGAAAGTTAAAGAGCATAAAAAAGTATGTTAGTATTATTTCAGAAACTACGGTCAGCTTTCATGGGTATTCATGGGTCTCTATAGGCTATATGATTTTCAGCAAGATTTTCGTTAATAGACTTACTAGCAGGAAATGGAGAGATTATCTTAGCTCTTAAAGTTGGTCATAAACAGGAGACTCTTTAAAATTAAGACAAGACGAAGAGTAGGAGGAGATTTATTAAAAGACTTAATAGTGATAGTAACCAGCTACTGAACAATCAGGATATCGAAGCATAACCCTCCAGGTATATACAAGTAGGCTATATAATCATACTATGTAAATATTTATCTGCTAACATGTACAATAACTACTTCCTTTGATAGATAAACTCTCTTTGTATAATATGTGTCAAATACGAGAAAGCAATTTGATGCAACCTTCAAAGCAACTACAGAGGAATTGTTAGAAAAACAAAGTAGAAAATGAATGTTTACAAATCCAGTTTGACGCATGTACAAACCCAACAATTTAGGTAATCTGTGCGTATTATTGAATAAAATTCCCAAAAAAGAAGTTCCTTGTATCTATGACTAAAGCTGATCTCATAGCTTGACAGATGTGTTTAAATGATTAGAATGGAAAATACATGAATTACGTTAAAGCAGATAGCTTGTAGACCTATTTATTGCAACAGATTTTTGAACGGTGTAGTATTGTTATGTAAACGTTTTGTGATTCGCATCGTATTTAATTATTCTTAAAAGAGTGGTTACTCAGGTCACTGCCATGAAAGTGAAATGAAAGCACACACAATTATTTTTGGTTTTCACGACTGGAATTTAGCCAATGGCGCTGACATGTCAGGGTAGCTTCTGAAACAAATACTCCTGGTGATGAACCTCAGTGAAACGTCTGTTGAAAAACAACATTGAACCAATTCTTTCTTGTGTTGCAAAACCAAAATAAAAGCAAGGAAATCTGTTTAAAATGTATGTTGGTTTGCGGAGTTGAAAATTTATGTTAAACCTGTTACCTGTGAGGAATGTGAAATATCTGAGTAAAATAATAACAATTAATAGTAAAGCAAAGCAATAGAATGAGACCATATGCTTCTGCCTTTGATAAGTAGAGTAGGGCAATATTAAGAAAAGTAACAGACCACTAACCCGTTTAATAAAACGTAAATGTTTTAAGTAGTGCGTGTGTTATTATTGATGTATTATTTAGAAATATGGACAACGAACAAAAGGATTCACGAAACCAGAGGAGTGTATGTGTGAGGTATTGTGCGTATGTGTAAGTCGTTTATGCTTGTGTCACTCTTTCGATTTCTAAAAGCCAAGTCTTGTCGAAGCATCCGCTCGCCACTTAGTGATTCTCCTTTTACTACTGAATTGGTTTTAAAAGTTTCTGTTCGGTACTTTTTTGCGCGCGTGTATGTCTACCTTTCTATGTATCCGTGTGTGTCACAAGTAACTGTAGGTTTAATTACTTTGTTCAGTTCAGTGGTTTATATCAGGCCCTATACCTTCATTGGTGTTGAATAAGGAGTGATGGCAAACACAAACATGGAGCGTCCTCTACTGTCCCGTGGTTTCGTTCAGAGTAAATAAACGGTAGATGATTGAAACACCCACAGTACACAATGGAATTGTTGAAACAGACGCACGTCATCGGTTTCTATAACCGATTTGAATAGGGAAGGTAACTAGATTTCAATCACTAGTTCGGTTCCGTAAAACACTCATGTTCTTGTTCAAACGTCCAACATTTGTTATAAACATTCTTTATTTCTGTTACTATTTTTATTGGATCAAGATGTGAGAACAGAAATAGTTACAAATACTATCAGTATAACCAGTTTATAGTTTGAAATTATAGCTTGATGTTTGAAATTATGGCAGAAATTATAGTTTGAAATGATATTACTTAAAATAAAAAATTACATTGCGACCATATATGTTTACCAAGATATATTATACAAAAATGTTAAAATATAATTGTTCTTGTAACTTTATTATGCTTTTAAAATAAGGAAATAATTAAAACATTCCGTAAAACACTCATGTTCTTGTTCAAACGTCCAACACTTCTTATAAACATCCTTTATTTCTGTTACTATTTTTATTGGAACAACATGTGAGAACAAAAATAGTTACAAATAATATCAGTATAACCACTTTGCAGCAATTATAGTTTGAAATGATATTACATAAATAAAAAATTACATTGCGACCATATATATTTACCAAGACATATACAAAAATGTATAAATATAATTGTTTTTGTAACTTTATTATGCTTTTAAAATAAGGAAGTAATTAAACGTTACGTCCAATCTCTACTTCACACAAAACCAACTAGACAGTTATAAGAAATTATTTATTAAAAGTTCCAGATCAAATACGTGAGACCTATTTATTGGTTCATACAGTTTCGTTTCTAGCGAATGTAACATTATAGGCATACATTCACCAACAGCAAGGTACAGGTTTCCTATACGTAGATTCAATATGATACTATGAATGACCAAAAAGATGGGTAGTGGGTCCTTAATAAATTTTCAGTCTTTTTCCTTCTTATTATAAAAATAAGTTTTCTGTTTTCCTCTGCATTGTAGGCCTAAATCGAATTTCCAAAGTTTCCTGCAGCTATGTCGCTATTGTTATAAGCTACATTAAAAGAGACTCATTAAAATATAAAATTGATTGTTCTAACTCACGTTTCGTATAACCTAATTATATCTGTATCAAATATAATTATATTTATGTGGTTCATAATAACGAGTGGTCGAAATTCCACTAAAACCAGACTTTTAGGTGCATATAGCGACACATTGGTGTAATTAGAGGTATAATGTGGAACAGTGAATATTTTCTTAACATGCCAAAAGTCTTCAACAGTAGGTTTCATTAATTATTAATTATTGTAGTCAGCGTAAGTGGTATATTGAGTGTATGATGTTTGTAATGAGTTTTTCGAAGCAGTGAGTTTGTACATGTGTTTAATGTAGATCATCTGTTTACGAACGTTTATACGTAACGCAAAAATCAACTGGAACAATCCCGAATAAAACGTTTTAATTTTATTTTTGCATCTCACTTTATTTGTTCATGTTATGCTATACTTTTCGGGTTGCTTATTTTCCAACAACTCCGAATAATTGTAACAAATGTATCATGATGCCGATATCCTTGTTAAGAAGAAAATTGTGTAAAAGAATTTTTTGTAATTTTCGTTCCCCCAATCTCTCTCACACGCGCGCACGCACACACACAGGTACACACCCAAGGTTAGTGTGAAAGGTGTCCTCACTATACATACTCGGATTCTATCATTAACATAATAAAAAGTTCCTGTAAAGATAGGTTCGGAAACATCTCTTCCGTCTGTCCGCCCTTTTATCTTTTTTCAGGAAAACTTTATGTCTCGAAAAGGAATTGATGTAGCTTTATAGATTTGGTACAGGTCTCCCATTTCATTTATTAATGTTATTATTTATAACGTTTAAATACGTGTACAAAATTATTTATTAACGTTATTTTTTATATTTTTTAAGAAATAGAAATATCATGTTTAATTTATATTTCAAATTTTAAAATAGCAGCTACTTGTTTTTTTATCCCTAATAGTTCTGTAAACTTTAATTTTATCAAATTATGGTTTATTACGTAAAATGTTTGGCCTTTATTGTGAATACAGCGATATTTTTTTGATCAAATCTGTTACAAATGAAAGAGTTATGATGGAAAACAACCTATATATAAATTCTGATTACTTGATTTTTTATAGCGGATATCATGTAATATAGGAAGAATTTATTTAGGTTGTTAACGTTTTTTTAATTAACTCAGCAACAAAAGTTTTAGTTTATAACAAAGTAAAGAATCGATTTTTTACTAAATTAATAACATTTAGCAAATTTAACAAAAACTATTTTTACATCCTAATTTGAATAAGAAGAACAAAAATTATTTCGAAATAATAGGTGTAATCTTCGTAGCATACGACATAAAGCATAAATCTTCGTAGCATAGCATGAATAAATTCTAGCATCTGATTCAGCAGACCGCCTTTTTGAGCTTCCTTTAATTATTTATATGAGATTTCATTTATTCCTCCTTTATCACCTTCCTTATGCCTTTTTTGTTTATTATTCTGCCTATTTGTGAAGAGTTGTTGTCAATCTTAAATTTATTTAATAAAACTGAATAGTCACGCCAGATTTATTTCTGAAAGCTGAGTTTAAGTCAACTTATCCGACATAATTGCGTCAAAATTTGTACTATCTTTAGTTAAATTTAAAGTAAACTTACAATCTCAATCCAGGTAGAATATCTAACACCCATTTTAATTTCGTTTTGAATCGCATACTTCCAGCAGTCACAAGAGCAAGCGCTTTTCATGTAAATCGGCACCTGCGGAAATAATTCTCTTCCAAGTTTTCTCCTATTAAGTTCCGTATCTGAAATCCATCTATCCCCTGCAGTAATGTTATCGCAATACGAGATAGCATACTTCTAGCTGCTTCTACAGAGGATTAATACCGACATCTCTTCGAGCTAATCTCTTATTTATCCTAGTTCGCATGCGAGTAGCCTATATTATAACTAAGAGCATGTAACTGAACAGGTAGATTTTTTTTGAAAATCGTACTTCACATTTCAGAGCCTATCTGACATCACTCAAGACCGAGCCAGTTGATATTGACACGACCCTTATCAGAAACTCTATTCCCCTAATTGGGTTACTATCCTCTACTCCATCTAACGTAAAAAAAAACAATTTTCCCGATTTTCTCATTATGAAACCTTTAGTACTCGCTTTCTATTGCTCACAGATATGTTCGTTGCGTTAAGTATAAATATGTGGTTGCACAATACACGTATTTTTAAAAAGAGGAGTGAGACATTGATGACTGAAATAATTAATTAAAACATAGTAAAAGAATCAATCAACGGTTTATTAAATATTTCAAAGAAAATTAATTGATTATTAAAATTTGAAACTAGAAAATTTAAATATTCTCTTTTATAAGGTTACATTCTGAAAACATAACATATCTTTGCTACTCAGCACACATATAGTCTTAAATATCTAAACATATACTGTATAATGAACAAATTATAAAATATTTTATATTGCATTTGTGACGATTTAAATTGTACCAATAATCAAGAAAATAAAAATTTTAAAAAAAATTAAGGTTGCGAGCTCTTAAGCCATTTAAATCTCACTGTATTAATATAAAATACCTGTATGTACTCAGTATGAGAGGAAGCAGTAATTAATTAGTTATTTAGAAGATACTCTAATAAAAGATAAATTGTAAAGAGTTATTAATATCGTATTTAACCCTTTGCTTGTAAGCAGGCGCTGTCCTGTTGATTCCAGACTCGACATGCTTTCAGAGTCTTGTGTGAGTTAGAATAAGATAAAAAAATTAATGTTAATAATAAAGAAATCTGAAGACATAAATAGTCGCTAACACAACTGATATAAATTATGTATATTTGTTTAGGGATAGTTTGTATAAATAAAAAATGTTAACTTAAATATAGTTAGGAACTATATTCTCGCGCGGAAATTGTCCCACTAACTTTTGCCCAGTACCAGGCGAAGGGAGCGGAATTTCTCTCTCTTGCAATGGTGACTTCGTACAGTATAGACGTAGGAGCAGTGCTCTTAAAATATGTTAACGATATTTTGTCTCGTCTTAAGATGGTGTACCAGATGTCGCTGTTCAAAGCATCTGGATGTAGTAATTAATGTAGTCATGTGAATAGACAAGAAATTTAAAGTAATGTAAAACAAAAAGTATCGAAACGTAACAAAGAGTGTAACACAAGATGACATCGTGCTTCAACAAATAACAACAATTCCAAAGTCATACCCGGAGATGTGAACTATCAGAAGCCACAAACTCTACTGCACGTGACCGAATATGCAGATCAGGACTTCCGATAATCTACAAGATCATCTGAGATATCTACTCTGCATATTGTTCAACCTGCGAACTTTTGGAGCCCTTTACAGAGGAAGGCCAGAGCGAGATGACGACGTAGCTGTTCCTGTTTCCCAAGCCGGATACCCCAGGACGAGTCTTCTGCATACCAATTAAAAGGTGACTCGATAGCCTGTCTATCGAGGGTTACTAATATTTGTCACACAACACTTCTTGAAAGAGACTTTTCAGAAACTATTAACTTTGTAAAGACAAATAAATTAAATCTAAGAATTTCATGTAACTATTCTAACTTCATACGTTGTAACAGTTTATATGCTAATGTAGAGTAATATAATTCAAGCAATGATACCATTCTTCCAATGGTAGAATAAAGAAAGTCTTGCAAGCTAATATCATGAAATGGGTATAATTAAAAGTCTTAATTACAGAAATACAGAAAGTTGACCCGGATCCGAGGTGTAGCTATATAAAATCAAGTTTGATCCCAAAGTTTATAGAAACCTTTCAAATAATTTAATAATTGAATTAGTAATGTCATGGGATCTGTCAGTAGATGTTTTTTAAATGTTAAATAAAAATGTCTTCTTGTTACACACATATGAGGAGTGCTTAAATCAATTGTATACCTTGCCATTGTTTCCTTACACAGTTAGTAAGTAATTTGTTACATTAATTATTTGTGATCAATTCTGTTACAACGTAGGCAGCCCATCTAATTAACGGAGTTTAATTACGAGGGGTTCCCTGGATTTGTAACGCGTAAAAAAGACGTTACACATTGGGTGTCTGACTTTGAAACATTATTAAAGTTTGAACTCATAGCTACTCATTTATAAAAATAATATTAACTTTACCAAACAAAATTAGAATGATTGCTATTAATATTTTAATAAAATAATATTTACTTTAAGAATAATTATGATTTACAATGATACACCCAATTTTTAAATTAAAAAGAATAAAATTAATTTGTAACACCAACTTACAATTACATCTATTACTCTGAATACTTACACTATTTACACTTAAGTCTTTACATTACTTTATCTCACATTCTGTTCTTTATGAGTTCTTTGTTTAACACAAAAATCTAATTGTTCATTTGCCGCCTGCGTATAGTCGAAGTTACCGTTGCGCACGCGCGCGTGTGTGTGTGTGTCTTCTGAATTATGACACTGACCATGATGATGATGCTGACGCTTCCTCGGTATTATATAGACTATTGCTGATGGTGGTCCTGTGCTCCTCCATCAATCGTGATGTATTGCAGACGATGGTGATGATGATGACGAGTTCAAGTCGATCATCAGACGGACATAGTGACCTCGTGTGCAAGTTCCTTGAGTCTGACGATTAGCAAACGGACATAGTGCCCTAGTGTAAAGATATCTTGAGTCTCATGCTCGTCCAAAATTGTCGGAGGTGTTTATAGTAGACGGCAAACTAATATGTCAGACATCGTTTTTGACATGTTAAACTTTGTCAATTCGTGTATAGCGTCCTTTTTTAATTGATCACTTTTCGGTCATATCAAATACTCTGACATCGTATGCTGAACCACATGCGGAAACCAGTACGTCATTGTAAATTCAAACCGGTAAAATAGCCATGAGCGGGAAACCTGTTGGGAAGGGTGTGAATTGATGAGCCTATTGAGAAATGGAAGACTCTGTGATATATATAACTTATTAGTGAACTTACAGTGAACTCTAGCCCCTCTTGTACAATGGAATTTCTTAACACCTCAGAAATATCAGGTTTATAGTCGCCCATCCTTAAATTAAAAATCGGTGTCCCGATCAGCGATCAGCTGACGCGTAACTTAGGAGCGCCGCTATTGTGGAACGAAACTACGTTAAACATTACGCAAGTCGGCAGAAGGCGCAAGCCATCACCAATCTGATCAAGGCGGACAAAGGAGAAAATCTTTTTATCCATTTTATACAAGTAATCGCGAGCAAGCTAGAATTTTAATTCAAAATGTTACATTTCCCGAGTTCATAATGACAATGGACAGTCACAGGTCAAACCTTGTAGGTAGGTTTGACGCATCTTGCTCCTCGTAAGGACAGTATTCGTTGCCTGTATGCGGAAAATCTAACAACGTCTACAGGTAGCTTAAACAAAATATAATAACTTAATTCACAAATTTATTAAATTTATCATAAATTATATACTTGTATACCAACATCTTTAAAGCCCGACAATTGTACATAATATGTAGATGAAGCATTAATTGATTATGAATTTAACATTTATTTAAATTTCTTATTTTTAAGTTGATAGACAATTCTTAATTCCTAACCAATAAATGTTAAGTTTATTTATTTATATTGCATTGCATTAACATCATCTTAGAAATTTGTTACCAAACGGCCGAATCCGCTAGTATCATCTTAGAAATTTGTTACCAAACGGCCGAATCCGCTAGTAAAAGTTGTCTGAGCCTAAACATATTGCAAAAACTAATAAAAATAATGATCGTAAATGTTCGACTTTTAAAAACAGAATATTAGTGAACGAATAGCAAAATTAATGTTGTTATTAATGTTACGCATGGTTGTTATTTATGTAATTAGTACTTATAATTTACGTGTTTACGTATAGGCCTATTTACGTATACTTTAGCGTTTTTGAGGAAAGCAGGTTTATTTTACCTGTAAGGAATACGTGAATCGGTTTCAAAGTTGTTTCACATAAACTGCAGCAAAACATACACGGCAGTAAAGGTCCAACAAGTCCCAGACGTACCTCTATTTGGAAATACTTTTTACTCATAAGAGAAAACACATTCTGTTTTTACCCACTTCTTATATTTTAATAAGTCTGGCTTTAGTAATTCGAATCCATTAGGCATTTCAAGTTTATTAGGTAACTATGTAATGTTTTAAAACATGTTTGGAAAATTTATTGCAAAAATGTAAATAAAACCAAATATAATTTTTGATATGTGTTACATTTTGAAGCAGCTTTGGCGAAGTACTTTTGTTTACCCGCATTTTTAACTTTTGTACTATTCTGTTAACATACTCTCGTTGTTCAGTAGCCTATATACACGTTGACTTTAACAATTAACTTTTCGTGGACATAAAGTTATAATATTAAAGAATCGTTTATCAAATATTCTCTTATATTTATACCTTTCCATTATCAGATTGGTAAGATGCAGTCCTAACAACTGTAATATACATGTCCGTTTTTCTTGAAACCATCTTCCGCAAAGAAGCAAAACTATTTTATAAATTAAAAGAACGAAAATTATTTTATCAGTAAAATAGTTTTCGGCTACTGTAGGGAATTGTGGTACAAGGAAAGAGAAACACAATTTATTTGTAAGCCTACACAATATTTATAAACTTTAGTATGACAGTTCTTACAAGTGTACTTACTTATGTAAGGTATTCATTGGAATTGATAAAATAAAATTACACATATAAATCAATTCAGACAGTTAACTTAATTTTTTTAATTCGCTTTGCTAATGACAGAATTTTTGATTCCTAAAAAATGTGATTTAGATGAAATTACTAGTTTGGATGTCAAACATTCTGGTGACATTGCTGATTCGAACATTTATAACGTTTTTCCCGTAGGCCTACAAAACACAATCACAAGCGTTTGACTCGCTTGTTCTAAAGAAACTTCAATAGTAGCCTATTAGTAGCAATCGGTACAATTGTGGCTCTGGTTCAAAATTCTACGTGCAGTCAAGAGCTAATAGGAAAGATTACATATCTATTGAGGTCAACAGTCATGAATTTTAGTTGACGTAAAAGATAATATTTGAAGTTAAGCCGGAATACAGAATCCGATTTACTTTGTAACGTGGTTTCTCAGAATATAATTTAATGCTATTTTGCTAACAGGAAAACATACAAGGTTAATGTTATGTACTTTACTCTGTCAAAATATAATTTTCACTGCGATAAATAAAGTACTACCTGATTACAACGATGACATGAGCGTTCAAACAATTTGTAGATACAGTCAAGAAAAATTGTGTTATATTACTACCAAAGTTAAGACTATTAGTTTATATAATACGAAGTAAAATATCAACGCCCATACTCTGTGTTCGAAACAATGTGTATACTAATTTACATTTTATAGATAATATCTTAATTACAGGAGCTAAACTCTCACACACACACACACACACACACACACAACCTCATCATACACGCGCGGACTAAATTAAAAATTTGTAGGGTTTTTTTGGGTATGATAAAATGTGTTATTTTTCAGACTGAGACCGGCATTGAATTGTGCTTGTCGTCTGGATTCTGTTAATTTTCATTTTAACAGTAGGTATCTACTTCTTATGTTAACAACGGAATAGGTAATTTTTAAACATATTTCTGCGTCAAAAAGTGCGTAATTTCTTGTCACCTTCTACAAAATATTTTTAATAACCTTAGTGAAATACGTGTACTTATTTCTTTCTTTGAACCTTCAATGCACTTCTTATCTGGATGCAATATAAGCTTATATCACGTCTAAGTTACATATAATGATTTTCTAAAGGACACCAAAACTTATTGAGAAAAATTTGTTTGAAACAATGTCGCAACATTTATCAGGTTTAGGAATCTAAAGTGGACATGAACGTTTACTAAAATAGAGAATTGTTGATGAGTGTGAGTTGTCTCTCAAAGATGCAACAAACAATGAATGTTGCCAAATTATAAGCGCTTCAGACCCACTCGACGTGCTAATGGCAGTCACAATTTAAGTGTAGTACTACAATGTTACCCGTCTAGCCTATTGTTTCGGAGTCCTTTGATACTTCCTGTTAATTTAACGATATTAATTATCCCACCACATTAAAACCAGACGTAAACATTCATTTCGTAATGAATGAGCTCTATGAAACAATTCTTAGTCACAGGTTTCACATTTTTAAATAATACCGTGTTTTCGTATGTGTTACAGAGGTTACTAAAAATAGTATTAATATTACTATGGTCGTATTAATATATAGTATGGTATAGTATGGTAGTATTAATATAGTATTAATGTTAACGTGGTCGTGTAACATATATTTTCTGTGAACAATTCGTACAGCTCTTCAAAAGAAATTCAAACATTAACTAAAACATTACTATCAATGAATCTAATTTACTTTTTAACCGTGATTTTTCAGAGGATATTTTTATGCCATTATGTTAACAGGAAAACATGCAAGGTTAATGTTATGTACTTTACTCTGTGAAAATTTACTTTTCACTGGCACAAAGTACTACCTGATTACAATGTTCATTAAAAACATGATTTAACCTCAAATAATTTCAGACAAGAAATGGATTTTCTGTTATAAAGCTGATATTTAATTTAACTTTAAAGCGGGATAGCTATTTCTACCAGCTCGAGTGATTTCGTACTAAAATAATTATCCTTCTGCTGGAAGGCTACACCGCTCCTAATTGCTGAGTTAGTTTAATCACCAAGTCACATTCTCTGACTGATATTAATTAAGTCATTCGTTTTATTAAGTGAGCTAAAGTATAAAAATACCTTAAAACCTTACCTTATTAAATTATCCAAAGTTTAAAAAGCACATTACAAATGTATAATACAATAATTTGTAGAACCAGCACACAATAAGGAGTAGGTGGTAATACGTGCAGTAACACACTTATTCGTTCCACGCAATCAAACACAAAGTAAAAACATTTTTTGAAAATCACATAGCATCAAGATGCATTACACTTCTTACGAGCTACTTATGATTGCAGTCATTACAAATCGAGCTAGCATATACACAGAAGTAACGTTATCATGCACATTTCTGCCAGCCATCATGCATACACATTAAAGCAGCCACTTCTGTAAATGAGGAGCACTCATTTCTGTAATAATCTGAACAGTGATAATACATTGTCCTTTGGGTTGTTACTAATGGTTTTAGTGAAGTTGTGACACTTGTACGGGGTAACATTTCTCGGAGATATAACGGTTCTAGGAAATTCATAACAATTCCAGGAAGTGTAGTATGGTATTAAGCAGTCACACTTGCATAGAAGGCAACGATGAATTTAAAAACTGTGCTGGGCAAACTGTGTTACATAGATTACAGTAAGCCCAACAGTAATTCCTTTATTATATCTAACAGTTAATTGGAAAGAGAAAAAAAACATTAATTTTGAAGACATTCAAATTATCATATAATAACAGTTTTTTGCTCTCTTAGTCAGGCTGACTAAATCGTTTGAGTCAAAACACCGTACATTTTTTTAACATTGAAAATGTTTATAAGGATGTGTCGCACATTTGCGGCCGATCGCTGGTGCGTGATCGAAAATGGGAACCGGTGAATTTCCATAGAAACTACTTCTTTGTTGTCAATAACGTAGTACACATATAAAACTTCGCTTATGAATGCGACTACATTTAACTTAAAATCTGTACATTGGTAAATGAAGAAATAATTCACTGATTAGTGAATGAAGAATGAATTCATTGGTTGGTGAATGAACATAAATATATATATTTTTTAGATTTATTGAAGCATTTTCAATGGCCTTCTCTGTGCATTTCATTTGTGCAATGCCTGTAAATTTTTATATTTTTACTTGTAATTTTTGAAACTATTAACTGTATTAACTGCAATTAAATATAATTATATAATATAATTATGACAATTATAATTTACTAATTATATACATTCTTTATTAGAACTATTACTAGTAAACGGATTATTGTTATTTGTGTTTATTATTATTGGTACTTTATTAGTGCTCTTATTTTGTTGTTATCGAGTATGTTGCGAGCGCGAGCACACACACACGCACAAAACATTTGCAAAAGCTTGCTTGATTTTTCTCATTTTGAAGCCTTCACCCATTAGCATTTTTGTCTACGCTACAGAATTTACAAAAGAATGTTCTTTACATATTGGGATTGTGAAAAGATATCTCGAAATTTTTAAATCATATACCTTTAACCATTTTATCTATTTCTCCTTTTACTTTACAGACTTCAAGGTCACTGTATATTTCTGAAGTACATATATAATACAACAGATCAGTGATGGTCGTAAGCATTTTAGACTCATACTTTTCTATCTTTGCCATATTACATGATGACTCAGTTTCCCATAACTGAATCCCGTCCATCCGTACTTAATAAAAACAACTTCATATTTAACTGTTTACGTTAGTCTGGGAATAAATAATTACACAGGCTCAATGGCATGATTGCAGCATCTGGAACGAACCCAATGGCTACCAGAAGATATATTTAGGCTGGTTCAAGTCGACAGGTGACCTAAGGCTGGTAAGGAAAACCACCAACGCGTTAACGCAGAAGGTGAGGGAAAAAGAAAAACTTGATTTACTTTTGTGACACTGCCGCTGGAACCGATTCAGGCAACAGGTGTGAGGCGTCGGTCCCTCTCCGCGAGGCAGAGAGCCTCCGTGCCGGTGACCAAGGTAACAGCAACAAGCAGCTGTCCATGCATGCTAGGAGGTGGGCAAGGATGGAATGAAGGTTCGTTTTCAGTGGTGAAATCCAGGGCTGAGGGCAGATGTTATTGCGAGGATAGCTTTATAGCGGGTCAACAAGAAGCGCCCGAATCGGAAGTGGTGGTTCTGAGGCTGTGACAGTTCGCAGGTATGAGAAGAAGGAGGCCGCGACTGCAGCAAAGAGAGTTACAGCCAACGACTGGACAAAAGTAGACAAGGTAGGAACTTGGAAACCCCTTCGAATTACTTCATTCCTGACAAACCAAGGGGACCCCGACAAGGAACGGAGGGTTTTGGCTTGGAAACATTCCAGCCTGCACCTGTTAGTGGTGGACAAAAGCGACCACCATGCGGGAGCCGCATAAATCAGTACAGACCTGAGAAATAAAAGATATATCGTCACTTTCGTGCGCATGGGCAGGGGTGCGATACGAGACAAATGGTCATAGTTTAGCTCGGATACCGCGAGCCTTTGTGAGGGTTTCGGTCACGTGTGCGTTGAAGGATAGGCGCCAGTCTAGTTTCACGTTTCACGAAATGGACTTATTCGTGAAACAGATGGCCTCGGATTTCTCCGCGTTGATCGTCACTCGTCATTTCCGTAGCCAGTCTACTAGCCTCTCCTAGGGGCCGCTCCGAAATCCGGTAATTATACCCCCGGCGCCTTGCAGGGTAGCGAACTAGCTGGCATGACTGTAGGTAGGGTAATGAAGTATACGTCTCGAAGGAGCACCGGTATCTTGCGTGACCTAGAACGTAATCTATTGCTTAGAATGATCTGTAAGTGTCTGGAACAATATCGCGCGCCGCTGCGAGCCCTGGTTCACGTACGCATTCAGCAATGCCATACTGTTTATTTCATCAGAGTAACAATACTAAATACGAGTATAATAGAAGAAGTATATCAAAGAAGATAAAAAGACTATTTACAAATATATGAGTAAAACAAAGGTAATTCAAGTTCTTAAAACTTACAGACTATGAGAGCCGGTATTATAGTGTAAGATAATTTCTAAGAAGAGACTGTTAACTACTGAAAATAACATAGGTCTATATGGTAATATCAATACAGGAAGACTACACAATAGTATGACTTAAAACTCAGATTTTTCATTGGAAATGGATTCATTCGACCTGCCGTGCTGATAAACCTTGCTAAATTATAAACGGAAGAAAGTGACTCGGTTGCTAATGATGATAACGTCCCATGGCAAGGAGAAAGAGGAAAAGGAAGGAAAAGAGCCAGGCTCCAGGGCGTCAGAACACCAACGCCAAAAAAAAAGCAGCAAGGAACTACTGACACTATACAAGTAAGTACAATGAACAGATACGACCCTTTACGAGACACTGAAATACAAGACACCAACGATACACAAACCCAAAAACGCGACCCAAAGCCACCACCAATCTTTCTCCCGAGAGTCATAGATATTAAACGACTGATGTCGCTAATTGAAGGGAATGTAAATAGAAACGATTATATTTTGCGAACACTAAACAATGATACAATAAAAATAATGACAACAAAAATGGAACATCATAAGACTGTATACAACATGCTAAGGGACAGAAAAGTAGAATTCCATACATTTCAATCCCATAATGAAAGGTCTTTCGAGTTGTTATCAGAAACTCACTCACTACTCAGTGAATCAGGAGCTGATTACTGAAGAAATCGAGAAAATGGGGCATAAAGTACGAAACCTATGGAACATAAGAGATAAACACACTGGTAAAAACAATTATCCCTCTACTTTTTAGATCTGGAACCAGATTCCAACAACAAAGAAATATACCACATCAAATACCTGCAAAACATGAAAGTTATCATCGAACCACCGCATCATACAAAACATATACCACAGTGTACAAGGTGTCAGGCATTTTTTCATACGCAAGCCTACTGTCATCACAAGCCTAGGTGCGTAAAATGTGGGAAAGCGCACAATACTGCTGATTGCAAACTACCTGATACCCAACCGGCCAAATGTCTGCATTGCGGCGACCCTCATCCTGCAAGTTATCAAGGATGCAAAGTTTATCAAAGAATAATCAGCTCTATATTTCCACCACGGCCGCCCTTCACACCGAACAACCCAGTAAATTCTGTTAGAACTGAAAATCCAACACCCAATAGTACTCAGCAATTTCAAGTTGTCACAGATAGGCCTATGTCTTATGCTCAGGCCACTTAAAATAACCTCGGAATACCTACTGCATCTCGAAGCAACACTGATGATAACACATTAGTTAAAGTATTACAAGACTCCTTTTCCCGATTTGAAGCCATATTAAACAGGCAAGCAGAACAGATGAGTACCCTCATGAATCTTCTAACCACTCTACTCAATAAACTGGTTAAATGATGTATACTTATAAAATTGCAGCTTGAAACGCGAATAGCTTAACAAAACATCAAAGAGAACTAGAAATCTTCCTCAGTACTCACGACATAGACATTTTATTAGTATCTGAGACGCACTTTACTGACAGAAACTATCTACGAATCCGAAATTATGTTGTATATCATACTCAACACCCTGATGGTAGAGCTCACGCAGGCACTGCAATTATTTTGAAGAAAAACATCAAGCACCATGAACTTCCTAAGTACGAATTAGAGCGCTTGCAGGCGACCAGCATCTATGTTGAAGATTGGAACGGACCATTAACGATCTCAGCTATATACTGTCCTCCTCGACATAACATAAACAAAAAACACTACAAAGAATACTTTGACACACTGGGTCAAAGATTTCTTGCGGGAGGAGACTTTAATGCTAAACACCAGATGTGGGGATCTACAACCATCAACCCGAAAAGACGTGAACTTTACAAGACCATCAGAGAAAACCAACTAGAAGCTATATCTACAGGAAGTCCAACCTACTGGCCAACAGATATTAGGAAGATTCCAGACGTACTTGACTTCTTTGTCGCCAAAGGAATATCATCTAATTATATTGACATTCGCTCTTCCCTTGAACTGTCTTCCAATCACACAGCTATACTTGCTAACATCAGCACGCGAATCATAACACACGAAGGTCCTCCAAAACTCCATAGTGCAAAAACTGATTGGTGCTTTTACAGAAACATTCTAAATTCCACATTAAAAGTAAACGTTCCTCTGAAAACAGAATATGACATAACGAAAGCTTTGGAATATTTCATCAGAATAATACTAAATGCAGCGTGGCAGTCAACTCCAAACGACAAACAACAACCAAAACAACCTGACTATCCCAGAGAGATTAAAAGTAAAATTGCTGAAAAAAGGAATCTCCGGAGAGTATGGCAACGTACTCATCATCCTGCAGACAAACATAAGTTCAACGTGGCTGCAAGACAACTAAAAGATATGATAACACGATTAAAAACTGACGTATTCCAAGCATATATTAAAGATTTATCGGCAACAGATGACACAGATTATTCCCTCTGGAAAGCCACTAGGCGAATAAAACGACCTATCCAACACATTCCACCCATTAGATATGAAAACCAAACATGGGCCAGAAGTGATCAAGACAAAGCCACCTGCTTCGCCGATTACTTAGAAACAGTGTTTACTCCCAACAACACGCCCACAAACGTGATCGATGAAGAAGAAATACAGAGCTTCCTAGAAGAATTCCCGCAACCGTCGCCTCCAATCAAGTTTTTCACACCTAAAGAAATACACAGAATAATCCACAAAGAACTTCATGAAAAAAAGGCTCCAGGATATGACCTCATTACAGGAAAATGTTAAAGGAACTTCCACCACTTGGAATAGCATACCTAACTGCCATATTCAACGCCATCTTAAGAACCGGTCATTACCCGCTCGAGTGGAAAGTTGCACAAATAATAATGATACAAAAACCTGGCAAGCCCATCACTGAAGTCAGCTCCTACAGACCAATAAGTCTGCTGCCAGTCTTAGGCAAAGTGTTTGAAAAAGGGTTTCTGAAACGTCTGACTCCCATAATCAGCGGGAGACAATTAATCCCAGATCATCAGTTTGGGTTCAGAAGCCAGCACGCTACTTTGGAGCAGCTTCATAGAGTCACAAGCGAAATACGAAAAGCATTCGAAAAAAAAATACTGCTCTGCTGTGTTTTTGGATATTTCAATGGCTTTCGTTAAGGTTTGGCACTCTGGGTTGTTATACAATCTGAGGAAATCACTGTCATATGCATATTTTTGGGTATTACAATCTTACATTACCGATAGATTCTTTCAAGTGAAGGTTAAAGACAATACTAGTAATCTTCGCAGAATAATCTCGGGAGTTCCGCAGGGAAGTGTGCTGGGGCCTTTGTTTTACTTGCTGTGTACTGCAGATCTCCCTACATGCCCAAACACAGTCGTGGCTACCTTTGCTGACGACACAGTAATATTAGCATCTGATAAGAATCTGGATACTGCCACAGCCAAACTGCAAACCAACTTAGACAGTCTCCAACAGTGGGCCAACAAGTGGAAAATGAAAATTAGTGAAACCAAATCACAACACATCACATTCACGTTGAAACACGGAACATGTCCACCAGTCACTTTTAGTGATACGCCCCTGCCACAGGTAGATGACGTAAAATACCTTGGAATGCACTTAGATAAAAGACTCACATGGGGCAACCATATTAAGACAAAAAGGAAACACCTAACTCTGAAATTTAATAAGCTGTACTGGCTACTGGGTAGACAATCACGGCTATCGGTGGCAAATAAGCTACTGATATACAAAGTAATGCTTCGGCCGGTTTAGACCTATGGAAAGCAGCTTTCGGGAACGGCGTCCAACTCAAACATCGAAATCTTGCAACGATTTCAGTCAAAAACTCTGAGAACAATACTGAGCGCGCCGTGGTACGTCAGCAACGCAGTGATACATAAAGATCTACACATAAAAACTGTAAAAGAAACCATCAGCGAACACACCAACAGGTATCTATCTTCTGAGTCTGGACAGTCACCCAAATCCACTGGCATTAAACCTCTTCAACAACAGCGAGGCGATATACAGACTTCAGCGCTATGATGTACTGGCACTCCCTACAAGATTTCATAATTAAGCGAACTGTTCAATAATACTATATGAGTTATGCCACTGGGCACAACTCATTCATGTGAATTTTCTGTGAACTTTTACATTTATTGTAACTTTTGTTTGCAGATTATGTAATGTACTTAAAAAAAAAAAAAAAAAAAAAATTTGAAAGGACCCAATTTTTAGATGTACAAAACATACGGCTTAGTGTTGATTTATAACCTTTTTTTATTTGTTAATATTAACTATTTATGCTAGTATAAGTATACTAATACTTAAGTATATTACATTAGATACAAGATTATTATTATTATTATTAAAACTGTATGTACTGCGAAAGTAATTGGTCCCATGTTTTTGAGTTTCATTGTTTGAAACGATTTCTTTTATTTGAAATTGCGCTAACAAATAGCTTTATTTGGAAATAGATTGGAACATTAAATCCACATGTATACATAGTAAAGTATTTTAGGGAATTGTGAATTACACTTGTATTTGAATTCTTAGATATTTAGTTACATTTCGTGTATGATAGTTTCTTTAGGGCCTCATCACAAAGGAAGGATAGTGCTATGATATTACTGTCTTGTGATGAAAAAATATGATTATATATTCCCAAATTTTGAGTAAGCGTAATTTCATTTAATTTTTTGAATTACAAACAACATATTTCACCTCATATTTTTGTCTCCAATTATTATAAGTTTATTTAAACATTGAAGATTGGTCTGAGACGTAAAATAGGAGTAAATATAAGTAATTTTCAAAAGACACAATGTGGTACAAGAAAATTTACATAACAATAAATCGACTCGGTGTGAGTTTTTAAGAAACTATATTTTACTAAATAATTTATTTATTTACTTTCAATCATAATAAACTTTTGAATCTGTCTACATGCGGCAGAAAATTGGTTGCTGATTTATTATCAACTTAGCAATTTTGTGTATCAGATATTATCTCTGAGTAGATTATTATGAACAATAATTAACAGAGAAACGGGACGCGGATTATTCACTTATATTTCCTTGCACATATGTCTGCACTTCTCTGTGCATGTGTGTGTGTGTGTGTGTGTGTGTGTGTGTGTGTGTGTGTGTGTGTGTGTGTGTGTGTGTGTGTGTGTGTGTGTGTGTGTGTGTGTGTGTGTGTGTGTGTGTGTGTGTGTGTGTGTGTGTGTGTGTGTGTGTGTGAACAATACAAAAGTAAATACACGTTACAAAAGTGTATAAATTCAAAATTCAAATTCGATATATAAGAAATAAACTATAACATTGTAAACCTACCCTGCAATCGTTGTAAGCAATACTTATAACCACCAGCACCATGAAAGAAAGGGTAAGTAGAGAGGAAGGAAATAGTCCAAAAAATTAATATTCTGGTCTGCGTTTCGTAAGCGTTACAGATTTGGAATGACTTGATTTGTAAAATTTAAACTAAATAAAATTCTGTGTCTGACAGAACTGGAAACGGAAATCTGGAACTGGCAACTGAAATCAGTGGACTGTGGTAGTTTATGACGTGCTGATTTTCAAGGGATTTATTACAGCTACGTGACGTTTTCTCTCTGTGTTCACTGATCGAACACCGACTTCTACTAGTAGTTTAGCTTTCATTTTTGCATGAAATTATTACGGTATTTTAACTGAAGGCACAAGTCTATTAAATGTAAGTTTTAGTATACAATTAAAACGATGTAAATTAAAGGAAAATGTCTTATAAACTGATATGTACTGGGGTGTACATTGACAATAAAAATTCTGTAAGAATAATCGGGACTTGGAGTTATGAAAAAAGCTTTTAATATATTTTATCAATTATTATGTTAAAATAATAAACTACTGTAACTGTACCTAACAGGTAATAATTATATCATCACATATCGTATTGAATGGGAAAAGAGAATAAAAGGGGAAAAAAGAGAAAGCGAGAGACGGGGGAGAGAGCAGAAATTCCATTCAACGATGGCTGTAAATTTTTTCAGCATGCAATATAAACTGCTGTAGTCCATGTTAGTTTTAAAATTGTTCATATATTTTACATAAATTTTATATTAATTTTATAATAAATTTATGTTATAAATTATATTATAAATTTTATTTTATATAAATTTTATATTTAAGTATTATCCAAAAGAGAAGAGGAACTTGCAAGTTTCCTGGCGCATCTCAACGGTGTTCACCCTTGCATATAGTTCACGATGGAGAGAGAGATGGACGATCACCTGGCGTTTTTCGGTCCTAGTTGGGACTGATGGCAGTCTAGGACATAAGGTGTATAGAAATCCGACGCGCAGCGATAGATACCTACACAAGTTGTCGAATAACCATCTGAGGCAGAAGACGCTGGTAGACCGGGCGAAGAGGCTTTGCGAGCCTAGGTTTCTCGATGCTGAGTTGCGGCATCTGGAGGAAGCGCTGAAGTCTAACGTCTACTCTGCACCGGAAGTGAGGAGAGCAGCAAGGTCTAGAAGATATGATGGTTCTGATTAATCGGTGTCGCAAGAGTTTGTCCGAGGCGAGGCGTCAGAAGGTTTTCAAGCCGACCAGGAAGATCCAACAGTTCCTGAGACGGTGAAATATGTCAGGGATTAGCTGTTGTCTTGGAGGGTACTGAGTGCCTTGTTACATCGTGGCCAGGTATACGGTGGCACAACGAAGCGTTGCGTTCGCACCCGCATCGGTGAACACAGTCGTTGCTTTCGTTGCGCCACCGGGAGAAGTCCACAGTCGCTGTGCATGCTCTTTCCAACGCAGACCATTGCGTTCTCTTCGAGGATGCCAACCACGACCCTCAGTCCTCAGTGAGGAGTTATTTCGCTCCCATTCATGTGGAGTCGGTGCAAATACAGAAGCATGACTCAAAGGGAATGATCCGACGGGATGAAAGTCTGTCAATAAATAGGATTTTGCATGCTGTGTGTTACTGAACCCATCCGAATAAATCAGTGTTGTAATTGGCTCGATTTCAACCCCTATAACGCGGTGGTGCTTGTGATTGGTTAGTGCAACGTTTCATATGTTATATAGGGAACCCCATTTCACCGGTAACTTATTGGTCTTACCACGGTCAGGGGTACGTTCGGCCTTCCACCCCTTGTCGAACTTTTTATTAATTTTTGTTGTTGAGAAGGCCTCCGATGGATGGGCGAAACGTCTAGAGAATGACAGATCAAAGCAATCAACCAGGGTCCAATCGCCCGGATATTTCAAACTCTTTATTAATGGCTCCGGCCTTGATAATCTACGAAGTAGACTTAAATAAATTAAAATAATATTCCAAAAATAAATTAATATAAGCTAGATTACTGCAGTAGTTGTAACAATAAAATGTTCTGGATAAATGGGTTTTACTTATACGCTGTCCAGGCAGTGAAGGCGGCTAGAGGATTAGGAGACCCTCACACACACACACACACACACACACACACACACACACACACACTGACAGGCCTCCTAACAATAGACAGGGCGCCTTTGACCTGCGCTGCTGTCTTTTTAGTTACAGTCTACTACAATAAATTAAATTTTATTGTCGTGCTTAAACTTTCAAATTTGATTGTTCCATTGAATTCAGACTGTAATTTGATTTAAAATAAGTCCAAACACGAAGTTTTTATGGCGATATTCAAATGTTTTACATTTATTTGTTTATTTTGAACTATTGTTATTGTTAAACTTTAGAACACCATCTAAGCGACTATTATTAAAAATGATGATTATTAAAAACTAATTTACTGATCATCTTATTTATTTTTCAACTATTTTTCTGTGACACTCCTTTTAATATGTAATATTTTTACAAATTGATTTTTGATTTTACAACTTGACCTCGAAATTACGAGAATCTTAAAATTCCTGGCGTCGGCCTTGGCCATTTCATTTTTTTTTTTTTAACTGTTCCGATTTACCGATTGTGATACTCGATAAAGAGCAGATTGACGACCCACCTCTTTATTGTTATAATAATGAAAAAATTAATCAACATATTTAACAGATTTTAATATATAGATATAAAGATTATTTTCAAACCTCATATTTTTATTTCAAATAAACAATATATGAAATAATAGTTGTTATACGTAATCGAAATAATTGTTTGTCTTTTTACTAGCACGAACTTTTAAAAATGTTATTTATTATAAAAATATTATATATTATTGTTTTACAGACACATAAAATGAAATGTGATATGTATCTATGTAAATATATTAAAAATTTACTGTCCATGTTATTAAACTTTAACTATAACTTGAGAGGACGAGGTAGCGCGTCAGGAATTAAATGTGTATTATTGTATCACGTAATTTGGAAAATAATTACTGGTATTACAGATTTCAGTAACATGCAAGAGAGACGTCCCTTCCTTACTTGGTTTACACTTGGTCGCTATAGTCATTTTTCCAGATAGAGAGGGTGATTCACCCTCAAACCAACAAACAGTAGAGGTCATTTCTCGTGTACCGGGTACCCCGAGTGAGTCACTGATTACCCGCTGATTAGTCGTTAAATAGCTTGCACGGGGTAGTGAGGCCAGCCAGTCTTGTCAGAGAGCAGATCTGTCGCGTATATTGTAGCATGACAGATAATCCACTAAATAAAGATTCAGATATGATCATGATGAAATATCAATTACAATAAATATAAAGGAAAATTCAAATGAGAACGTATAAATATCGAAATAAAATACCACCATGAATGGAAAAATAATAATAAAGAACCAAAATGCAACAAAATTGTATAAAGATATATAAACCCTAAAAAACTAAAATAAAATAAGAATAATACCCAGGTAGGATAGGAGTAGGTAAAGAAGATACCCCGAACAGACCAACGGACATGATAAAATCATATGACCATGAAGAAACCAAGAAGAAAGAACTTCAAGAGACAAAATCGTAAGGATGGAAGGACTACGAGATGTACCCAAGGGAAACTTATTACAAAAGAATATCATAAACCCCTAAAAAGAATCAATGTCACAAAGAAAGTATAACACCCCAAAACCTGATATTAAATGTAAAATAGTTATAAACAAAGTGTTTAGTGTTGTGAGTAGAAGTGCACACACTAAAGTTATTGTGTAATGAAATAAACAAATCTTCATAATCCCTTATAACTAAGATTTTGGTCTTGAAATATAGTAAAACTCAATTGGAGATAAGAACCAAAATATAAGTGAACCAGTGCAAGTTATTTCAATATATTAAATAAACTTCAAGTATAAGTGTAACTAATACTTCAACTAAGTATATGTATACCATAAAACAACTTTAGTGTTTTCTATTATACAGGAATAAAATTTTATAAATTATTATTATGAAAACATTACTAATGTTTCTAAGCAGGTGGTGATTAATTAAAGTGACAGGGGATAAAAATGTAATACCCAAAATAGAAACAGATAATACTGCAACCATAAGTTTAAGAATGGCTTAAAAATAAATAAAAATAAATGGCTTGTTATGTATATATTTAAGCCCATGAACTCCATAATTTAATGTGGTGAATAGAATAAGATTTTATTATTATTAGAAAAATGTTTAATATGTTTAACAGAGTTAATCCATCCTAAATTTTTTAGTATGAATACCATACTCTTTTTAAAATGTTTATAATATGTTATTAATAGTAGTGAAAAAACTAAAATGTCTGACTGGGAAGACCATATTATTAATTTTAAATATTGTTTAGATTATGAGTAGGAATACAATACTACATGTTTTATTTGTTAATTAAGGAGATTTTAAATAATGTTGTATTAAAATAAGAAGGTCAGAAGGGGTATAGAAACAGTATTATGCAAAAACATTATATGTAAAACCAGCAAATCTAGGCCAAATAGGAAATTCCAACAACATGATGATTGACTAATTAAGTTAAATAAACCAAATAATCAGATGGAATTTATATAAGGTGAATCAGTCACCAAATACTATGACTAATACTATACTTTAATAGGATAATATAAAAGAATATATATAATTATTGAAAATTTTTTAAATGTATTAACTAAAAATTTCAGAGGGGGGAAGTCATAAACTCATGAATTATATTTAAAAGGATAATCAACTGATAAAATTGCAAGAAATTAAGGAAAGATAAACCTTTAGGTAAATCTGAAATTTATTATAATCCTAATTATGACATATTAAAATGGCTAATGTTTGGAGAAAGACAGGAAACAAAAAATTGAGCCTACTTTTCCAAAATGAAAGAAATATGGCAATTTTAATAAAAAACTTGGTAAAATTAGACTACTGGGTATTAAATTAAGCAGAAGGAGTTAAAGAAACCGATTATGTATTTACTATTTCATAAAAGTTATTTAATAACCAAAATATATTCTGAGTATAATGTATCTTTTTTACATGTATCGGAAACGAAAAAACATTGAAACAGTACTTTTCTAATATTAACTTGGCAAGATATGTCAGAAGACGAAGGAAGTAAAACAGTTCTTAATTAACATTCGTCGAGTACGGTTGATGAAGCTCTCGCTAATAAAACATATATCAGAATCGTTAATGGCGTATAACAGTAGAGCATAGCCTACAGTACAAAAAATCGAGAGTTATAGAAATTTTTACTTTCAACTTAAATTCAGTGAACACAACCACCACAAACATTGAAAACAATTACTACTGAAATGAATACAAGTGATATAAAGACTTAAAACTGTACAACAATAATTATTCATAACCAAAACGAACTATACAATTTTCAACACACACATGGACAGAAGTGAACACACATAATCCAACACATTTAATCGCAGTGAACACAGAACACTTAAACAGGACAACTCTAATAACCCGAAAAGGAATTCTCCATACTGCAGAGACGAGGGAACGTGAACTAGGCAGATTTTATTGAAAGAAATTTCGTCTGAGCGAAGTCACATTAACCACAGCAGCACGGAAAATGGCCATGTTGGCTGAAGTCATGCAAAGCGAACTCTACTATTAGGATTCAGCTCGTCACTGGTATAGACGTTTCAATTTATAAACATTATATATATATATATATATTATCTAATAATTTTGTATTTTATTAACTATTAAGATTTTTATTGTGAATGTTATACTTTCTAGCCTTGCCCCTTCTCTGACTATTAATTATAACCGTTGAAAGAACCGAAATATATTTATATTCAATAACATGTATCAGCAATCGATCGCCCTGTGAAAGAGTCGAGTAATAATTTGATAATCGATTTTAAATCGATCTTTTATAAAATTGTCAATAAAATATTGTAATTCAATTATTTGGTTTTAAATTTATTTTATAAGTTTAAAAAATAGAGTTTATTTAACAACAGGATCAAAGAAAAGCGGACATTACTCAAGTGGAAGTGATCCTACGAGAATAAAGAAAAAATCTCGAATCGATTAGTGAATTGAGATAATCCTGTTAACTCTGGATTTAATTACAGGTAACCACAAGAAAGATTATTGACACAATTAACTTAAACAAACATAAAATTTCAACACTACACCCTTACAAAAATTATTTACTAAATTATTAAACATAAAACATAAAATTTTTTATTTCAAAACAAATATTTAATTTTCAATAAAAAATTGAATAACACAGTTTTCATTTGTAAACGACGAGTTTCGTTAGAATATTGTGAGTGAATCAGTTCATTTTTGGTTAGTGTATAGTTGATTTGTGATTATGAGTTCTTGTAAAAAACGCCAAGTTTTACATACTCAATGCAGAACAATGATTGCTTCTGTTCTGTTCTATTTTGAGAAAGAGAAGAATAACGGAGTTCCATTACTTGATACTAAGAAAGTAATGCAGAGAACAGCAGATGCTTGTGGCATTCGTTGAGAACAATACAACGTATCAACGCTGAGATTAAAAAATGTTTGGAAAATCAAGAAGATCCCTGTGTAGTTGAAGATATTGATTTAATCACAGCTGAGGACGATCAACAAGATAACACCTTAAACAGCACCAAGAGGGAAAATATTATTATTCATACTCCTCGGAAGAAAAGTTTGAAGAGAAAGCGGCCAGTAACTGACATGGATGACGTCGACAAAGGAGCTTTTCGACGTCACATATTGAGCTACTATGCTCGAAAAGAAGCGCCTACCCTCAGACAACTTTGTGTGTCACTTCAAGAAGCTGGACTGTATATGAGAGGAAAATCTTCACTGAGCTCGCTATTATCAGACATGGGATTTCAGTACAAGAAATTTAGCAGCAGAAAAATCCTCATGGAAAAGACGTCAGTGGCCCTGTTAAGGTGTCGTTTCTTAAGAAAGATGCGTGAAGTAAATATTAAAAACACTATATTTTTGGACGAGATCTGGATCAATGAAAACACGAGAAAGGACACTGGTTGGACTGATGGCACTATCCAAGGAACTCTGGACGGCCCTCTGGGTAAAGTCAAACGATTGATCATCTGTCATGCTGGTCGCTACGATGAATATACAAAAAGCCAGTGAGATCGGCGGCTGGCAGTTCTCAGTGTCATTTGACGGGCCGATTTAATCGGCCGATAGCAGTTCCAACAATGAACCATAGGGCCATTTAACCGGCTTCTGGCATCCAAAGGGAGTGTCTCAGAAAAATAGTTGAAAAGTAAATTAAATGATCAGACTCTTAGTTTTTAATAATAACATTTTTTTAATAAGAGTCGCGTAAATAATTCTCAGAAGTTTAGCAATCACAATATTTCAAAATAAACAAATAAGAGTAAAACATTTGAAAATCGTCGTATAAACTTCATGTTTGGACTTATTTTAAACGAAATCACAGTCTGAATTAAATGGAACGACCAAAACTATAAGATTAAGCAGAATAACAAAATTTAATTTATTATAGTAAACTGTATTTAAAAAGACAGCAGCGCAGGTCAAGTGCCGGCCCCAGTCTATTGTTAGGCGCCCTGCCAGTGTGCGTGCGTGAGCCAAGGGTCTTCTAATCCTCTAGCCGCCTTCACTGCCTGGACAGCGTATATATTCTGAATCAAATAATAAATATTTTGCACTAATGATAGAATAACAAAATGAGGAAAACCTGATACGATTGGTGACGTTAATAATTATAATTAGAGGTATAATGACGACGATGACGGTGATGATGCAGATTACTTGTGTGTGTGTGTGTGTGTGTGTGTGCGTGCGCGCTACAACCTAAAGTCACGGAACAGGAGAGAAAGGAAATGAGGAAAGGAGGAGTCTATGAAGGTGAGAAGAGCAAGTTAGCTAGAACGTTAGGAAATAACATTTCGTTAATAACACTGCATAATTAACACCTTTTTAATACAATCACTTCTGAAGTGAGTAGGCAGACAAGTGAATATGGCAGTAATGTGCAAATATTAGTAACTAGTAAATTGTATGACTACACATAATACAGTACAAGTTAAGACACAATAAATACTAATTCGTATATTCCGTAATATTAGTAAGCATCATTAAAAACAAATAAAGGTATGTGGTATGTTTAAAGTAGCTTATAAATATACACCACTTTACAAAAATAGTAGCATTTTAACGATGCTACTATTGATGCTACATTATAGTATCAAAATGAATATAGCACATTTACGACAACACACTGACGGTAGTAAAGAAATTTTGTTACGTGTATAGCAATTCCTTGTGTCCATTAGATAGAAGAGAAAGCAAAAGGATCACAAGTTTTAGTTATTAGTTTTTCATAAATCACTTACTCGTACCATAATCAATAAACTCCTATCATTTGTTATTTATGTAGCCAATGTGACACAGTTTAATTACTAGTTCTGTAACGGTAGACGAGGCTTCAGAAATTTATTGCTGACAGTGGGCGAGGTCAAGAGAGTGTGAATTGACACGTGTAGCAATAATATAATAGCGTGGAATTGGAATTTTATCGAACACATCCTTTTACATGACTTTGTGATACGTTAAATCGTTAATGCAGTGAGATTATGAATGACATGCATGTGTGAATGGTAGTTGTGTATGCAGGTGCAACCTTGCAATCTTTTTAGACGCCGCGGGGTATAATCTCAATTGAGTGTCTGTGATTACATTTATTCGTTACGTATCAGTATCTGAGGATGTAATTCTCATACCGTGTAGATGTAACGTCCTGTGATTTTCTAGTATTATTTTTGGTACTACCATAAAATAATTTTGTTCTTTTTCACGCTTTTGTATCGTAACGGGACACAATTTATCAAAATATAAATTGTTATCTTTCATCTAACAAAATCTGAATACAAAGCTGATATTTTACTAAAACCTTTTAATCTAAGATTTATGAATTTAAAATACTTGGTATATACGTTTGTGTGCTCCTAACAAAACACATCAAGTTTGTGGGCAGCGTTAATATTTACTCTCATTCAACTTTCAGCCCTCATAAACATGGATTCCATAATGATTCTAATATCACTGAACGTTGTTAACCATATTGTTTATCATTGTTAACAAATAACAGAATAAGAATTTGTTACGTGAATTTTCTTGTGAAGAAAATTTAAAAACTTTGAAACTGCAAAAAAAAACAATTTAGTGAGAATTATAAATTTATTAATTAATAGGAAGGATTCGAAGGAATAATAAATTTTCAAAGACGACAACTATTATATATGACACAAGAGAGAAAAAAACCTTGTGATATAAATATTTCGCAGGATTCTCTGTGTAATCTTCTGCAGGATAGCTCATCATATTGTAAGAGGAATGACACTATAGAAGTCCGAGAAAGAAAAGGTACAAATTATCATGAGTGTTTATAAGTAATCAACGTAATCTTCATCATTGTGTATGCGTGATATTATTGTTGTTCTTGTCAAAAAGAATGGTTAATGCACAATAAGAGAATACGCTCTTGATATACGCCATTAGATAGTAAGGCAACGAATTAAAAGGCAATAATATTTATCAGCAAAAATAATGTTACCCACATACGTGTATAATTTTCCGAAATTAAAATCAATACTTTTGGTGAGACTGAACTGGATAAAACTATTTCCTTCATTGTCGACAATGTACGAATAAATAAATAAAATAGACTATATTTTATTAGTATCAGTACCGTATGGCAACTTATTTGGAGAAAAATTAACACATTGTGAAAAATAATTTGTCAACTTTAATGTCTTCTAAAATTCCTTAGAAGGACCTTTGCACAAACTACTTTTTGTATAGCGTATATTTCGCAATTTAGTCATTCAAAAGACAAAGTTATAAACGACTCAATAGAAAAACTACTAGGTAAAGTTCCTATTGTCATTGAATATTTTTGAATGATTCTATTGAACCTTGAAAGAATTATTGTCGCATTACCACCTTGCAGAGTATTACAAGAAAACATTTAACAAGAAATGATTCAAGCCTCCGTATTTTAATAAAATAAATTAGGTTATAAAAAGCATTTAACTAGAAAAATATGCCCTGAATAAAAACTTTCCGTTTTGATCTTGAAATAGGCGTAAATTAAGTACGCGTAACTCCCAAAGGATGCCCGTTTCATGAATTTACCTATTCTAGGAATTTTTGTAAGGACCCATGAATGTAAACTGTGCAATATTATAAACACCCAGACGTACACAGAAAAGCATATGCTTACATAAATTATTTTTAGCGTTTATTGGTGAAATTTCAATAGTAGTTCACATTTTAACCAGCGAAATGATTTCTCAGTTCTAGCTTGATCTTTTTGCAGTTCTCTGTCTATTCATCTATTTGGGGATAACCTCTGAAAGAATCAACCGGCTTTAGTAAAACTTGGCATACTTTAGTAAAACTTGACATACGTTCCTACAAACCGTATTGCGTTTGAGACTTATCCATTCCAAAAATACGGGGTGGGAGGCAAAAATGTGGGAAGAGGCAATTTAAAACAATCGCACATGCCCACGTGGGATATTAAATTAGAAGGATATTTTAAACAAAATCTGAATTTAGTATTCATTTATAAAAATTTCATAATTTTGGCAAACTAACAAGTGGGTGAACATTTTGAAAAATCACAAAAATTTGAATGCATTACAAATTTTGTTTTACAAATTTCAAAATTTTGGGATGTCAGGAACCCAACAAATGGGCTAAAAGTTTGATAAAAGCTGAAATTCACTGTTTAGTTTTAAATTAAAGAGGATTGTAAAAATTTCGAATTAAAAATTTTTGGATCCAAAGCCTCCAAAAAGAATCAAAAATCTGAAACATTGTGAAACTCCATCTGTGAATGAGACTAAGGGAAATCCCATCACAGATGTGAGTGTTTGGAATTTTGATCATGTATTGTATGATTGTCTGCCATACAGTTGTACTTTTCTAAATAGTAGGGTAATCGGAATTTTCAAATTTTTGGAACCCAAACCCTAAAAAGGATCAAAAATTTGAAAAATTTTGAAACTCCAAGCATTTGTCAGACTAAATGAAATTCCATTATAAATCCAAATGTTTAGAATTACTGTATGATTGTCTGCTCTACAATTGTACTTAATAAGAATGGGAATCGGTAATCGGATTTTTGTAAATTTATTGATATTGAAAAATTATCTAATGTAAAAATGTATCTAATAATAAACGTACTTCGTTCTAATAATGTGTTGGTCCTACAGCTCAGGGAGTAGTATTGGACTATGCGCAGATAATACTAATATAGTATAATATGTATTATCTTATACTATAGACTACTGTGTAGTATATAGTATATACTTATACTGTGTAGTATACCTACATTATACTATTGAAAAATTAAAAATTGTATATACAAATTTTTTTCTAAATAACCGCTTTAATAATTTTGATGAAACTTTGTCTCTTGAAGTTTACGAGGTAGATCCATTGGGACAGGTCTCATTTTTGGAAATATTCGTCTAAAGGTCAAAAACGGAGGACTCACATTGATTACGCGATGAAACGTCAATTAGGCCTACCTTCGGTTGTCTTTGGGTTTTAGCCACGCTCTGTCACTCCAGCGTGCTCCCACCCTCACCTAGAAAAATCTTTCTAACCAGATTTATTGTTACCTCCACACCATATAGGGAGTATTCGCCATCTTACCATCAAGTGCACATGTATGAAAATTAAATGTTTAATTTGGTAGTCTATATGTTATTTTGATATTTAATGAGCTACCAAATTTTAGTAAATAATTTGTAAGATTATTTAAAGAAATTATTGAGTTAGAAGTAAAATGTTAGTAGCAAAATAAGTTTCATGTAGAAGTTTTCTTTCAATAATAATTATTGAAAGAAAACTTTTAATTAATTAATTAATAATTATTATTTGTTTTTAGGAGGAGATATATTTTTACCAGGTGACATGTTTCGTCAGGTGATACATGCGTAGTGCTGTAACACCTAAAATGACGGGTTATAATTCAATTTTTATTAATTTTATTGTTGGAAATTTCTTTTTTTTTAATTAAATTTCATCTGTGTTATTAGAATAACATTTACAAGCAATGTAGATACGTTACTGTAGCTGCACTTCGCTGCAATTATGTACTACAAACACGTATATAGTAGCCTATAAGTGCTGAAGCAGTTCGTACCCTCACATTTCTGTACTCTTGAAAACTACTCAGTTTTGCGGTTATGCTTAGTGTATGACGGTTGCCGTGACAACGCATTCGCTTACACAGTGAAGCAGAATCGAAGTACTGCGACTCTGTAGTATACACTGGTTACCTAGCCAGCGCATTTGTTTTGTTCATATTTGGTACGTTTTTCAGTGTTGTCTTTATACCCGGATAAGGTATGCGTTTTATTAGAAACACCATTTTCAAGACGGAATAATAATGATAAGAAAGACTTACGATAAAAACTCCAAAATAAGTAAATACAGATACAAAAATAAAGGGCAAGGTGTACAAGCGACAATATTAAACAACATTAGTATTCGACGTTTAAGTCTAGTGCGGCCGTTATTAGTTAAATAATGTTTCTGTATGCCCTGGTTAATTACGTATTAGTGTTAAATCAAGTGAGTGGAATCAAGTGAGTAGGAAGGTTTTGACGATTTCGGTTACGTTACTTGTGCTCCTTTACAAACATTAAGGTTCTTACTTTGTGCATTGAGTAATTTATGTACTATAGGGGATGCTTTGAAGGGAAAGTTTAGGTTGTTTATAAAACACTTTTATGACAATATTATTCCATGCCAATGCTTAACAGACGTTTCATGCAGCTGCCTATTCGTGCAGTTTTTTACTTGGGTAAACAAAAATTATTATTTCACGGTCATTATCGCTTATCATTATCACCTATTAATCTCGGAAACTTTAACAAACTGTTACAGGCCTTCGTATCGATAAGCCAGTACGTATTCAAGAACACCACAAAAAAAAAATCTTACACGTCTTTGTCAACAATTCTAAGATATTCAGAATGAAATAATTTACTGCATTTTACAGCATATTAATGAGAAGGTCGAAAAAGAAGTAGAAGATTTTACATATTTTTCTGTTCAAGTAGATCTTTCCATAGATATTGTCCACAAATCTCAATGTAGCACCACAATTATTTCCGGAGGAATCTGGTGGAAAAGTCTGGAAATTTTCTAATGTTAGTTCCAGACGGACTACCAAAACACTGTTTCACGTAGTTTCAAGATCACTCAAAGTGTTTTACTATAAGTCAAAGCTTATTGCCTAATGTTTTGATGGTGCAAGAGTTATGTGAGGAAAATTAAATCATTTTCAGACAAAAATCAAAGACGTAGCGCTACAAGCAGTTTCCGTACGTTACATGACGCATTGATTGAATTTAGTGCTACAAAAAAGTTACAACAGAATTTCAATTTGTCATATTTTTTTGCAGCTGTTAGCGATTTACTCTCTTTTTTCCACAGTTCTGCGAATCAACCAAATTACGACCAAGCATTTAATAGGCAGATTGATAGCTTTTTGAATAAATTTAATCATTTGAATTTATGGTTTTGGTTGTTGTTTATTTTTTATTTGGACCCTCTGATGTCATCTTGGATGAGGTACAAAATAAGTCACTTCACATTAATTTCTGTATCTCACAAATTATAAATACGCAAAAACTTATAAATATAAAATGTAATGAGGAACGTTTATACAATTTTTTTTATTTAGCTGCTACAAAAACAACAGTTTCAACTGAATACCATGAGTGGCAGAACATCTTTTACTTTGTTTTTGGTTTCCGGGTCATATAGGTATTGAAAGTAACGAAGAAGCTGACAGTGAAGCGAAAAACGCTGCGGACAGTTTACTAGTCGGTGCGATTTCCATACTACCTGGCGACGCGAAACTAGTTGCAACTACCACCTCTTTTAATGTGTTGAAGCAGATTTGGAACACACGTCAGAGCAAACTTTCTGCCTCGAAGCAGAGCGTCCGTAAATGGCAAATAGTAATAGCAGTCGTCGTCAACAGGTTTGCATCACCTGCTGCTAATTGGGCCACGAACTTGACATCTTCGTAACTCCTAAAAGTACACGAACGACCCGTTTGGACTTGTGCCGGAACACTGACAGTGAAACACATAACCGAAGACTGCAGTAGGCCTATTCTTGAAAAACTCAAGCAGAGACATCGAGTAAAAGGTAACGTGAAAGAAGCCCTCGGAAACAAACAGTTAACGTTCGACAGAGCCCTGTCCTTCCTAAAAGCAGCAAGATTACTGTATGGGTTTTAAAAATGTCGTTTCGAGTGTTAGTGTGTACGAGTTTCTGCTCTCGTTGAGTCAAGTAAAATGTAGGGGAAAACGAAACATCCCGTCGAGAAAAACTCCTGGTAGACGTCATTGGGCTAAAGGCCTTATTTGGTAAGCCCCCAAAACAAAACAAAAAATATACCTGCACAATTTAATTACAGAGGACAAAGCTTACTAACTTATCTGAAATTTCGATTGTAAAAGAACTACTAAACATATGAATTAATGTACACCCATTTTATAACGACATTATCAGCAAGTTCGCAAATTTGAAAGAGAGGAGAATTGTGTTCAAAAAATAAAATATAAGCCTGTAAGTACTTCCTGTTTCCAATTATTACGTACTTTTATTTTCTCTCCATTTAATATTCATGATTCCAAATCAGGGAGAAATAAAATCACTTAATTTGTTTGCGGGGAGAGAAGGGTCTTGCCACCGATTCTGCTTCACCGATCCTCGAAAACACGAGCCGCCACTTATTTTTAGGTATGTACTTAGTTAGGTTTATTTTATTTTATTTTATTTTTATTAACTCATAAATTTAATTCAGTTGATGAGCTAAAAAACGTGAAAGTGAAATAAACATGAAAGTGTTGCATTTAAAACTAAATTATTACACTTTAAATAATTACTTAATAATTATTAAAGTACGGTAATAATAATTATTAATTATTTATAAAAATATTGATAACTAGAAAAGATAATTAATCAAAAAAATACTAAGTAATTCTTGTAATAAAGATACAAAAACTTTCAGAGCGTTAAATATATCAATTTTATATACACAGACACTATAAATCAGAAAATTTAAAAATTATTTAAAAACGAAAATATAAAAATTATCTATAATAGTAATAAAACAGTTTTTGACAGATTAAACCTAAAACAACTAATTCAAATTTAAATGGTATATTAAAATTGAGTGTCCTGATTCTAATGAATTTTTATTTAGACCAGACCAAAATTCCGATTAAAAGAAAGATTTATTCACCACCTAACTCATATATAAAACCGAATATTTTAAAGGCAAATTTAGCTACCCATTCATTTAAAAATAGTCATACATTCACAAGTTTAAATAATGTTACTTCATTAAAACGTACATCCAAAGGTAAAAAAAAAACCTTTGGAAATATTTGGAAATATTTAAACATAAAATAAATAATAAAGTAATACCTAAACAAATCCAAATTAACACCATCATATTTTTAAAATTACTATTTAAATAAATTAATAAATATTTATATTATATGTCTCTACTGACTTATATGACACATTTTTAATACTCATATAGAACATACATGAAGTATATACAAACGGCTGTGATTATTGATTTTAAGTTTCATTAATTATTTATTTGTATATTTCTGATGATGACAGTAAAAAGTGCTGTCGATACCGTGTAAACAAATTACTCTTGTGGAAAATATAAAATATATACTTCCTTGTGGAAAGAGTTTATAAAATATATACTCTTGTGGAAAATAAAAAAATATTAGTTATTAATGAAATTGATAATGAACAAACATTTCAATATTTAAAAAAATCTTTAATTTAATTTTTTGGAAGATCTGCATATCGAATCCTTTTCGTGTAGAGAACAGAAAAGTAATTTAAAGTAAGCAAAAAGTAAAGTAAGTAACATAAAAGTAATTTCGAACGTTCGAAAACGTTTTTGAAAGCTAAAATTAATGATTTAATTGGTTTTTGAAACATTTTTTAGTAAGAAAGGTTTACTTAAATTTGTGAAACTGCTGCTTTTCGTCTTCGAGATTAAGAACAGAAAGGAAGTTTTATATATAGTAAAAATACTAGGGTTTGTGTGTAGAGTGTGTATGAGTGTGTATGTAAGCCTATAGACGTATGTATGCAGGTATTTTGGATGAGTGCGTGTGACTCGTTAATGTTACAACTGGAGAACATATGGTCAAGAATTTCACATTCCAAGAATGACGCTATACTTAACAAAAATCAACTGGCATGTTGAGTGCAACGTTATCAATTTCCTGTTAGACCAGCTTTCGCAATGAGCGTGCACAAGCCTCAAGGTCAAACATTTTAGTACGGTGTCGACTTGAGAACATCCGTCTTTATACATTGAATGGCGCGCGTATATGTACCATTTTTTTCAGAAGAGCAAATTTGTTTAAACTGAACGGCTTCTATTACGAAAAATTCACGTTACATTCGGAATGCTGTGTGTAAAGAAGTTCTGAGTACCGTAGAACTTAAAACTAATGATGGATGGCGACAATGAAATTGTAATTGACAGATACCCGGATTACATGGAAGACTTTAATAACACAAATGGAGATCTTTAAACAAAACAGAGTTGCCTTTTTAATATAATTACAATATTTTGGTTTTTCATTCATTCGACGTAATTTGTTTGTAACATTTTTTAATCTGCTCCGTTAACTGATGAATAATTTTAAGATTTTTATCATTTCAAGTGCTTTCATTTTTAAACGTAGTATCAATTAAGTACTTTACCAAATGTAGTTAAATCCCAAATTTTCCTACCTCCCATAGTTGCAAGCATTCACTCTTTGATAATTACATGCACAATTTACCTACCTCCCGTAGTTGCATGCATTCACTCTTTGATATTTACATGCACAATTTACCTACCTCCCGTAGTTGCATGCATTCACTCTTTGATACTTACATGCACAATTTACCTCCCTCCCGTAGTTGCATGCATTCACTCTTTGATAGTTACATGCACAATTTACCTACCTTCCGTAGTTGCATGCATTCAATCTTTGATAGTTACATGCACAATTTACCTCCCTCCCGTAGTTGCATGCATTCACTCTTTGATAGTTACATGCACAATTTACCTCCCTCCCGTAGTTGCATGCATTCACTCTTTGATAGTTACATGCACAATTTACCTCCCTCCCGTAGTTGCATGCATTCACTCTTTGATAGTTACATGCACAATTTACCTACCTCCCGTAGTTGCATGCATTCACTCTTTGATAGTTACATGCACAATTTACCTCCCTCCCGTAGTTGCATGCATTCACTCTTTGATAGTTACATGCACAATAACCTCCCTCCCGTAGTTGCATGCATTCACTCTTTGATAGTTACATGCACAATTTACCTCCCTCCCGTAGTTGCATGCATTCACTCTTTGATAGTTACATGCACAATTTACCTACCACCCGTAGTTGCATGCATTCACTCTTTGATAGTTACATGCACAATTTACCTACCTCCCGTAGTTGCATGCATTCACTCTTTGATAGTTACATGCACAATTTACCTCCCTCCCGTAGTTGCATGCATTCACTCTTTGATAGTTACATGCACAATTTTCATAGTTGAAGTCATTGTTTATTGTAATAGGAAAAACGTATTTGAAATTATGTAGCTACTTAATAAATTTTTAGCTTACCTATATTTTAATATAACATTTTTTCAATATAAGAATATATAATTGCGGTCTTTTTCATTTATTTTAAAATAATGAGCATTTTACGATATATTGCAACTTTAAATTATATAGCCATTTAAAAAATGTTGTGTTTAATTGAATTTTATAAATAATGTTTTTGTGGTACTCACTCAACATAATTTTACAACTGTAAAAATTAATTAATTATAAATTAATACGGAAGTTTGCTACACAAACGTGTAAATTTCACTAAAAAAGAAATCCTTTAAAAATTTTAAATATATTACGACTCAGTAAAACACTTTTTGATTTCAGAATCTGAAGTAATAAATTTTAGTTTAATAACAACACAATTCACTAGCCTGTGTTGGACGTAGTGCACACTAAATTTTACAAGATTTATCATCTCTACTGCCTATCAGGCGTGTAGGAAGCACTAGCGCTCAAGTAAGGTTGCATTGAACGTAGTGTATTTTGTACGTTCACATTTTCCACTCACCTGACAAAATTTATATTTTCCTTCTGTGTTTTCATATATTTAGCTGTGCGCGCGCACGGGCGTGTGTGAACATGTAGGTATGTATGTACTATTTAAAGGTTGTGTCCAAAATATTTACGAATGCATACGCGAGTGAAAGAAGTTAATATAAATGGATGAATAATTTCTTTTTTTTTCAAAATTATACAAGATAGAGACAAACACCAGCCAAAATCTTATATTCTAATCAGGTCGGATTAGTGTTTCACAAACGTAATGATAATTTAATGTCAATACATAATAAAATTTTATATTCAATTATGACTTATTAAAATGTAAAAATAAATTGCAAATAATTACAGTGCACTTGGTTCAAAGGGAATTATTTAATAAAGATCGTTTTATTTGTTGCAGTTATTATCTTATGTTCTTTATGAATTGTTAACTCTGAAAGTGTTAACACACACTACAAGCAGAAACTCATAAATTTCATTTCTTCTATATAAAAGGCAAGAAAAGTATGATTTTGTATACGCAACACTTCAAGCTTCGATTTACAAAATATTAATTTAATTTTAATGTAAAATCTTTAAAAAAGAACAGAAGTACCGACTTAATAATTTTTCCACAATTATAATTTTAAAATGGCTTGATATTTCCAAAACACTGCATAAAGGAAACTATCCAATTACCGAAACATTTAGTTTTTCTTAATCGTACGTCTTGCTCGTAACTGACTATTGGTCAGTACACTCCCATATCACCGTCTTAATATAAAACTCCCCCCCCCCGCCATAAATGATGCAGATATGCGTACACATGAGTTAAAAATCATAAAATATTTATTTCAAATACCAGTGGATTTAATTGGCTGTAGTCAGAGTGCCCATGTAAAAATGATCGTGTTAATACCAAGATTGTCGGTCGTGTTCCCTTATTGTGTAAGATCAAAATATGTTTAAATTGCCTAAATTAATACTGTGTTAACAGCAGTGATTCCAAAATTTACCCGACTAGAATATTCTTGCTAGTCCCCTTATGCTGATTGTGCGTTCACGTTACGTCTTGAAAAATAAAACTATTTCCAAGAAGATTTGTCCCTCTCATGAATGTTCTGCCAACCTTTATTATGATCGTGACCGCACCGTTTTGCGTTTACTGACGTGTGCATACTAAACTAAAAGAAGTTATTATAAATATATGAATTTATTTATTTTTTTTTATTACAGCGTTCGTTAAATTTACAGCACATACGCACAATTTTATTAACAAAGATCGAGAGAGAGAGAGAGAGAGAGAGAGAGAGAGAGAGAGAGAGAGAGAGAGAGAGAGAGAGAGAGAGAGAGAGAGAGAGACAGAGAGAGAGATTGACAGACAGCTAGAAACTAGGGAGATACCAATTTAATTTTCTTGAACTACCTACCTAACATTTTCCATATATTGAGAAGGAAGAAAATTTCCACAGTGCACTTTATACAAGAGCTTGTCGTTACTAATCACACCTTTCCATTGTGTGATTCACTGTAATGGTCTTAAATATATGAACTTAACCCACGTTCAACATTGAGGCATGTAAAACATTCTCTTCTCTTATTCATGTTTCTAATCTGGAATCTGTGGAGTTAAAATATTTCAGCCGTTGAGCGCCTTCACGAGAAAGACACCACTGTTATACTACCACATTGAAATACGTATACAAATCAAACTCTCTCTCTCTCTCTCTCTCTCTCTCTCTCTCTCTCTCTCTCTCTCTCTCTCTTTCTCTCTCTCCCGCACACACACACACACGCGCGCGCTACTAAAATATATCACAGTCCTGTATGTAAATATTTTTATAATATTTTTGCAGCCCGTTTTGCTACCTAAATAATGCAAGAACTAGGTAGGCTTATGTAAGCCGTTCGGGATACAAGGAAGACTACGTGGCCACCACTACGTTCCAGTTTTCCATTATTATCCCAGGTACTTACATCTCAGTTTATATTAAAAGTCAACCTGTCAGCTAAAACTGAACCATGACCCGGGAATTCAACCTGTAGCCTCTAGATTAGTGTCTAGGCGTTGTTCCCACTGGTCTACTAAAGCCGCTTTTAAAACGTTTACTTTTTAAAGTTATTACAATTATTCTTCGTCTTAGCTTACATGAATTTGACAATAAAAGAGGCATTTTGAAGGATGAAATCTTGGTATAAATCAAGTAATATTGTAACATAAAATAACATGCAAATATTGTATAATATTAAGGAAATACCTATTAATTAATAGTAGTATATCCCTTTCAAAAATGATAATTTGTGGAAGACTACAAGTATGCAAGATTATAATTGGTTTCAAAATTATATTTTGTTAATTAAATTTTATTGGATCAATCGACTTTATCGAACTTTGAAGGACAATTAGGAAAATGGATGAAACTAAAATTTATCTGGACACGTAATACGAATTTTTGTTTCTCGATATAAATAGAAAATATTTTTATTCTCGAAACAGGTTTGATAATATTACGTCAAATGGATATATTTAACGTATATATTAATGAAAGCTGTATATTTTTGTCACATACACCTTTAAAACCACCTGCGACCATCGTTAATCAACAAATGGATCATTACTCTTTTCTCACGGGTTTTGTACACAAACGCTCTTAATTATACTATGCTAAAAGCGAATACGTAGAACCAGACTATACTAATTGCCGCCATTATTGGTAAGTTGTAGTAATCTAGCAGGAATAGTAACTCTCATTTAGTAGTAATAGTAGTTCTGAAAATTATTTTGGATAAATAATGAGAATGTTTTCATTGTTTACTGTGCGCGGATCTAATGACTGTACTGTACAATGTTAAATTGTTAGTGTACGTAGCAGTCTAATAATCTAATAAATTGAATCACAGATCACAGTTAAATATAAATGAGGTGTTGTATACACTAAACCCTTAAGAACTTGCCAGACTAGTTGACTACTGAGTACATAATAATTACTATTGCTGTATTCTTTTTCGTAAAGTCGTAAAGTTAGCGCGACTGAAGGAAAAAAGTAACTTATATTTTGCAGTGTAGCAGAAATATATTTGAAGCAACTCGTAACGGCGTTGATTCCATGTTGCTTCGTGGAATAAAACTGGACGCTGATTCAGCAGAGCCTCATTAAGTAAAATGTCTCCAGAAAGCAGTTACACATATACTCCGTGGAACAGAAGTGGTGAGGTACAAGGCATTCTTGACACATCCAACTTTTAGACGTTTTTGGTACTCGTATTTAGTTTTCTTAGAATTTGAAGGTAGTTTTAACAACGCCTAAACGAAGAGTAAGGCAAATATCGTCTGAGAGAAAAGTCAGATTGGTTAACGTATTTGTAAAATAATAAATGAATTGTTTGATTTTAATCAGTTTAAGAGACAATTACCGTAAACGAATTTTAATATATTAAAAAAAAATTATCGTGAATTAAATTGTGACTGTTTTGAAATGTAGCAACAGTAAAATTTATGACACTCTGAAAGCTGAAAGTTTAATTTTTTTTCGTCAAATGAGTTTATGTGGTATATACTCGCTGGCCCCTATTTACAGATACTAGTCGTAATTAAAAAATTTGCATAGACCAACAGAACTCTTACCACCAACTTGTCGGGAGCGTATTATATTCAATGAGATTTTTCCTTCCTAGGTACGTATGAAAAATAACTACGCATTTTTACTCTAAATTAAATTTCATGAATATTAATTTTTTAGTAATGAAAATAAATTGTTCCTTTAGCAGTACAACTAGTTTAGTATGTACCAGTAGAGTTTTATTTAAAATGTCAATACTGTTTCAGATTTATCTGTTGTATATAGTAACGGATTTTCATGATAATGGAATATAAAAATTTTCTCGTGTTAAACTTTCGGGCTGTTAGGCTGTTCAACTGTTGAAACGCTTCTACCGCAAATGTTCCGTATATGACGATGGCAGGCATCATCAGTGGCTTAATGGGCGAGGTCGTAGTGTTCGTACTGTACCATTACCTCTCTACATAGACAAGTGATGACTGTATCACGGATGTCGATCCCTCGTGTAGGTACTGTTCGGAATCTACAATCTCCTCCGTTACACCACTGATGATGGCTACCATTTACTTAGCAGAAATGTTTGGCAGTTATCTTTTCAGCATCGATCACGGTCCAGAAGGTTTTATGTGTGAGACACCTGTCATTGTCGGAATCTGCGTTCTTCATTAAAAATTACTTATTTCGTTACAAAATTGTAGCAACAAAAATTAATTTTCTTCTTACTGCAATATGCCGTTAAAATAATTAGGCAAGTTAGTTTCTGAATATGATTTCCTTTAAATTATTAAAAATAATGCTTTTAATGAAAATTAATTTCTCAAGCACGTGGCAGGGTATAGGCCTACTCTCCGTGATCATAGAAGAAACACAGATATACGGCAGGAACCGAATATTATGAGTATACTCGACAGGATTGCCCAGCATCGCCTAAATTGGAGGGATCATCTTTGCCGAATGGATGACTGCCGCATCCTCAAACAACTATGGACCTATAAGCCGAAGGTGTGGAAGGGATGTCCGAGGAAGCGCTGGAGTGACCACCTCTAGACTTTGCCTGTTTGAGACCGGAACAAATCGTCCTTGGTTTAATCCTTGCAGATGATGACGACGACGACGACGACGACGACGATGATGGTGGTGGTGGTGGTGATGATGTAATGAAAATTAATAATAGTGATAATTACTTCAATACTAAATATGTATGTTTTGAAACAAGTCATGGCATGAACTTTTTATAAACTGATCTGAGTGGTTCACAAATGATAAACGGTACAATTCCGATCGTATGTGATAGTTGTCTCACTAATAATGGAAACTTTTTAATTGGTGACAGCTGATCAAAGGTTATAAAACTTTCTAAACGATATTTTGATGCCACCATTAAAATTAATGAAGTAACTAGACCAGATCCGTAAAATTATTGCTAAGCCGACATGAAATGCAATTACTTGACACGTAAAGCGGCATCATTCGAGAGTTCCAGATTGCACCTGGCGCGTTGTGTCAAGGTCGTGCACTAATCTAGCTAATAGCAAATTCAGAGTGCTTTTGCAGCGTTTCTCGAATCGTCGGCCGGAAAGTAGCAGATATTTCTGGAACCTCTACGGAGCATAAGCGTCGGCTTATCCGTTCAGATATAGCTGGCGATTTATTGAAGTGAGAATCAAAATATTGTGGCAAAATTATTATTGTATTAATTATTGTGGAATTGTAAGGTGACATTTATTAATGTGTGTTAGACAAATTTAACTTGGATTTATTCTATACTTCGCTGATTTGTAATCATTGTTGTCTCTATTAAAGTTTGTAATTTCTGACTTCATTGGTGTCAGTTTTCTGTTTCCACGGAACAACACGACGAACGGTATCACCGTCGTAATATTATATTAACCTTTATCAAGTTTGTTAAACAAAATGTTTAGCGTACAGTTTTTTAATGATCAGGATCGTTTTACATAAATTAGTCTAATCTGCGACCAAATTATGATTGTATCACTTAAATATAAATTATTCTTGTTATGTTTGTTTATTACTACAATTTAATGACTGTTCTCTGTGAGTATGTTTCCCCCAGGTGCTTACATCTTGTGAGTATTTGTGGTTGTGGAAAGCACGGTGACCTGAGCCGGATTCTCACTTTGCTTAAACCTATCTTGGGTGAAATCACATTCTTGCACCTGTTTTGTCGGTCTTCCTTAACCAGCTCTTGTTTCCTTCTGACCCTGAGGCTATTAGAGTATTTAAGGGTTAGGGGTCTTTTGGTTCCTCTTGTTTTATGTGTTTCTTTTGGCTGGTGTCCCAAAAAGTACACGGGGAATGAATCTCGTATAAAAAATACACTATAAAGTTACTTAAGGAACAAAATCTTACGGTGTAGGGTCTGTCAGGGTTAAGCAAGTGGGTCCCAGATGTCGTTATCCTATGAACACAATGCCTTCGGTGTGGGTCACTTGAGTCTCTTGCACAACATGCGCCAAGTGAAGAAAGTTTGCAAAGGACAAACCTAAAAGGAGTTAAATAGGGGTCTGACCCCTTTCACAAAGCAGTAAGCTGCATAGAACATCACCTTCTGTGAGTGGTATGACCACTTATGGTGGCAGATGCAGTCGCCTAGCGGCAGCGGTGGTAGCAGGGAAGCCCGGGATAGAAAAAACTTGCCAAGTTAGAAATCTAGCACTGAACCTGTGGTGGCTACGGAAACCCGCAATGTTCCGCATGCGTCCGGAGTCTCCACTACCCCGCTTGCAAGGTCTGTTCCTGTAACATCCTTAATTTTGCCAGACGATAAAGATATGAAATAGTGCGACAGAGGGAAGAAGAAGATCTTCACAGAATGAAAAATAACAGGGAGACGATGAAGGAGGCGATATGTCGTCAGAAAAACATCAGTGTCGATGTCAAGACTGGCATTATCCTATCTAATATTCCCTGGACATCAATGGGTCTATACAAGTCCTTAGACAAGTTGCCCTTCAGCGGCTTTGGTTGCGAGCGGACAGGAATAAAGATGTAGCACAGATTTTACCTGTAAGTACCGTCATACAGTTTTCTTCACTAGAGTCTGTTTATGTTGCCAGGAGCAAGGCAGTTGCTTCAAGTCCATCAGAGAAGTAGGAGGAGAAGAGGCTGAGGGATGGATGCGCCGCCCGTTGTGGTCTCAATTCGTAACCAAGAGGGTAAAAAGGCGAGAAAAACTAAGGAAAACAAAACAGCAACAACAGTAGCAGCATCGGTAACAGGCTTCTTAGTCAAACCAGCAGGTATCTTGGACACGAGAGAGATGGTCTCGGTCAAGAAGTAGCGGACAAAACCCAGGCCTGAGGTGCTACTCCTATGCGGCCTGTCTTATGCCGAAATTCTGTCCGAACTTCGTAAGAGGGCGAAACCGGAGGACTCGGAGACTGAGATTCAGCCTATCCGACAGATCAGATCTGGTGGCTTCCTGCTGGAGCTGGGCGCCAAGACTAAAAACAATGATATATTCTGTTAGGCAACTCGATGCATCTTGGAAAAGTTTCTGCTCTTGAACTCAGATTCATTTTGGAAATTAAGAACCTATATTGCCTCAAAGTCTGCCTTTGTCCTTCTTTACCAGCTGGCACATTAAAGGAAAGCTGATCTACTGCTGTTACGTTGACAGTATCAAATCAGAGAATCATGGAACTGGTACCCCGATCTCTCCTTGGCAACGCGGATGTCTGGGTTCTGGACCCCGCTAAAGTGCAAGCGGAAATTTATAATTAAGAAATTAGTTGATTAGTTTAGGCATCAAGGAATCAGTTGAGTAAAATGAGGAGCGGTAACTTGTTTTAGCTGATACTTCACACCCAATAAGTCTATACACAACTTTCCAGTAGGACCCAGTAGGACTACACAAATTTCATAGCGCATGGCGTATCAAGCCACGCCGGGACACAACATGCCAGGGGCAGACCTAAAGCAAACATAAAATTCTCAGAGAATAAAAACGCGAGGAAGGCAATCCGGCGAGCCATAAACCAAAGTAAGGGTAGCTGCTGGGGACAGCTGGGAGAAGACATTAACAGTGATCATTAGGGGGCTGGGATACAAGCTGGTGACCAAGAAATTGGGTGCCTTGAAGTCATTTATCCCCTCGGAGGCGGTCACCATGGAGAAAGTGTCGGCTCTCTTCTCCATTCATTCGGAGCGACGTGGTCATGATCTAGAGAATGTCGGCGTGTTCAGACTCTTCTCTGAAGAGGAACTTGAAACGGCTATATCTACGATTGCTGGGTCCAGACGAGTCCAGCTGTTGAGAGCAGTTTTTCAACACACTCCGAGCCTGCTGCTTAACATATGTAATGTATGCCTGACCTTCTCCCATTGAACGGTTACATGCCTCGTGCTTATTAGCAAAGGAAAGTGGACTTGTATCCTCTTATGACCCCCCTGTGCTTGTTGGACACAGTGAGGAAGGTGTTCGAGAGCCTCATTCGGATAAGGCTGATGACAGGGATATAGGCCGCTGGTGATCTTTCACGAAGGCGGTATGGCTTTAGAGCAGGGAAGTACACGAGTAACGCAATTATGAAAGTACAGTATCTGAAGTTCTCAGAAGAGCAGAGGACGACAATCATTTTTCTCGTTGGGCGGTGCTACTCGTGACGCTTGATGTTAGGAATACCTTTAACTCCGCGAGGTGGTGCGACCTATTGGAAGTACTCATTCATTCCGCATACCTGAGTACCTCTTGCGGATGCTGGACGACTACCTGAAGGATCACGCCCTACTGTACACAACTAGAGAAGGGAAGCGGAAAATTGCGGTCACGTCTGGAGTAGCCCAGGGAGCGGTTCTAGGGACGGACCGCTCCGATCTGCTTCGAATAGAAATGCCCGAGGAGACATGTCTGGTCGGTTACACTGACGATGTGGCTGGACTCGTCACGGTTCGGTCCGTTGACCAGACACAGCGCGAACTAAATAGAGTTATGCGGAATGTCTACAGCTTGATGACGGTGCACGGACTGTCGTTGGCTTTGAACAAGACTGAGGTCGTAATCCTGACCACGAAGAGGATTCCAACCACCTTCCTCTTCGAGCCGGAGACGCGATGGTTGAAACAAAACCTGTGCCCAATTATCTCAGGGTTTTAGTAGATACAAAGATGAGATTTTTCTACCATATACGAGATACGGCATATAAGTCTGCTAAAGCTGTCACGGCGCTCAGCAGATTGATGACTACTGTGGGTGGACGCAGACTCTGCAAGCGTTGCCTGCTGATGACGACGGTCCAGTCAGTCCTCTTGTACGGCGTAGAAGTGTAGTGGGCGGATGCCCTGAACAAGAAAGTATACCGAAAGAAACTGGCCCTGCTGCAGAGGAGGGGAGCTCTGAGGGTACCCTCTGCTTACCGCACCGTCTCTGAACGAGCTGTTATGGTGATGGCTGGAGTTATCCATATCGATCTTCTTGACAAGTAGCGGAGAGCTCTGTGCACCTTACGAAAAATAAAGTCTGCAAGGAGATGCCAAAACATCAAGACAGGCTCCTCCGCACCCTTGAAAGGTTGAAAATAGTTTGGGATGAGGAGACAAGAGGGCGCTGTATGCGACGCTCATCAAACCGTAAGGACTAAGAGAAGCATGCAGATATCGGTTTCTACCTGATTTAACTTCTGAGCGGTCATGAATACTTGCGATACTATCTCCATAAAATGGGTAAAGCCTTGTCTGCAGACTGCCTGTACTGCCCAGGTGTAGAGGATAACGCGGAGCACAACTTCTTCGTAGTTGGGCCACTAAAAGAGCGTCCCTAATTGCGGATATTGGAAGGATAGCTTCAGACAACATTGTCGGAGCCATTCTAAGAAGCAAGCACGTGTGGAATCATGTGGCACATTATGTAGAGGGCATCCTCCGTTTGAAGAAGAGAGACTTAGGGCGTCTATAGGGTAGACCAATTGATAAGAGCCCATTGGGAGCAGCAAAAAGTGAAGTAGTGTAATAATCGGTCAAAGGCTAGTGCTCGTTTAACGGAGGAGGCATTTTAGTGGGTAATCCACTTGTGATTGGAGTCCCACACGTCGTGCGTAAATGCATTTCCTCTCCTCCTAAAAAAAAAAAATTATTATAGGTACCGGTATATGTTAGAAACTTCGGTCGGGCTCATGTTATGTTAAACCAGTAATGATGATGACGACTATTATATATTATTATTTATATTATTTTTAATAATGTTGTTGTTATTATTATTATTTTTCCTAAGACCAATAATTATAGAACTAAAACAAAAAATAATATAATGACTGTTTTCATTAAAATAGTGCTAAACAGACGAAGAGTATTGTAAAATAAAAAAAAAATCGATAATTTCTCTACAATTGGTGCGCTGTCTGGATTTACAAAAGTTGGCAGACCTAGACTATCTTGATAGCAAGTAAATAAAATTTTCCGAACAGTCTAAACGTACTTAACTTGGCAACAGAGCTCAGCGAACTGTGTACAGTTTAAGGTTTGATGTTGTGGAACAGATTTATTGTCGATACGTGATATTTTCTCCGTGACAAACTTTACCGACTTCAACAATAGGTTGAGTTAAAAACTGGGTGGATTGAGAACTCACATCTTGTGAAGACATGAGTTTATAAAATCATAATATAAGACCAACAATTAAAAAAAAATTGAAACCTAAAGAGAAAATAATTGAGCTTACTTATGTTTCCAGCTATTATATAAAATATTTTTCAAGTTTTTTACAGTCAAGTATGGTAGTGGATGGTATCTTATTAATTGAATTTTTTCTAATTTGTTACAGGTTGCTAAATTTTTTTAGAGTGCAAAAATCCTGTGTGGCTGTTTTACAAAAAATGTAATCCAAAGTTTTCCATATTGTTAAAATATTATTAACTCTCAGTGAATTGTAACTTTTCTGTACAGGAAAATTAAGAATATACTGTGTTGACGTTTTTAAAATTACTTTATACTTGTATTAACAAAAATTATAAGCTAATAGCAATTTGGGCTTATTTACGTAGAAAAACGTCTGGTTCACTGATTCAAAAATATGTTTTTTTTATCATTAGTTTATTTACAAATTATAACTATTATGTCTATGGCTGTGTAGACGTTAGAGGTAACATAGATGGTATAATTTGTATAGTACATTTATTGGAAAGTTTCTACAGACTAACTAGTATATATTTTGAAAGTCGTCACTCACCTGGCTGGAAACGGACAGTGGCAACTCCACGAGCTACTACGTTACATTAACTGTACTGTTGTACTGTGTAATTACGTTTCAAATTGAGGTAAAAGTTAAAGGTTCTTCCTGATTAATTTTCTAAATTATTGAAAATTTAAAATGAAAATATTTTAGTAAAGAATAAAATTAATCCACTCAAAATTTAATTGAAGAAGCAGCAGGAATAAGAAACTCAGCTTAATTGTTAATGCAACAGACAACCCACATGAGACTTTAAGCTGCAGAAAAAATAATATATTTAAACAAATTTTGAAAGCTTCAAGTCTAGTTCTTGAAGCGAAGAGGGAACAAAGTAGAAAATTTGCTGTCGTTTTATCTTTGTGTTAGCTCTAAATTTTCTATAAAAACTTATACAGTTTTCAATTTTTGCTTAAAATATAGGCCTACTAGTATCCTCCATGAATTGTAGAATTAGCTCAGTATTTGAACGAAGTACATTTATTATTGGCTAAATTTTGATATAGATAATTTTTCATATACGGAAGGAAACGTATATTTCAAATATATTGATATACGGACAATATATGTGTAACAGTTATTGTTATTCCTTAAATAATATAGACACTCACATGCACTCATAACACTCGTTATATGTGTATCACGTCTGTAGTACCTGTATACAGAGCCTGTAGATGTAGACAAACATTTTGTAGAAATATCAAAACTAATGTTTAAAAATTAAGCCTACGTCTAGTTAATGACTGAAATTCTGAAACTATTGTGTCAGTTATTAATTACTAAATAGTTGTCATGCCTAAACTAAAAACAACTTTTAGTCTGAACGAAATTATGGCCCACCGTATAATTCAATGGGTACCTACAGAGATAATCGGTTATAGTAATTAATAACCAAATAGTAAAAATAATAATGGCATATTAATATTAAACTACACATGCTATTAGTATTTTACAGAATTACGACAGTGAAATTTTTATCTATTCTTTATTTATACAGTTTTAGTAATTATATTGTAAATGTAATTAACTCGTCGTGTGTGCACTTGGCGTGGAGTTACGTACCTACCAATCATGGTGCGATACGTAACTCATAGGCAGAGTTACTACAAAGTGAAGGCAAATTGCTAACTGTTTTTTTTTGCGATAGTCCTCTGTGTGTCTATTTTGTTTGGAACCACTTAAAATATTTTAATCGACGTAACAACATTTTCTCCTTTGCTCTCGAATTTTAGTAAACTGATCGAGATTTTTAACTGTACTGTTAAACTGTGATGAACATATAGTTGCTATTTCATAAAGTTTCCTTCATATTAATGCTTTAGTGGATGGTTAGTGAGGATCGGTCAATAATAAAAATTTTAGCTATTTTGCGTCGACGTTTCGACAATATTTATTGTCATCTTCAGGACCTGTGTATGAAATACAATAGAAATACCAACATAACGAAACAATTAAATATTTGGGTGAACGTGTTGGTGTATGTGAGTGTGTGCGTACGTATGTATGTATCATTTTATATATGAAGACTTATGATAGTTTGTTTACATCTTCAAATTATCTTTACGAAAACGAGCAAATTATAGTATGAGAGAACTTAATTTATACAGTATTACAATTTAAATTACTAAATGTAATGATATTTTAATTAATTAAACACACAGTAATCAACAATTGGATATTAGATTGGTACATAAATTGTTTATACCTACAGCAGTCAACATATAGCAAAATAATATATTACCTATAACTAAAACAGATTAGGAGATGTTCACTACGTAATTATTAAAAGTTATTTTTACCATGTTTCACTCCCTACTGGTATTAACAAAACAATATCATTTAGAAACATACAATTTATGATCATATATATGATGAATTATAAACCTAAATATTACTTAATGATCTATTGCGGTTAATTATCTTGGTAATAGAGACGGAAAGGCATAGCCATAGTGGGAATTAAATAAGTCATATTTAACTAGTATCTAGGTACAAAATAACATTTGAACCTAAAAGTAAAGCAATGTGTGATTTTGTTTTGAAACCGATAATGAAAATGCAGACTTGTAGGCAGAGGCAGGGCTAGTATGATATTTCCAGTATTATGTGATTTTGGACATAAGGTATTCTTCCCAGTAATTAACTTTGAACTTTAATAGAATTTTTAAATTAATTTCAAATTGTTAGGTACCTTTAACATTAGCCTTCGGAAGGAAGAATAAAGATTTATTCCAGTCCTGATCTATTGACCTTGATAATTTCCAAGTGTTTTGAACACCTACTGCATATTTCAACTAACCCTAAATGGACTTTAAACCTTTCATTTTGCGTTGTAAATTTACCAATTAACCTAAAAATAATATTTCTTAATATTTCGCAGTTGTACGTTGCAGAATTGAATACACTCGTTCTCCTAATTTTGTTTATTATAAGACAGGGCGAATTTTTCCGAGTTCAAGTAATGGTTTTCTTACTACTTTCCCGTAAAAATATAATCATATTTCTACCTGCCACTTTATAAAGAGACGTTTGTGGCACAAACATTTCCCGATTCTAGAATTTTACACAAAATTTATAGAAATTTTGTTTTAGAATCCTGTGTACCTACAAAATTTGAGTAAGCAGGTTATTAGGCAACTCAGTGAGCAATTAGGTACTTTAAGAATTAGTTAATTAAGCAAGTAGATAACATTAACTGTCGGTTAGTACAGTTATTTAATTTAAGAATAATTAACTGAGAAGTTAGTTACCATGATATTTGATAATTGGGGATTTCTTTTACTTAAACACTTAAAATACCAATTCAGAATATGAAGTTAGGTAAAGCGTACCCAGTTATTGAGCGATTCAATATAGAGGTAATTAGCTAATTAAATGGTTGATTAACTGTGCAGTAAATTAGCAGATTTAATGGATGCATTATTTTTATCATAATTAACTGAGCAAATAGACAATTAAGAAGTGAGATAAGTTTGATCAATTGCCGTAGTTAGATAAACATTTATTTCAGCAAATACACAGTTTTCAATTTAGTTAGTAGATGACTTATTTAATGAAGCGGTCTGATAAGCGTCAACGTTATCAGCTTCAGCAAGGATTAAAAAAAGAAAATGATTTAGTCTGGTCCCAAGCAGATATACTAGTGCTGACCAATCAAACTCTTTTACGGACGCCCAACACCTCTCCATTTTTTCGGCTTATAATCCCATAGATGTTTTGGGATGCGGCAGTCATCTATTAGTTAAGACGTTCTAACCATTTAAGCAAATATTAAGCAATCTTATTAATCTTATGTAACAGTAACAGTTTCCCATTCATATAATAAAAATGTATAAGTATTGTAACATGACCTACGGTAGCACAAGGTTTACAACTTTCAATGAGTGAAGAAAAGCTGTATAATAAAAAACTAATAAATAGAAATGATAGAACAATACCACTAACTGAGTTTGACGTAGACAAAGACAGTGACGATGACAAGACCCAATAGTTTGGTAAAGTTGATCTAGAAAAAATAATTAACATCATGATAAAAAATACCCCATTGTCAGCAAGAATTATTATATATAAAAGTACAAAGTTAAAAAGGGAAATAAATAGTATGTAAACAGTAGAATATGTAAAAGGAAAATTAAATATAAGAACAAGTATAATGATGATGTAAAGAAATAGTGTTAATAAATAAACTTTCTAAAGACACAATATTATAAAATAAACTAAAAGTGTGATAATTAAGTAGGAAAGTGATAATAATTAATTAACCTTGATAGGGCCCTCAGATAATAAATACATGAGATACAAATACAATGTTATAAAGTGAACTAAAAGAGTGATAATTAAAAAGGAAAGATGACAATAACTAACAAACCATGATAGGACCCAGTGTTAATCGATGAACTACATAAAAACACTATGTAATAATGTGAAATAGAATCGTGAATAAAGAAAGAACAGTGATAATAGCCAATAAGCAATAACAGGACCCAAGTATAATGAATAAACTATATAAATTATAAGGGATAGTTATGTGTAGAAATTGGCATAATGTTTATAAAATAAGAAAATGTTTATCCTTAATATAACAGTGTTTGTTAGAAGTAAAATATTGTTAACTGTTTTTCAGTATTTTAAGGAAGTATTCTAATATTATAAGGATGGTAAGGAGTTCATTGTTTTATTTTAATTAGTTATGTTTATAGATTCATACTAACAACTATTAGAAATACAGTAAAAGCCTAATCTGTTATGCTGAAAATAGGCAAAGGGAGTTAGACACTGTATTCTATAAGTGTAGTTATTAGGGAATACTGGTACACACACCTAGTGTTCATTTTTATTATATTTTGTTATGGTTTTAGTTAACCAAATGTTATTATGTTTAGTATTACAGTTAACAGAACCAGTTAAAATACATGTAAAACATTAGATACTGGCATTGGCCTAAAAAGTTTGTTAAGGAATTATGTTATGTTATATGATGATTATAGGTAATCAAATGTTGTAATTTAGTTCATGGTATTATAGTAATTCTGTTTAGAAGCACTTAAAATTAACAAAATTGACATGAACAGTTGTAATGAGTATAGGTGAGGTGAATTATGAACTCTAGGCAATTAGGCCTATATCTGGTAACCAGAAAATTGTAAAATGTAAGACAAAACAATAACAGTTAATGAAATAAGGCATATAATCCTGTTAGGTTTAATAATAAGAGTGTAGGAAACAAAAATGGATATAAAATAATTAGTTTAAAGTTAATTTACAAAAGAAAACCAAATGGTAAATGTATGAATCTGTTATGATTTGGGAAAAGGTAGTCTTGTGAGGTATCAAATTAATGTGTAACCAAAAAGCAAACTAATGGTGTTATTATATTTACTATTACAGCTAGTATAAAGGAATTATGATAATTTAAAGATTTTTAGTAATTTTGTATAGAAAACTATTAGCCATATATTGCAATATTTAAATTACACTATGCAACATGATTTTCTATGTTTCTGTAGACTTAGGTGTTCCTAAAGCATTTTTTTGTGCTGATTCCAGATCTGCAATCCGTTTCTTTCTATCACGTACAGTTTTTTTTGCAAATCAAATGGACTCATCTTTTATTTACACGTAAGTTTCACAAGGGGAAATTTTATTGTGGGGGAGGGATTAGTTGCCCACACTTGTTACACCCAGCTGGCTGTTAGGCGGGAAACAGTAGTTCATTGTTTACATGCTATAGTGCTGTGAGGTTATATTTGTGCTGTCATATATAGTTTGTGAACTTTCTGTAGAAATGAGTTCCCGGAAGTGTTTGAATAACCCAAACGTGTTCTGTTATATTTGTGGTAGCTACGTAATTGGTAAGCAAAGACAGGACATTAATATTTTTGTGAGAAACGTGTATTACGCGTACTTCGGCATAAGGCTTGGTGATGAACACAAAAGCTGGGCACCACACAAGGTATGTCGTACATGTGTTGAGGGACTGAGACTGGAAAAATGGTGCAAAAAATCAATGCCTTTTGCAATCCCAATGGTTTGGAGGGAGCCACAAAATCATGTTAACGATTGCTATTTTTGTATGGTTAAAATTCGAGGTCATAACGCAAAAAGTAAAAAGGATATACAATATCCGAACATTCCTTCGGCCTTACGACCAGTTACGCATTGTAATTCTCTCCCTATCCCAGTTCCACCTCCCGTTCTTGAAGATGTGCCACAGGCGAGCAGCTCAGAAAATGAAAGCAATAATGCTGATGATTACAACCCGGAAGAAGATTCTGCACCAAAATTATTCAGTCAAAATGAATTTAATGATATTACTCGTGACTTGAACCTGACAAAAGTTGCCGCCCAATTGCTTGGGTCAAGATTGAATGCAAAAAATCTTCTACTACCCGGAGTTACGTTCTCTTGGTATAGGTCCAGAGAGAAGGAATTAATGAAATTCTTTAAAGAAGAAGACTCTCTGGTTTATTGTTGTGATATTGAGGGTTTATTGAATTTCTTTAACGTCACTTACAATCCAAGTGAGTGGAGGTTATTTATAGACTCGTCCAAAACTAGCCTCAAAGGTGTACTTTTAAACAATTGAAATTTGTTTGGTTCAGTACCCATTGCACATTCAGTTCATCTCAAGGAGACGTATGTAAATCTCAAAGCTCTACTAAAATACGTGAATTATGAAAAACATTCTTGGACAATTTGTGGCGATTTAAAAGTAGTAGGTATGTTACTTGGTCAACAATCCGGCTACACAAAAATGCCTTGTTTCATTTGTGAATGGGATAGTCGAGCCAGAGACAAACATTGGAAGAAGACAGACTGACCCAAAAGGAAAACCCTCCAACCCGGTTCACAGAACATAATAAATGTACCACTTGTTCAACGAAGCAAGATACTATTACCTCCTCTGCACATCAAACTCGGATTAATGAAACAGTTCACTAAAGCTCTTCCAAAAGATGGTGACTGTTTCCAGTACTTGGTAACAAGATTTCCGAAATTATCTCATGAGAAACTTAAAGAAGGAATCTTCGTGGGACCGCAGATAAGAAAGTTAATGAAAGACAATTTGTTTGAAAGTACAATGAATCCAGTGGAGAAAAGGGCCTGGGTTTCGTTTAAAGAAGTTGTTATCAACTTTTTGGGCAACCACAAACATCCAGAGTACAAAACCATGGTTAATAGAATGTTGCAGAGTTTCATGAAATTAGGATGTAACAGGAGTGTAAAGCTTCACTTCCTACACTTACATGTTGACTTTTTCCCTGCGAACCTCGGCGATGTCAGTGAAGAACAAAGCGAACGTTTCCACCAGGATATCAAGGACATGGAAAAGAGATACCAGGGAAGGTGGAATGCCAACATGATGGCCGACTACTGTTTTATGCTAAAAAGAGACGGCACTGGTGAAGGGAGACAATCACGGAAGAGAAGTTTCAACCCACGTCAGAAAGATCTTGAAGCAGTGAATTCAACGAAGAAGAGGAATTAAATTGTCATATATGTGTTGTGTTTTCGTAATAATTATAACATTTTTAAGTGAGTGTATACCATTGTCTACTGCACCGCCATGTGTTGTGATTTTATGCAGGATTAAAACATAAACAATTTTGAAATCACAATCAAATAATAATTTTCCCTGTTCACAAAATTCGATTTTTTAAAACTTCGAAATTGAATTGTATAAAAACCTTACGTGATACAGAAAAACTAAAACCAGATTTGAAATCTGCATGAAAAATACTTTCAAAATCACCTTACAGTCTTAAAACATCGTACCAAAAGTTTTAAAATGTTGCATAGTGTTATCAACCAATGAGCATTAGTGTTTGGAACCTAGCAACCAGGGTAACTAGTAAATAAATTACCATTATTCCATTATTGGCTCTTGATGAGTGCAGATGTAAAAAACCGCAACGTTTAGAGAAAAGAATAAAACATTTAATATATAAAAAAACTGACGTAACACTAAACTAAACTACAGAACTTGTACTAACACTCACATGAACTAAAAATCTCAAGAAGAAATTAAATAATCCATGATGAATTGCTGAGGAATCCCAATTGACTAACTACGAACTATTGGGAGGAAGAAAATATATAAAACCTATAAATGAGTGATGGAATCTTCAACACCAATGATGAACAATGAAAAATAAATACCAAAATTAAATACCTAAGAAAACAGAAGAACGGAATTAACAAAAAAAGGGAAAATCAGCAGTACCTGTAAGGAATACTATCCGGAGAGAAGAGACAGAGGACTGCTAAGTATATTTTGAAACAGTAACACATAAACAAGAAACAATAAGTGAAAATACACGTTCAACACAAATTATCACTCACAGAACAAACACTTGAACTTTCTTTGATTAAATGAACACTTAAAATTGAAGAATAATCTCAACCTAATATTGTTTTATTAAGTGATTATATTTTAACCGTAAAAATTTAGTAAACTCCGTTAACCTCCAAACACTATTTCCAGTAGCTATAGGTTACAACTGTAATTATAAGTGTATCACAATTTGTATGTTATTTATATGGTATTTGTAAAATTTTGTACTTTTGTTAGTCCATTTGACAATATTTTCTGTAGTCCCAAGAACTTCGACCTGAGATTATAATTAAACGAAAATATCAACATCAGTACACCACTCTCTATACAGCGGCTGGACAGAATAGCCAACCGCTAATAATTAGACATGCCGGCGCAAAATTGAACTACATAGTTTGGAAGAAATTGTAATAAGAAAATCATCCTAACAACTGTTAATAAAACCATAATTGAAGCATTGAACTGTATGTTTGATTTTATTTAAATCTTTCTTAAAAATTGAGTATTCATTTATCATTCAATAAACCTTGCACTTTTGGTTTACCAAGAACAGTTGGCAACCCCTAGTTTGAGGCAGAAAATACGAATTGGAACGTCTGGACGGGTGAGTAGACACTCTATAGTTATAATTATTATAACGAGTATGATAATACGTTATAGTATTTATACTCAGGTTGTTTGGCCGTGGTCTATTGCTTTGTTCTATCATTGTCTAAACTTTCGACCACACACCGTAGGCCTTCTTCAGTAGACAAAAGTTTATAAACATGTTCGACAAAAGCATGGAGAGCCGAACGTACTCCTAACTGAGGTAAAAGCAAACTTCGAGGATTGCTTTTATCTTGGCTCGGCTCTTCATCCTTTTGTCGAAAACTTTATAGATTTCTGTCTACTGAAAAAGGCCTGCGGTGTGTGGCCGAAGCATTTAGACAATGACAGAACAACGAATTCGACCACGGACACTCAGCCCGGATATAAATTCTTTTATTAAGGCTCTGGCCGTGATAGCCTACGTAATTAATAAGTACACGTTTTGGAATTGACGGCTACATGCACGATCACAGGAATACTAGTAACTTCTGTTAGTTACAGAACGTGAAAGTTAAAGCATGTCGCACTTTGAGCTATTAAAGGAAGGAATGGAATGAAACTTAGACACCTCTGTGACATATATACTGTCTGATCGTCGTAGGTTATGGGACTGCAGAAGGTGTCTAATAAATTGTAATATCTGTAATTATTAACTACCTACTATTAGTGGTATGTTAAATAGTGTTAATTGCTCCTTTTGCAAGTACAAAATTTCTGTTGTATGATTTATGTTTTACAGTATTATATTATGTATAACAAGAGTTTCTGATTATTCTTATGCTTACAAAGGAAACTACTTCCATTAAACACACGTGTAACACACGGGCAGAAAATATAACCGTTACAGCTTCATAACATATATAAATGTCTGAATATTATAATATTATATGTTTAAATCTGACAGTGCCGCAATGAGGACATACCTAAAGACACACTCATATAGGCTCCCCCCCCCCCACACACACACACACACACACAACACACACCAATAAATACCATGAATAAGAATAATATAGTTGTATCAAGAATAAGTGAATAATTGCTTGCCACGTGCTCATAGATAGTGTACTTAATTTAACACAAGTAAGTATTAAAAATGTGACGAAAATATTCCTGATCGACTAACTGAAATACATATTTATTTAATATTAGATGTAAATTTGATACGGAAAAATATTAGCATTATGTGTTAGTAATACAAATAATGGTAAAGATTTATTTTAATAATACGATTTGTAGTACAGATTTTTTTGACACTATTAGAAACCGTTCTTTGATGACACCAACGGAATTAAAGGTGTGATAATATAGGGTCTATGTTACGTGTACGCAACATTACAGGAACTATTTTTAGTGTCCGTTTTCAGGACTGCTAAAAATCTGTCACCGTGTGTTACACGAAATGTATGCATCTGCTTCTGCGTTCTTTGAAAAAGTGTCATTATATGACGAGCAACAAGTCTCCTACCTTTGCTTTACGCTGTCACAGGTTGACAAGTTAAATCTACCTCACTTACTGTCTGTCTAGTCTCGCTTGTCATACGTCTTAATTTAAGCGAACGTAAGAAGTAAATTTACTTCTCCTAATCTCTAAGATATAATTGTATAATCTCTGTTCATTCAAGTTTTACTTTTTTCACGTGAGAAAAGTCCTTTTCCACTCATTTATGTACTCATACAACGAAGAACGTACGCGTTGTTCTGTTGTAATTGAACAATGAAATTGTATTTGTTTTCTTATCTCAGTAACTCATACTCCAATCAGAATTAAATACTCTCATCTGTAACGCACTGAAAAGATAACACAAGATACTTTAATTTAATGGAGAGCCTACATATCGAACACAAAATGGCTGGATACATAATGGATACAAAATGGAATGCACACATTTATTTGTAATATATTCAAAATTATTTACTTTAGGATATCTCCAAAATCAGGGTTTCAGCTGTGTAACACCAACTTAGTTTAAAAAAACCTAATAATCTAAAAGTAAAGATATGCATTAACTTTTAAAATTGTGTAACTCTATAAGTTTACATAATTTTTTTATTTTTGGTAAAGGATCTTGCACCTATGGTGACCAATGACCTTTATTCCTAAGGTAAACTTCTCCTTTGTGGTGTACAATATGCCACAATTTTATAAGTATACTGTCTTAACTCTGTGTATAGAAAGGGTAGTAATTCGCGAGTACTTGATTTTAATGATATAAACTTAGTTTACATATTATGTATAATAACTTATATGGCGAGAGGGAACGATTTTATTCAGCTATTCCCATCAACTTAGGCAAGGAGTAAAATTAGAACACCATTAATACGCAATAGGTAAGACTTCATCGTAAGAATAACTTTAATGGAACATATTCTATCACAGGTATAATAATCATCTGAGATGTATCTTGGGACAAAAATAATCTTGGGACGTATTTCCTTGTAAATAATTTACGTTATTCTGTAACGACGAACTAGGAAAGCCAACTATCCTTTGTTGATGTATTTGTATTGCATTGTCTGCGGTTACTGTATCAGATATGAAATCGACCAATGGCTTACGGTCAAATTGTGTAACCTAAAACACAATATCTAATGAGAATTCTCATCAATAGCCAATGAACAGACTGAATTCTTAAATGTGTCCTGTCTAGACCCATGTGAACGTGCTGAATGGATTCACCATTAAATCGATTGATCGAATAAATTGCGTAAGTATGCGTACTAAAAGTTAAGATTAAATACAATTATTTAAACAAAATTTATGAATTATCTATATTGTTACATTACCAAAAGCCGCCAAGTAAAAGGGAGGGAATACCTTATAATATAAAGAGAAAACATGCAGCTAAGGAGAGATAAGATGAAAACATTGACAATTCTATAAATAGCAAAATAATGATATTAACTTAAACTAGACAATGACCACACCCAAGTGACTGGCCAAATGACCAAATAAATGTAATTAAACCTATGATAAAAATGTCATAAAATTGACAATAATTAAATGAATAATTGAACCTTGAAGGTATAAACCACCAGCAGAAATAATATAATTCTATGTATGTAAGTGTAGACTAAATGTGTAGAGTAAATAAACAGAACAATGAAATCAAATTATAATAAATAAAGGCATAGAGAATAAAACGTGGATAGAGCTAGTCTGATAATCACAGCATTCATATTAAATTGAACCAAGAGTGCATAATGTAGGTAGGGAGTGAGTTACAAAAAAAAAAACAATAAGTGAACAACACTAAGTGATAATTAGTGATGGTTTTAACAACCAATATCCTGAATAATAATAAGTACATCTTGCCAACACCATATAACAGTGCATACCGAGAAAAAAAAACAATAAGGTAACAAACACTAGGTAAAGCAAAGCAACCGAAGTGCATGTGTTGTGCCGCGATTTCTCAAAGAAATCGGGCTACTGTAAAAAAAAAAATATATATATAATTCATTAACATGAATTGCGAATTATTATTATTTCACGTTGTCAGCTGCAACGTGTTTCTCGTTACGGCATGCCTGCGCTGTCTGTGGGCTAAACCGGGTAATTGCTTTCCCCGACTCAGGTTCCCGTTTGGCAAAATTTTCTCAGTCGGCCGCCATCTTCTGTACTGTAAGCAGCTTGTTCCTCCGGCGACAGAGTTTTGTTGAATTCATGTATTTCTATTCTATCATGACTTGGTAGACGCTACAGACCTCCGGTAAGTGAATTAAATATATTTATTATTCATTGATTGTAAAAGTTTCTATTTTAACCAATAATTGGCGTAGATGTGAACGGATGAGTTTGATAAGCATGCCTCGTGGCGTGAATCTAATATATGTTCATTGTCAGGTATTTTTATTTATTTAATAGCTGAAATAGCCTTATAAATATGTATTTAGTAAATAGCAATTGGCCATATCAAAAGGGGTGTAAAAAATTATGTAATTCTGGGGAATTTTGAAGAATTGTGTGTGAGCACATGGCCGTTATAAACTTGTAACCTGTCGAGGTATGTTAACTTTGCATACGCGTGTGAGGGTGATTTATAAACTAAACCTAATTATGAGGCATTGTGGCCTTGTGTGTGTGAGTTATCAATTCAAAATACAAAAGTGAAAATGTTACACCTATTTAAAGAACATAGTAGAATTGGTCATGGGTGGCTGGTGTTTGATTCCTGTTGGATTTTGTTTATACAAGCTTAGGCAGTGGTACATGTGTATGTATGTTCGGGAATAAGCGGTTTGTCAACAAATTAATTATTATTCATGCTTAGGGCTCCCGAAGCTCATAGAAGGGCTGGGAGTTTTTTTTTTAATCTGCAGTAGGCCAGGTTACACATTAAAACCGAGGGTAGTCACCTGTTTGTGCATATCTATGCAAGCTCCCGGACATGTTACCTTATGTCGGGGCTGGCTCTTGTCCAACTTTCTACTACCCTGTCCGGCTTTTGGGGGGTTTCCTAAATTTTTTTATGGTCAATTGCTTTTTCGGATGCTGTGTGGAACATGTCAGCGGCCGGGCCAATCCAGATTATTTTCTTTTACTTTATAAATTGCATTTTTCATAAAACTATACAGGCTGTTTACAGGCAAATTTTAATGTTGTAATTTATATTTTCTTGCTATTATGGCTAAGCCAGATTATTTTAAAATTATAAATTGTACTTTTATGAAATTATACGGGCTGTTTCCAAGCATTCTAAATTTATATACATATTGACATATTGTATTTTGATAAAAATGTATAGGCGGTCCACAAGGTGTTTAAATTTATAATTGTATTTGTGATTTATATGTACAGTCTTTGTAAATTATGTGTTATCGTCCCACAGGGATGTTATTTTGAAATAATGAATGATATTTATGTGTTTATAATATTGGAATATTTCTGAGCTCTGAAATGATATTTGAAATATTTGGGATTTGTGATATATGAAATAATAAAGATTGTTATCTTACTTGTTACTAGAGAGTATTAATTGCAAGTCCCGCCTCACTGGACCCAGCACACTTTATGCTTCCTTCTAGGCCTTCAGCCTAGTCATAAATATCGAGTTAAAAAAAAATTAACACACAACAAATAAAAAGAGGGTTACAGTGTAAAAATGTATAAATAAAGAATGTCAATTACCAGTAATAAATAATATGAAAGTGAAAGGTGCGAAGGACAAGTGCTTAGCATAATAAACAATATGTCAAAATACATTAAGTAGGTGTACGGTGATAGAAATTAGTTTAGAAAAAAAGACAAAACATTAGTAAGTAAGATAAGAATAAGGTATCATGTTAAAAAATATAAGAATAAAGTAACTGTTATAAAGAATGTTAGTGTTAAAATATTAAGTTAGTAAAGTTAAAGGGATAAACAAAACCTAAACAAGTTATATATTATAAAAAGAAGAGTAGACATCAAAGGATGGATTATACATTATTAAAGTTATGTTATAAAAAGAAGAGTAGACATCAAAAGATGGATACTCAATTATTGAAGTTGTGTTATAAAGAGAGTAGTAGAAGGTAGCAGGAGTATTATAAAACTATGAAATTGTTATAATTGTTAAAATAATCTTAAGAATAAGTTATGTTATGTTGAGTTGGGAAAATAATACTAAAAAGCAGTAATAATGTGTTGAAAGGATGAGGAAATCCTAAAAATATGCAATGTTAATTTCTTAGATATAGATGTAAAAGGCAATAATATGTCTGTAAAGATCTACTAATCATAAAACCAATGTATGTAAATTCATAATAACTATAAACAAACTAAGAAAAAGCAATAAGAATATAGGAACAAGAGGAAAATTAAATTATAATCAATGTCAACCATTGTATGCAAGTGTAAGCCTAAAGAAATGTGAGAAAATTGTAAAATGTAAACAAATAACAACATTCAGTTAGGAAAAAAGTTAGTTAAACATAATATATTTAGCCAAGGAACATTAAAAACACAAAATACTTTCAAAAACACACTTATAAACCAAAATAAGTATAAAAAAAGAATAAAAATACTAAATCAGCCAATACTGAATAGAACATAGTCATGTTTGATTTCAAAATAATATTAAACAGAAATGCTATTCAATGGTACTAATGACAGAAGTATTAATAGTAATACAAGCAAATTATCTTAATTAGAAAATATTTATCCATTTTGGGCGAAAACACAAGCTATGTCTAACAATGCGTACAAAATTGTTTCAACCAATGAGAAGAATAGGTTTTGCAGTTAGAACCAGAAAACCGTTACAAATTTATTAAGAGTCCATTATTAGCTTCAGTAGAGTACAAATGAAAAAATAGCCGCTCCATATAATTAGCAAAAAGAATCAATCAAATGAGATAAACCATATAATAATTAATGAAAATGGAATACAAGATGGGCCAAAACATATTAACAAGATTGAACTAAGCAAAATTTTGAATAACAGAAGATAAAAAATATAAAACGAAAAAAGAAATAAAAGAAGGAAGACATAGCCACAAGCATACATGATAATAAGTTATCAGATGTTAAGGAAGGAGTAAAATATAAAATTTAATTAATTAACAAAACTAAAGACTGGATTCACTACACTTTAACACTGATGCACAATATAATTAACTTGGTTCAAACACTCAAACAATGAATGGCTCTTAAAAACCCAAATAATAATTATCAAAAAACTGTTCAATTCAATTAATAACACATTTGGAAATACCTAAATATTTTTTCAACGATGTAAAGCTTAACCTCTAGTTACGAGTTGAACTCACAATTACTTTAGTTAATAAGAGTAGTGGTGTAAAGAAAAAACGTAATATTTGATTGAGTTTATGTGAAGGATTGTACTTTCTCGAATCATTTTTGTTAACTTTTGCTGTAATCCAAAGAACTTTTGACTGAATAACCATTGTAAAACTAATTTCGATATTAGACGCTTGGTGCTCAGTCAGCGACCCAAACAAACATAGCCAACCGCTGAGTTATAAATCATACAAAGCCGAGCATAACTTTATATATTTTCATAATTTCCTGTAATAACCAATATAAAAGGTAGAACCGCTATCCAATAAACCAATACTAAGAATTTATACCTGTTTATTATTTCATGTGACCATATTTATGTGTTAATTTATTTAATATAGCACAGTGAAAATGTTTTACCAGAAGTACAGGTTGGTAATACTGCCGCGAGAGAGCGAATTTCGAATTCAGCTGATACAGAGCGGTAAGTACTACGGTTTCGTTGAGAAAGAAGGAAAAGCTACGAAAAATTTTTAATTGTTTTAAAACAAACAATTTGGCGCCTAAAATCGGGAAAATAATAGTTAATTTAAATCAGGTAAGAAAGAAGAGGCGAGGTCACAAGAGCGACAGATAGCGGGAAATTTACGAAGTTTTGGACTTCGTTAATATAACATCAGAAGGAGTCGAACTAAAACTATCACGACCCGAACTGATTGTTATAAATTGCGGCAACCAACGCGGGGCTTGATAGAGGAAGATTGCCACGGGAGAAAAATGATATAATATATATAAAAGCCAAATACCACTCACTGACTCATACACTCACTCATCACGAAATTTCCATAATTATAAAGCCTACAAACTTGAAATTTGACACATATGTTTCTCTTGGCTTCTAGGTGTTCTCTAAGAAAGGGGTTTGAAAACTTTAACGCCTAACCGCGAAAAAACACGAAAACCCGCTAAAAACAGTGACTCCGATAATGCAGCTTTTTTCCGACTGTACGCTTCCTGGAAGCCTGATGTTTATTTTTTTACTTTCGTTTAGGCTTTTGGGGAGTTACTAAAACAGTATTATTTTCATGTAACCTATAACCACGAGGAGGCGCGAAAATAATCGCGAAACAGTTCACCCTGTCCCTCTATTCCTTGCTATGTGGCGTTGAGGGTTTATTTTAGGTTCTAAGTTCGGCACATATATTTCTCTTGGTTTCAGGGTGCTCACTAAGAAAGAGTTTTGAAAGCTTTAACGCCTATCCGAGAAAAAACGCGAAAACCGCAGCACTGATAATGCCGCTTTTTTTCAATTGAATCCTACCTGCAGTACTTTAGGCTATACCTAAGCGCGATAAGATGTTCGGACGTCTTCATTAGAATTCTTACCACAATCCGCTAAGCTCCACCATGCCAGATTTGCGGCTTGGTCAAAGTCTGACACTGAGCGTAGACGCTTGGGGCGAGGAGAGGGGCACCGCATGGTCAGTCAGTCATGCTCCTGCCAGCTCACGCATATTGTCAACGTATTTCTACTCAGTGTTTGTGTTAAATACATAAATTCACAATAAATATTCGCACAATCCGCAATAAATTCAGAGACTAAGTATAACAGTGTATTATTGTCTCTTATTATTGTGTTTCTGATTTATAATACAGTTGTTAGTTTAACCTTTAGTTGAATTCAATCGAGAAGACATTTATTTCAGTTTCAAAAAGTCTTATTTCAGTTCAGTAGTTTTACAGCTTCTCATTGTTCACCACCAAGCCCTTGCTTTTTATTTTTCATTCCTGTTTACCCCTACTTAATCTGGGCAGAGAACCCACTAAAACTTTTAGTTCATATTTTACTTTTAGTTTACTAGCATTTAATTTCTTCTGACATTTCATCTATCTAATTTATTCTATTTTTAAGCATTTTCAAAAAGCCTTATCTTCTTAATGTGTAGTTAATGTTCGCAACTGTACCTCATTTAGTTCGAGTGTCAAGCATTTGTGATAGTTTTTACTAGGTTTTTAAGGAAACCCCTTACAGTTTTTAGTTTTTATTTTACTTTAATTTAAGTAGGTTTTACTAGCTTTTCATTTTGTTCTAGAGATAAGTTTTATTTCATTTTATTTTAAAGTAAATCTAGAAGAAACGTTCCTTTGTTTAAGTAACTTTACTTTAGTTCATATTAAATTTTATCGATTTGTAAAGAACGAAGCCTAATATTATGGATGAGGAAATTATTGTAGTTAACGAAATACAGGTCCCTCACCGAATAGTAAAGATCCGTTGTAATGGCGCGTGCCTATTCTCCTCCCTGTCGTACCTGGTGCACGGCGATGCTCCAGGGTCAATGGCTGCTCAAATTCGGGCTGACATTGTGCGTCACGTGTCCAACAACTGGCAGAGGTTTAAGGCCTTCACTCAGAATCGGTCTGGGGCTCCTTACAGTACTAAACGTCGGTACCTCACCGTAATGTCTAGGCCTTACACCTATGGAACTACTTGCGAGATCAAGGCAGCGGGAGAGATATTCCCTTGTGAGTTTCAGGTGTTCCAAGGTGGCATCCTTTTTGATACATTTGGGGAGGCACTACAGGGAGTCAAAAGAATCCGGTTCACAGGAGATTTCAAGAAAGGGCACTTTGATGTTCTAATTCCATTGGCCAAATCAACAAATCCTGATAATGTTCAATTAACTAACCCTGATAATGTCCAACAACCACCAACCACCAGTGAGCCAACGGAATGTGAACCGAATTTGTCCTGCGTCGTTTCCTAGCCCCAACTCACTCCGTACATTGACCTTCTCAGTTCAGACAAATCTGATCCTCCTACTACAACACCAGTAAAAAGGAAAAGAGAGAAAAACGCAGGAAAAGATTTACAGATTCGATTAGGAAACAACAAGTTAGGGAAGCTGCTTCAAAATATGCAAAAAACAGCCCCGACTTAAACAGATTAACTGCAGAAATGTATAGTCAAAGTCATCCCAAAGTCAACAAAGAGGCTGTAAACAAATACCACAATTCCTATCCCGAGGTCATTATGAAATCTGTCGACAAATATATAAAAATAAATCTCGAGATAAATAGGAAAGCTGTTGAAAAATACAGAAAGACTAATCCTGAGGTAAATATAGAAGCTGCAATAAAGTGTGCATCTAACAACCCCCACGTTAATCAGGCAGCTACAGGTAATTACAATGAAAAGAGATTATAAGCAAGATTATTGACTTGGACTGATAAGTCTTTGATTTTAAATATGAACCTTAGACTGATTATTTCAGGGACAAGGTTGTTGACCTCGTACCTCAGTCACCCTGTACCTGGTGCCGTGCCCTGAAGTGGAAGGATGAGACTCCCGGAATGTGCTGCAGTGGCGGTAAAGTCCACTGTCTTTGAGCCCTACCCTGAACCCCTACACAGCCTCCTCACTCACCAGCATCCAACGGCAGAGCACTTTCTTTCTGCTGCCCGGAAGTACAATGGATGCTTCTAAATGACGTTTTTTGGAACCAGAGAGGTGAAGGAAGGCAAATTTATACCAACATTCAAAGTGCAGGGGCAGGTCTACCACAGGATAGGGATCCTCATGCCGGAGCCTCAGCAGTGGCCTTCATTTCTCCAGATATACTTTGTTGGTGACGATGACAATGAGAGGGACATCCGTTGTGGCATCCAAGTTGTGGAAAGCACCCAGATCGTTTCAATGCCCCCACGACTAGAGAAGTGGCAGTTCTCATTGTCGGTCAGGGTTTTGGGAAGAGGGACCTCGTTCTCCACAGCAAAGACAACAGATTGGTATGACTCAGTGAGACACACCGTGCCTGTGACGCTCTCTAGTACCATCTGATGTTCTGCCGTGGAGAAGATAGCTATTACATCAGTGTACCTCAACGCGACCCGAAGACCAAGATGACCGTGTCCGCTGCTGACTTTTACAGCTACAGGATAATGGAGCATGATGGAGAAGAAAGCTACCTAATGCTGTTACGGAACCTTCTCAATCAACTTCTGGTTGATATGTATGCGAAAATTAAGACTGAAAGACTCAGTTGGATTTGTAACAAACAGAAAAAGCTGAGAAGTGAGAAGTATGTGCACCTGAAGGACGCCATGACAAGAACTGATGGGCAGTTATCAGAGCTTGGCAAGATGGTTGTGTTGCCGTCCTCTTTCACTGGAGGACCCCGCTACATGCATGAGCGAACTCAAGATGCTATGACGTATGTACGCCATTTCGGATCTCTTTATTACATTTACCTGCAATCCGAAATGGCCAGAAATCGTAGAGCTCTTGAAACAAGGCCAAAAGTCTCACGATAGACATGACATAGTAGCGAAAGTTTTCCACGTGAAAGTGAAGCATATAACAAAGTTCTTCACTAAAGGTTGCATGTTTGGTCCTACCAGGGGTCACATGTACTCCGTGGAAATGCAGAAACGTGGACTACCCAACGTTCATGTTCTCCTGTGGCTAGAAGAAAAGATAAGACCTGAGTCCATTGACAAAGTTATAAGCGCTGAAATACCTGATCCCGACCTAGACCCAGTCCTACATGAGATTGTCAAGACGACTATGATCCACGGCCCATGTGGACCCCTCAACAAGAACCCCCACACCACATGTGGATGTGGAACCCCCACCCCCCACATCCTGCATGGTGGATGGAGCCTGCACCAAGAAACACCTCCGGCCCCTTTTGAAGGAAACTCAAACCGGAGAGGATGGTTATCCTTAGTATCGCAGGCGGTCCCCGGCAGACGGTGGGTTCACTGCCAACATCAGTGGAGTCGATCTTGACAATCGCTGGGTGGTACCATACAACCCCGTCCTGTCTCGCACCTTCTCCGTCCATATTAATGGGTCTGGCCAGGCAGCGTTCACCATTGAAGATCTGGACAAGGTGACGAGTTACGAGGCAGGATGATACATCAGTAGCTCTGAGGCAGCCTGGCGCATTCTCTGCTTCCCTATTCACGAAAGGTTTCCTCCTGTTATGCACCTTGCCGTACATCTCGAAAACGGCCAAACAGTTTATTTTACTAAGGAAAATGTCGTTGAGAGGATCAATAACTCTTCGAAAACAACACTTCTGGCCTTTTTCGAGCTGTGCATAGTCGATGCCTTTGCAAGGACTCTTTTATATTGCAAAGTTTCGACTTATTACGTATGTAAAGGCAACAAGTTCTGCTGGAGGAAACAAAAGAAGCCTGTGCCAGGTTATCCGGGGGTGAAGAAAGATCAGTTTTTGGGCAGAGTGTACACCGTCCATCCCGGTAATTCTGAGTGCTACTACCTACCCCTTGCCTTGCACGAGGTCCGTGGCCCTATGTCATTTACTGCCCTAAAAACTCTGGTAGGGGTAGTCCACCCGACATTCCAGGCGGCGTGCAGAACACTTGGCTTGCTGGAGGACGATGCTCACTGGGACCGCACTCTGGAAGAAGCCTCCATCTCCGACTCTCCTAACAAAATCCGTGAGCTGTTTGCCATAATGCTGGTTTTCTGGCAAGTAGGAGATCCCATAAAATTGTGGGAGAAACACCGAGAGAGTCTTGCGGAAGATGTTAGACGGCAAATGGAGAGAGAGCGCGGAGATGCCCAACTGGTCCTTGACATTATTTACTATCAATGCCTCATTCTTCTTTAGGACATTGTCATTTTCATGTCGGATAAAACGCTCCTACAGTTCGGACTTCACGAGAGAAAGGAGATGTTGTCGCCAACCGTAAATACCTGAGGGGACTGTCTTATGATACCGTTCAGCTGTCCGAAATAGTTGCTGTGATTGTTCCAAAATTACATCAAGAACAGAGGAAAGCCTACGATTAAATCATGCACTGAAATCCTTCTGATTCTGGGCAGTTGTTCTTTCTTGACCCTCCTGGTGGTACTGGCAAAACGTTCTTGATCAATCTGTTGCTAGCCACAATTAGGGGTGAAAGGAACATCGCCGTTGCCGTTGCTTCCTCAGGTATTGCAGCTACCTTGATCGACGGAGGCAAGACGGGCCACTCTGCCTTCAAGTTACCTCTCAACCTGAATCATTCTGAGTCTGCACCTTGTAACATCTCTAAGCAGAGTTTCTCAGGTGCTTCGAGAAGCAAAAGTTATCGTGTGGGATCAGTGCACCATGGCCCACAAGGGAGGTATTGAGGCTTTGAACAGGACGTTCCAGGACATTAGGGGCCGCAACTGTCTTGTGGTTGGAGTTACGGTGCTTTTGGCTGGTGACTTCAGACAGACCTTGTCTGTTATGCCATGGGGAACACGTGCGGATGAAGTCAAGGCCTGTCTCAAATCATGCCTCTTATGGCCTAATGTCAGAGTCTTGTCCTTGAGAGTTAACATGCGTGTCCACCTCCAACGAGACTTGAGGGCAGAAGAGTTTTCTAACTTATTGCTTGATATTGGTGATGGCAAGCTTTTGGAAGAGGAGGGAAAAATAAATATTCCTGGTAACCTTTGCGATGTTGTGCGAGATCTGATCAGCTTGACTGACAGAATATACTCCAACATTCATCAGGAAGGAAAGGATTGCACTTCATGGCTTAGGGAAAGAGGTATTCTCACTCCATTAAACGACTCAACCAACAGCATCAACAACTTTCTGTTGGATGCTGCCGACTGAGCATATGAGGTATGAGTCTGGATTCTGTGGTGGAGGTCGAGGATACTGTACATAACCCTGTGGAATTCTTACATACTCTCGACCCACCAGGAGTACCACCTCACGTCCTCTAACTCAAGGTTGGGGCTCCAATCATGCTGTTGCGCAATCTAAACCCTCCGAAACTGTGCAATGGCACCAGGTTTCAGGTGTAGACTCTGCACAAACATGTCACCGAAGCCACGATTGCCACAGGCGTCGGTAAGGGAGAAACCGTCTTCATCCCCCGAATTCCTCTGATCCCATCAGACTAGCACTTTCAGTTCAAAAGTCTGCAGTTTCCCGTTAAGGTGTGCTACGCCATGACCGTTAATAAGGCACAGGGTCAGAGTTGTTAGTTGCTTGTGGATCTGAGGAGTGACTGTTTCTCCCCTGGCCAGTTGTACATGAGGTGCTCCAGAGTCAGTTCACCTGACAGCCTGGTTATTCTGGTCCTTAATCTGAGGGAGCAACTGAAAATATATGCTAAGCAAGTTATTAGCCTGGCTAAGTAGACCAAAAAACCAGGGGTGGTGGTGGGATTAAAGGGCTTAAGCCCATGTATTTTATTGCTGTTAGATTTACAATAAAGGACTGTCTTAATCTCTAACAGAAACTTGGCTTACCCTTTCTAACTAAAAAATACAGGGTCATTTTTAACAACTCATGAATTTTTCAAACTTTAATAGTTGATTGATCAACCTTGATCAAATTTATCATCTTCATGCTTGATCATCTTCAAATTGATCGAGCTTAAATAGTTTCTCTTAGTTTCAAAATATGGGTATCTAAACTTCACAAATAACGTATTTCTATTTGCTGATATGACATTCTATATTTTTCTGATAATCACCGTAGCGAAGTACGGGTATCCAGCTAGTTATATCAATATTTGTAGCAGAAAAAAACTTTATCTTAATAGACCAACGTAGAGAACAGGATTTGCCCACATAAGGAGAGACAGAAACTGATCGTGAATGAAAATAAGAATTTTGTCGTTGATGATGACGACGACGACGAAAATTAAGGTGATAGAAATAATAATAATAATTATGGTGATGATGATAGCACAAGGCGTTAAGGTATTTTAAAATTTTGAGACTTATTCTCTAGGATACTATTTTGTAAATAAAAGAAGTATCATGATATAAAAAATAGTGAAACAATACTACAAAAAATTATGATGAATGTGGAGATTATTAAAATCCCTTCATTGATAAAACGAAATGAGTATTTATGAAAAAATAAATTTATTAAACCCATTTATAGCTATAGCGTTAGCAGTGTGATGATCGCAAATACAGTTATGTCTCTGTCATATTCTTGGCTATTGTGGTGTACAACTCAAAGCTTATGACTTAATGAGACTTCTGTTATATGTTACACTTACTGCGGTTTGATTGATTAGTGCCCAACGATTAAACTATGCAAATTCATATGTGAGAGTTGCGGTCTGGACATAGTAGGACAAAGAGTAATTTAGTAATTAAACTAGTTTCAGCTATCAGTTTATTCTGTGACTAGATGGTATTGTCTAGTTGACTTCAATCAACAGGCTCATCTCCAGTAACTCGGAAACTCGTCGTTGCATAGGACACTCGTAACAGCACGATAACGACGTGTCATCAATTATTCATTGATATGTTCATAACATATTCATAGACTAATTTCCACAAATTATCAGTGCGTTCTAAGTCAGGAATTGAATATATTCATGAAATAATAAAACCTGCTGTGAAAATTTATGAGATAAACAAGTTCTAAATACAAAAGTATGTTACATGAGTTTATGTAGTGAGTGTGTCAATTGAGATTCTAATGATAAAATTGTATTAAGTTAAACATTACTTTGTGTTAAATTACGGTCGCCATGTGTTAAAATGTGTACCAAGATGTTTCCGTAAACATCTTCTTCTTTTCTATCTCCTTCTGCTCTTGTGCGTTGGGTTCTTTCAGCATTTCCAATACGGCTTTCTATCGTGGGCGAGGTGTTTGATTTCTACCACTCCTCTTCTAACAAGCCAATCTTGTCAGTATAACATAATTCTCCCCCGTTATTGCACTTAACATCGTTTCAAGTTATCATTTTACTGGCTTGCAATCTGCCTTTCATGTTTCTCTATCAAGATGAGATTTTCTGTTCAATATAATACAGTGGGAAGAAAATAACTTGTATACACATTACTTGATTTCTTCCGAGATTTCATTCTTACTCACAAAAACGTTAGAAATTTGGCAACGTATATTTAGTGTGATTTTTGTATGCGTTTGTTTATTTACATGAGTTTTCCATGTCAGCAGACTACTGTTTACAGATAATAATATGTTGACTTGCCCTAGCAGTATTCACAGATAATATTCTTCATCTGTTTGTTTGGTCATGACCATCACTTTACTTTTGCCCATATAGTTCACATTGATCGTCGTACCTCTGTCCCTACTGACACTTGACTTTCAGTTTGTAAATTCTGAAGTTCTTTCTTACTCTTAGTATTTAAAGCAATGTCAAGATTTGGTCTGGTTTCATTCTAAAGTTTACTACTTTGCATCTTCTTTTAAAAATTCCATAAACATTCAGTCCACGAGTATTATAAATAGCAATGGACTAAAACTTCACTTTTCTTGTTTGCTTCACTTCTCGTGTCAGCCGAAATTCAACAGGTTTTTCTCCTACTAAACGTATAGTAATAATATACGTATACTGTGTTGTACACACTCTTTATTCTCAGAATTTGAGATATTCCTATCCTGTGAAAGGCTACCGTATCGAGTGCACACTGTAGATCCTGGAAGGAAAAATCTATTTATTTATTTTTGCTCAATCGTTAATCCTTCATTTTTGTCGAATCCTTAATATATGATGCTGTGGGTGTAGTTCCTTTCACTTTAGTGCTTCCTTTCTTATATACAGAGATTATCTACTTGTGTGGACAGAGCAACACAAAATACGGATTATATCTGATAATTATAGCTTTAATAGATCTGCTGTTAGAAAAGTGTTCAGCTAATATCTATTCAATAACAGTCTAAAGAATAATCACTCGTTAATTTATGTATAAGGAGAGAGAAAGATGTAAAGCAAAGTACATGACTTGTGGTGCGTTTAACTTTGTGTTTGTATGTTGTGTATGTATGTGTGTGTGTGTGTGTGGGCGCGCGCGCGTGTGTGCTACACGTGTGCTTTTTTGGTTACGCAAATTATACTTTGAACCTGTATATAAGTTATGGTAGGGCAACTCCAGAGGTAGTGAGCTCATTCATGGTGATGTATTGTCCTGTCGTATCACTCAAGGTCAAGTCAATGCAATCTCTCGTGACAATGCAATACCGTCGTGATGCCGGCCGTGAAGCCTAAGGTACCAGTTGTTTAACAGACTTATAACTTTTGTTACGTCAGTATACGAATAGCAATGTTAGAAACTGAAGTATTCAGAACAAATGAACATCTCTATTCGTCTTGTAATAATGATCACATACTGTTACAGTACAAGCCGTAAGATACAAACGCGGACTCCCACACACGCGCATTCATACTTTTCTTAAACATATTTCAATTTCACCTGTTTTTCTAAAAGTATTTAAAAAGGAACCCCTACTGTATTATTAATCATTCTTACGAGAAGTTAGGGGTACAAAATGCATCCTTCTATTTACTGAAGTCAGCTGGACAAAGTTAAGGTGTCCTTCATTACGTAAACAGTTAGTTGATTGTCGTTGTTTGCCTGCGTTGTATTTTTCCTTTGAGAGAATAGACAGAAGCAGGTAGTGTTAAAATAAAGAAAGAAAGACTGCGGGGGGGGGGAGAGTGAGAAGGCAAGTGTCATGTGTCGTTCAGTCGGTTTCTGAAAGCTAAGCCTTGTTGAAGAAACTCTCGACTTTTACTACGCTTCTCACTTCACCGCCACATAAATGCTTTTAAATACTTGGTCATGGAAAATCTTATTGTTTTTTTTGTGCGTTCCTGTAATCATAATTTATTTGCTGTACGATATAAGTATATGGATACTTGTGCTCATATCGGCTAATCGCATTGATATTAGGGTACCTTTAAATGGTCAGGACCAAATGCTTAAGTAATTTTATTTAATTTTGTATACAGCAGTGATTTCAGAGGGGAATTTCAGTAAGCGTAAAGTCAATTATTTCCAGTTTTGTAAACTTTGAAAAAGGTGTAAAAGAAGAGCTTACACTCTTACAGGATCACATACTTCAGTCGTTATTACGTGTGAGCACACATAGATGCAACTTAATGGTATTGTTGTATGAAACTATCGCTGTTATCCATCTTTCATAATACTATTCATTCATCTGTTCTTCAGTGTCAGTCTGTTTCTGTCGTTCGCCTACGTATAAGCATTTTCGGTGCGTGTAATAGAAGGAATTATAAGAAACAACTTTTATTAATTACGTCTCAAACCGTTTTTTGATACATTTACCGACATATTTATGATTACCACTATTTTATTCTCTCTTGCATTATCGTCATTAATTGGCAATTTTTTCAAAATTTTCCTAAATTTGAAGTCTTTAACGAGGTCCCTCTTACTATAAAACACTTATGTATATCATAGAGAATATCTTTTAACCTTTTGCTTATACTGCGAAAATACATTTTTTAATTATAATTAAGAAGTCTGTAAACTACGAGGGACATTCAATAATTAAAGAGACAAATTGATCTAGAGAAAAAACGGTTGGCAGGAAAATTAGGTACTTTTAGGACTTCATGTTAGCATCCCTGGGATGATCTCTGAGCAGCTGTTTCATGAAAATTGTTTTGCTTATAACCTCAAAATCTCATTTAACAATGGCAAGTCCGCTAGAAGTTTCCACATTAGTTGAACAACGTTCAGTGATTCGATTTTTACTTTCTGAAGGTGAAAACCCCTCTAATATCTATTCTAGAATGACTAAACAGTATGGGGAAAGTTGCATGAATCGCGGAAATTTTTATAAGTGGGTGGATCAGTTCAAAAACGATCGAACCTCAGTGACAGACGAACAGCGATCTGGACGTCCAAAGGAAGTTTCAACTCCTGCGCTTGAATCTCGAATAGACAATATGATTCGTGAAGACCGTCGTGTTACAGTTGAACAAATGGCTGAAAATTTGCAATTAAGTGTTGGTACAGTTTATAGCATTATCAGTGACAAGCTTAGGTACCGCAAAACAAGTACAAGATGGGTTCCAAAAGAGTTAACGCAACAACACAAGGACAACAGACTCAGAGTGTGCACAGAGCTGAAGCAACGCTATTGGCTGGGAGACACTACCACAAGTAAGCAGCTAAAAAAGCTGCTTACTTGCGGTGGAGAAGACGAATCTTCAAACGGAAAGCCACCTTAGACGCCAAATATCTCAAAGATGTTTGAAATTCTACAGTAAACATTGTAGAATTTTAGAAGGAGGAAACATTGTATAGAAAAATTGACTACCACTAGAAGCAGGAAGTCATTGGTATTACATTTAGTAATAATGATTCTAAATGTAATACTGTCGAATAATTATTGTATCTTAAAAGCTCCACATTTAAATGAAATAATGTAAACATTTATACATTTTTAATGTTTACTTACTGTAATAATTACAATTTGTAATAATCAAGATTAATTATTAATGTGTGTACACTAATTAGGGGTAAAGTATGGTGAAGTATAATTTCATCAACTTTTGTCAGTCGTGGATACACACAACAATATATACGCTCAGATTTCAATGTTAATACTGAATTAGGAATACAATTATTTCACTCAATTTAATTTTATTTAACTATATTTAAACAATAATTGTATTTACTAAATGCATACATATTTATAAAGAAATTCAATATATATAATTTACAAATATATTTAAAATTATATTTATAAATTATTATACAGGATTTATAATTATGAAACATTGTATTTAATAATTGTATTACATAATATTAGCATTATCGTCTAATTATGTGTTCATATCGTTCACAATATTAGATGTGAAATAAGATCGTGTTAGTATACATAATAACCCTTTAATATTATATATACAGTCATTATTTTAGTTTTAATGTTAAACCAAATTTATTGCGCTTTATAAAGTTTGCATTGTAGTAAGGTACTTTTGTAAATAACTTCTCGTAAAGTTACTCAAACACTATGGAAATTTAATAATAGAGAATGGAAGGAGTCTGACCAGTATAAAACAAACGATTGCAAAAGCAAAATAAAAAATTAATATGTGCTCTCATAATGCGCTGGTAATATACCTCTATATAAAATAACATAAAAATAATCATATAGATTAAGAGAATGGCTGTATGGTTTTGAAGACACGGATATGTTTATTAGACAACACAAGTATTGGAAAAAGTCAAACTTTGTTGTGAAGCACAAAAACTTTTAAAGTTACAGTGCCCAGGCCGCATTAACAATTTTATGGGGTACTCAAGACTGAGGTACACGTTACTTGCAGCAACGTTACTTTTCAGCATTTTATTATACGTGTCTGTTATTGCCCTGAAACACTTTTCTTTGACATGCAACCGTGACGACAATATTTATGACCTTCGTGACAACCTGCAATAACTTAACGTTAACACAGTGGATCTATAATAATAATGGTAGTGAATAGGCGAATTGTCGCAATGTCCTTTGTAATTATATAAAATGTGTTATTCACCTCTCGCTGTTAAGGCAGACACAGTGTCGTGTTATCTAGGTTCGTTTGCAACGGTTTGTCGGTTCATAACCTGTAAGCATTAAAAAAAAAATAGGTTCATGCAGCTGGATAAGGAAACGTAGTTACACTGGTTTTCTCAAACTTCCATAAAGATTGAAAATAAACACTGTGAGTCTGTGAAACCAGGATTTACATTCATCATTTTATTAGTTTTGTTTCCACTTGCAAAACGTAATAAGCAAAACCCCATTATCATACAATCTAAAAAAATTCGATAACAATTCAATATTGAGAATAAAAATAGAAAAAATTTGACACCAGGGTTTCAAGTCACCAAACGTTTACGCCAGGGATGTTGTCTGTCAACCACGTTTTTGAAAATTTATACGGAGAAAGCAATAGAGACTTGGAAAAAAATGTGCTGAAACATGGGAATTCCACGTGATGTTTTCCACGTACAGTTTATTTATTACAGCTTGCTGATGACCAATTACTTTTGGCTCAAGATTTTGAAGACATAAATCCAAAATATTTAAAACCATTGTTAGAAATATGATGACTTATGGGTCAGAAGTTATCACTACTAATAAACGCACAAGAAAAAAAATTAATGACTTCAGAGGTGGACTTTTGGAGACGTTTGGTAAGAGTATCCAGACGTGAGAAAATTGGAAATACAGTCATTAAGGACAGAATGAAGATGAAAATTTCATTTGTTGATTTTATCCAAACAAAAAATTACAATGGTATGGAGAGACGAAAAGAATGGCATAGGAAAGATTGCCAAAGAGAGTTATTGAATGGACCCCACTAGGAAGAAGGAAAAGAGGAAGAACGCCTATCACCTGGAAAGAAGAAATACAAACTATACTGAGGGAGCGAGAATTTGTAGAAGATCTTTGGATGGACAAGCAGCAGTGGAATATGAGAATTTAATCACTTCTGTAATCTTTGGTTCCGGAAAATGTGTAAACATTGTACAGCCGGAAAAATAATAATATCATTTGTAAACTTTATGTACGGATTATTATTTTCAAAAATAGACCAGTTTAAGATTAGAAAATTTGCAGATATTTATGGAGTTTTTACAATGAATATAGTGGGGACACGTACCTGTAACTGTCTCAATCTGCGTTCAAGTAAATGTGTCTGAAAGTGCCGTTATACATGGAAGAATAAGGATATGTGTCACATTTTACACGGTTATGCTTTTAATTGAACTTTTAAGTATTTTAATGAACATTTAATATGTCTGATAATTATTAAAATATAGTTATGTATCTTGCAGTTATACAGCAGGTTTCATAAACTCAATTTTGAAATCGTGATATGGTTACGATTAGAGTGAACTAGGAGCAAGATATACAACAGGAAATATTACAGTCGTTACATTCAGAAATAAAATACAGCTATAATATTATGGCTGTAACAACAATAATGTGTTTCAAAATTATATACATTTTATTACGGTCGTAGTTGATGTTATTTCTGCTAAGTAAACATATAAATGTTAAATGGGTAGGTCTATATTATTGTGCAAATAACATAATGTAACGACAACATTGTTGCGTAGTAAAAGCACGCTGTTTTTAGTTAACAGTCATGAGCGAACGGAAATATAGTAGCTGAATAAACAGAAATATATGACGGAATATTTTAGAATATCTTTTCTAGTTGTCATGGCAGTTTTAATGCCGCATGAGTGTACGTGCCAATTTTTTTCAGTCAGTAAATAATTTTTATTTTTTCTTCTTCCATCATGGACTTGGCTAATTGTGTTCCAAACGAAATGCATACATCCACTTCACCAACGTTTCCTAAATTTTTACATACTTCTTTCACCAATAGGCCTGTATTAAAAAACTTCCTTGCGCAACCTGCCAGCCGGTATCCTATTCAGTTGAGCAACCCACCTCTCTTTGTTTTCCACAAAGACATTAAAAATTGTCAACTCTTTGCGTACGTCTTCACTGTAAAGTCTGTCTCTTCTTGTGAAGCTCACAAGATACAGATCACAAGAATCTCATCTCAGGTTAAGATATTTCTTAATCTGATATCCCGTCTCGTATTCTACTAAGATGTTCCTTCATAGAAACCAAAGTTTTGGAATCATACAACACTAGCACAGCCGTCGTTACCTTATATGAGTTCCACGCTGACTGAAACTTGGCCAAGTTATGATCAAATTTCATGATCTGCGTCATAAGTGATGACACAGCCAAGATAGCAGTTTTGACATCTTCCCTATACTCTTATTATCTAAATACTGTTTTAGTTCTCAAGCGGTATTTTTTCACAGAAGCCACAGTTTTTGTCTTCTGCACAGAAATATTCATGTTGTAATATGAACAGACTTGCTGTAACTCGAGCATCGACCTTTGGAGCTCGCATTTATTGTTTTGGATTATTACTTGATCATCCGCAAACAGCATTGTATTCAAGTCCCTTATATTGCTTATTTGTATCCTGGGGGCACTGTGGAACTTTATGGTTCTACTCATGTTATCAATACAGATATTAATCAATGTTGGTTATATAGGCTACTACACAACCATGGGCCACTACTTGATTAATGTAAATCTGCTTTGTCAAGTACTCTCCTACAGACAATGCTATCCTTCTACAATAATATAAGCTGTACAGCGTCTATAGCCTTATAACGTCTATAAGATTTTTAGGATAACCCCTCTTAAAATTAATGTACCACAGAATGGATCTCTTAAAGATTTCATTCTTATAGTCAATGAAAGGAAATTGTGTTACTAAATCAAATTCCCTTCATTTGTCAGTCAATAGATTGAAACATAAATCATAGTGCAAATATCAATCGTCAATCATCAATACAAGAGTGGCTCTTAGAAATCCTGCTTGTTCGTCAAGTAGTAAAAGAACCAAATAGAATGAAGGCTGTCATTAATAATTTTCCTATATAACTTGTAAGTTGTATTTATCAAGCTTATTCTTCTGTCACAATGCATCTCATCTATCACGTAATCGGTAAACGTAGCAGCCTAAACGTAAATAATATACTACAACATTTCAGCTTTAGAGTTTCTCCACCCAAACCAGCAGCTTTTCGATTCAACCCCTGTGTCCTCTTTTGTCTTCTGCAGCTTATTGGGAAACGGTAGGATCGTTCTCTTTAATGTTCAATCCACTTGTCATTTGCGATCAAATTCTCATGTGCACCAGAAGTATTCCCAGCGTTCCTGCATCTTGTATACATCTCAACTTTACAGACCATCACATAATGATCAGTATGAATATCTGGACTTTCAAAACATGCGTATCGCTGACTTGTTACAAAGCATATTTCGATTAACTATTACATAATCAATTAGTGGTCAAAGTCCTCTGGTTGACCAAGGATATTCCCAAGACCTGTACTGCACCTAATTAGGTTATCTGTATTCTTGAGCTTTTCACCATTGTCATTATTCTTCATCCTATTAATTTTTTTTAAATTTTCTCTTAGCTTCTTCATCTCAAGTAGGCCTAATATTTTTGTATCGTCGTAAGTTTGTTTTGGTCCACTAAGGTATTTTTTTTATTCTTTGGCTTACTTTTATAAACATGCTTAGGTCAGTGCATTTATTTTTGAACAATCGTTGTAATATACTTTCAAATTGCGGTATCATAACAAATTCACTGTCTTTGCTTACACTTTCTTTTATTTCATCATTATCATTTTTCTTTTCTTAACTGTTATTCCTAAGTACTTAGAATTTTGTGTTCTTCTAAGAATTGTCTCCTTTTTTCTATTCGGAGGCATAATATGTAAAACGTTGTTGTCATTGTTTTTTGATACGCTGTTGGTGCATGTGCTTTCATTTCTTATAGATTCTTATTCTTCATAATATGCTATTCCTTTATTGTGTGTGAGTTGTTTTATGTATGTTTGTTTTACGTCAATTGTGATTTGAAATATCTTCAGAAATGCATTTACTGTAAACAAAAAGAAATATTTTGGTAAAACGAAACATTTCTTGTCTTCAACATCAATTAAATATATACTAATGCATACATGTCTACCAAAATATACCTTCAGAAAGCACTCGATGCCAATCTACTTCTAATTGAAACACAAAACCGTAATGGTAATCACGCTAGTCAGATGGAGGATATATAGAATGAGTCTATAATGATAAAATGGGAGGCAGAGGAAGACGACAGTAATCACTGCACAGTACGTTCTGTAGGCTACTATTAATTAAAATAGGTTTTTTGTGCAATTTTTATGAGACTTCCAAATTTTACTTAGTTTGCCTCTATTACCTACATATTCAAAGTTACAGTAATGTTATTGAGTGCTACAACTCAGATTTCAATGTCTTTTATTACACATTATTGTTCTTTGATAGGAAAAATAATAAATAAGATTAGTCTGTTTAATCTCAAACAAACAGTTATAACTGTTTTAAATAATGCTGCTATCTGTGAGATCCGTGAGGAGCTAATAGAATCTTTCGCCATCTTAAATTTGTCAGTATTGGCTTGTGTTGTTTACATGTGAGACAGATGTTTAAAGGAAGAATATTGTGTTAGACCCTATAATAAGAATATTTCCGTAATAGGCTTTGGGCCTTATACTTGCGAAGAAGAAGAAGAAGAAGAAGAAGAAGAAGAAGAAGAAGAAGAAGAAGAAGAAGAAGAAGAAGAAGAAGAAGAAGAAGAAGAAGAAGAAGAAGAAGAAGAATGTTTATAAAATGATGATAGCCTATTTCAGTTTGTGTAAGTTAATGTAAGTATACGTCCCAAATTGTTAGAAGGTGTGTATGTTATACATTTTGTTAAAAATGTGGTGAAATAACATTGGAGTCACCAAAACATAACCTCACCTATGTTGTGAAAAAGGTCTATTAACTGTTTTTTCGATGCAAAATAGGAGCCCAAGACAATCCTTGGGGTCCTAAAGTATGTTAGCAACAATTTCAGCACTTCATAAAGTAATGATTTACAAAATTAAAAAAATGTTACATAATTGCTTAAATATGTACAGTATTATTAATTTCGAAATCAACTATGAATTGTAATATACAAACGTTCTTATCGTTAAACGATTTTGATTAATAAAATTGCATGAAATTTTGTTGCAAAGTGCCCAATATTACTTATTATTGCTGACAAAAATGTAAAAATGCACGATGTTGCTTTATAAAATAATGAAATTGAAATATGAAATATTTGCGTGAAGGACTGTAACTAAATTATACGTATGCAGGAAACATACTTCGTATAAAAAAATCCAAAAATAAAGTTAAAAGATTTTACTATTGTTTTCAACGTTTCCGAAATTTTAAGATAATTAACCCCCCCCCCATGACACACACACACGCAGAAAGGCAATATTTTTAAGAGGACCGTACAACAAATACGTAGTTTTGCAACTAGCATTTTGTTAACATTAATTTTGAGGATAAACCAGTAGAAATAAACGTCTAGCAATCTACTGATATTTTGGAATCAATACACCCTAGGTAGGCATACTGAAATAGTAATGCTGTTTCTATTGTTTTTTAAGATGAAGTTTGTATTGTACTATTTTGGTTAGGATTGTATTCGGTGTTTCACGTCGCATCACGTCGCATGGTACCTGAGGGATTAGGAGACCCTTTCTAACACAAACGCGCGCGCGCAGCAGGCCCGCACGTCAGGGAATGTTTACTGGAGCGTGAATCATCTACAGAAATGAACATGGCATTAATCATCTACTGGGGCGTCCACTAAGTAAATGCAACTTTTATAATATGAATTTTTTAACAAACAAACTTAGCATATTTGTAATCTCCACAAAATTTTAAACAAATTACACCAAAGGCGACGTGGTTGTGATATATTTTAGATGTACAACTAAGTTTAATTTAGTATTCATTTTGGCTTTAGAAAATAGTATTTTGCAAATGTTATTTAATTTTTGTTAATAATCACGCAAAATTCAATATTCGACTTTATTGTAATAAAGTGTATTATGTGTGTATATTGCGTATATAAAATAAAATTTAACCCTGTAAGCATCGAAGTGGTTCGACAACTTACTCATCTTTAAATATAAAATACCCGAGGTTTTCCTAAAAATACGAAAATTCTATTTCAATATCAATATTTTCTCATTAGATGGAATGTTTAGAGAGGATCGGTCAATATGTATAACACAAATGTTATATTGTTTTGTGTCATCATCAGGATCTCTGTATGAACAATAGAGAAAAATCAAACACATAACCACCAAGCAGACCACACCCTACTGCCTTCTAAACACGTGTTCTTTTAATTACCTTCACAGGTCAAATGAACGCTGTACAAATGTTTTGTGGTTTCTGTTTGTAAATAGGACGTATGTTATAGGTACCTAACAGTTGTAAGTGCCTCATTCATAATATTACCTAGTTTAAACATACGAGTAATAACGGTGACACATATTCGATTAGTTTTAAACTAAGTGCACTTGTCAGTCCGCGTCTTGCATATTTTACGCTTGTGTAGAATAGAGTTTATATGCATACAGCTGTGCGCGCGCGCGCGCGCGTGTGTAATACTGTGAGAAAGAAGTGAGTGGGATAGAGTAATGGAGAAAGTGTGAGAGTGTTGGAGTGGAAGAGTGGGAGAGAGAGAAAGAAAGTGTGAGAGAGAGAGCATGTGAATGAGACGAGGGAACAGTGTGAATGTCGAGGACGTCTACATAATTTTACGATATGGTATAGTACCCTGTGTAGACCATATACTGGGTAAACATTATTTTAAAACAGTAGAAATAATAAGTAATATCCATTGTCGCATGATTGATTCGTTTACCGTAATTTTGTGTTTTGAAATAATTGTAATTCTGTTATTTTGTACATAATGCTCTTATTTATGGATGTTTACAATACCTTTGTGCTTATACCAAAGTGTGTAATAATAACTTTTAATAATATAGGCCTACATTATTGAACATTGTACAATCTGTATTCAGCTATAACATGTGTACACGTGTTTGCTATCTGTACCAATTCCAATATACTGTTACGATGGTCTCAATATGGTATAGTGAAAAACAAAATACAAGACATCAGTGAAATCACTAATAACCAGTTTTAATTATCACAATTAACAGTCTGTAATCAACAAGCTATTCAACAAGATTATGCTCGCACAATAATTCAAGTTAATCTATCCGCAAAAATAATAATGTCAACTAATAGGGTCCCGCACAATTACAAAACACAGAACACTTTACCACAATTCTTTGAACCTCACTGGAATAAATCCCTACTAAAACTGAAACTAAGCGGCAGCTGTCGTTGTTTAAATAGTCAGCACAAGTGTTTCAGAATAATCCATAATACGCGTCAACACTAGTAGAAAACACTAGACCGTAATTGCTTGCCGCCTTGAACACAGTGCGCGTGGACCGGTGAAGTGTCTGGAAGAGTCTCGGCTGCGGTCGCGTGACAAGTGTCACATAACTGTCCTTCATCTTAAAGTAGAAGCAATATGTACGCACGGCTCCGCTGGAATAGCCGAGAAACCTGTAAACCGTTCTGTAACGGCGTAACAATACATTCAATGATTACTGCATCTATAATTATTTGTAGACATAAATAACGAATTATTGTATTTTAAATCATTTAAATTGTAATATTGTATTGGTTATGTATTTCGAATATAAGTTAGACCAAACACATATTATTTAAGTAAAACAATATGCAAGTAATGAAATTATTTTGCTTATGTAAAACTCTCTCTCTCTCTCTCTCTCTCTCTCTCTCTCTCACACACACACACACACACACACACACACACACACACACACACACACACACACACACACACACACACACACACACACACACACACACACACACACATTCACTTCACTAATTGATTCGGTTATGTCTTTGATTTTTCTCTATTGTCCGCACACAGGTCCTGACAATAAATAGGTATTGTCGAAACGTCGACACAAATAATGTGAAATTTGTGTTGAACGTATAGGCCTAATTATACTTATTGTTATATTTGTGTGATGCTCGCTAAACCTTCCAGTTTATAAACAAATTATTATCATTATTAACTACTAGTAATAAAAATTAGAATAATAATATTTAAACAGCATTAAAAGTATAACATTAAAATTATATATTATTATTATTATAAAAAATAATATAAAATGGAAAAGTTAGTATAAAGTTTAACTATTGGTCTGTTAACTCTAAACGGTAAATTAAAAAGATGAATAATGTCTCATCAGAGTATGAAAAAGTACAGACAGCAGGCGTACATATATTGTAGTGTGATTCACAGGAACAATTTTCATTAGCTAAGCAACTCGAGAAGACCAGATAAGTAGGCGCTACGAGCACGGTCAGTTTGTTGATAGCCGTTCAGAGCACAGGCGCTATGAGCACGGATTCCTTCTATTATCTTAGGTTCCATCCGGTTTGGAACACTCTATACTTTGCCGTGTGTTTTTACAACTTGGTTTTAATTAAAACACACATGTGATCCTATGGTTATGTACGTCACAAGAAATTTGAACATTGAAACTGATAATCCTATGAAAAAATATAAAAAGCTTAACATTTGCTATCGTGTAAAATATAAAGTTTGATATGTTAGCAAAAAAAAAATGTTGACTGTGACTTTCCCTCAGTTGACGCTGCATACAAAATGCACAGGTTCAAAATGTTTAAATTTAATATGATATAGAATGTCCGCAGTGTTCTCGACTTGCGTTATACTCAGCAGCGAATGACGTAGTGTGCCTGAAAGCTTCTTTAGAGCTACCTAAAAGCTGTTTTACCATAATAGTAGATTTTGTGGATCTAATAGTGACGGAATGACAGTTGACAAGTGGAGGGCCCGTCAGCACCAGTTTTCTCTGTTTACACATAAAATATGTCTGCCCACGTACTACGCTAGGAGAGATTTTGAAGAGACGGGTAAGGTTTTCATTTAACCATGACACGCACCCATCTCACAATTCTAAACAGTTAGTTTATTTTTGACGAAGTTAGTTACTTGTTGATTACCATGATATTATAGATTATTCATTTTGTAAGTAATTAAGTAAAAAAACCTACAATTCTAGTTCCATCAAACATTATCCTTGTTTAACATTAATTTTAGCCTTTAAAAATTAAACAACAATTTAAAATAGCCATTATAAAATCGTACGTAATAATATATTAGATACGTAAATAGGCAAGGTTATAAAGACATATAAAATTATCAAAATTAATAGTTATAAAATATTATAAAGTAAAGACAAACAGTTTTTCATGTATAGCAAGTAACCAAATCTATATTTAAAAAAAAATCAGTACATAACCGATGTTTAGAATAACAAACAGCTGACTGGAATAGAAAAAAAACTGTAGGAGATTTTAAATTTATTTAATAATATACAATAAAAAACTACACATTATTCTTGACATTAAGTTTAGAAAATACACCATTAATTGTTGACCTTAACAATGAAATATGCCATTTTAATTTTCACGCTATAATATTGCATTTCAGCTTATCCCGTAAACTTCAGAGCTCTTTACAATGAGAAATCTTCTGCTCCTTTCTGACATTTTTCTCGTGTCTCCCAACTTGCTGAATTCACCAAGATACTGAGAACCTCAATCGTTCGGTAAATTGTATAATTGTGTAGTTTCAAATTTCATTTTAAGTCTTATTTAGTAAATTGTATAGTATAACACAAACAATAATAAATAATTCGTAAACCGTACTTCATTTACAACTCCCTCCGTCTCCTTGGAGAAGCGACGAACTTTTCTGGGTAACAACTTGACATTTCACTTTCGCTGGAATCTCATTAGAATCACTGTCTCATTTAGCTTTTAGCAAATTTAGTAATTGTGTTAAATTTCTTCAACCCTGCTGTGATCACAAAGGTTGTAAGGGTTATTATTATGCTTGGTAATTTGGTTATTATTGTAGTTTTGTTGTATTCATCATTAAAGGTACAATGATAAATAAGCGGTATAAAGTAGCCTAAAAAGTTATGCAGTTTTTAAAATAATTATGATAGTACGTAGGACACATGTTGGGAATATTATAGCCTATGTGCAGCTTACTTTTTCTGTCAGCGTTGGTTTTTTTATCTGCCTGAAGGTGGTGAAAGTTATTCACTTAAATACGGCTATCTTGTCGATGTAAATTATATTACAGAATTCTGGCCGTCTGCTCTTGTGAAATGTACTAGTATCCACTGCATATCAGATTAGTAATGATAATTACTTTCCTCTTTATATTTTATTAAGAATGCTGATAAACATCCAACACAAGAGAAATTGCGAACGTTAGTGTTCAATCGATGAGAAATCCACGAACTCAAAAACATAGTCAACAAAAAAATAAAGTACATAAACCAGAAAGTTCTCTGATCTGTAGACCTTGCACACTGTTTTGAACAAAATACATTTATTATTAGATAATTTTATAATTATCTCCAAATTTGTCCGACGAAATCGTTTCTACCACAATTCACTGACCAGTAGAAGGCTCAGATTAAAGCGGTATAAGCCACAGAGTGTGAAAGGGAGGGCGGAGTAGGTGAAATTACACCGTCGTAGCTTCATTGTTAATTTATTTGTTATTTGAGTACCTATAATTTTCTTACCTATTAACCCCCCCCCCCCGCCAAGTAGTTATCCAAAGCAGTGTCGACACATAAATGTTTACTGTCAAGAATGTCACTGTTATGTACTATCGAGTGTTTATATACTGAGTTTTTAAACGTCTTTACTGTTATATGCTTATACTATTTTTTTTAATAAACTTTAAAGCTTAAACATATTTTCTTAAACTCTTCATATTATTTTACAATGCGTGTTTTCACAGGTTTGGTATCTTAGATAGTTTGAAATATTGGTCGTCTAAAATGCAATTTTAAACACTTTTATAATAATATTCTGCGTGACCCTATAAGAACTGTGCTACTTTTTATTCAGTTGAAAATTGTCAGGCTGATGTGCAACTAAAGTGTCGTGTAACGATCGATACCCAGGTCTTTAAATTTGCATAGTTATTGGACTGCGAGAACCTATTACATCACTGTTCCATTGACTTTTATCGTATATCGGAGGACGACGTGCATTATGAATTCTGAAAGTACTCTTTGTGCAACAGGTTAACGTTGAAGAGAAAAGCGCGTCATCCAAAGCCAGTTATCGTATGCACGGTTTTATCAACAATTACCAGTTCCAGGAAGGCTGGAAGGATAGTTCAGTGCAATCGCAATCGCATGATTTGAGAACAGTGGAGTATATCGTTACCCCCCGTAAAAATCGATATTCACAATAAATATTCCTGTTTCACAAGGAAACAGTTGGATTTGTATTACATTTATTCTCATGTGTTATACAGATATCCAGTATAAACTGGATACAACGGATAATAACACTTTCTAATTCATGTATAACAATATGGAAACACCAATATAGGCCTATATTATTTTTATGAGGGAGACAATGGAAAACTAATGTTTGCCGCAGAAATGTCCGCACTCATACGGTGTGAGGGACTTACATCTACTAAAACCACAAACACTTTGACCACGGCATGGATCCATCTGGGAATTCAGCTTTCGCAATACTGCAAGGTGGTGCCATTTGTTTTTTGTCCTGTGGACGCTGATTTGTTTTAAACCTTCTACGTTACATGTTTTCTGATATTCTGTCAGCGGCCCAGCAAGATCGGATTCTGCGTCCTTATTTTGGTTTAGTACCTTATACATGTAGGCTGCTACCTTATCCCAGTGGTGTTCGCTCTGTAGCATTAATCCAATAATGTTTTTGGATGAGATCTGTTCCACATTTTACAGGGTTTATAGGCAAGTCGGGAACAGGCCGTAACCAGTTAGAAATTGCGTTATAAAATAATTAATCTTGCCATATTTGCGATCAGTCTACTCAGCGAATTGCTTTATAGCGGTCCATCTTTCCTGTCACTGAGCCATGGGCCCTTGCCTCCCTGAGAGCTTGTACTTTACCTACTGTAGCCTTCCTCTTATACCTACTTTACCTTTCCGCTCCTGTACCAGCAGATCGATTGGAATTATTCTCGCGACGACAAGAACCGCGGGCTCCAAAACCGTGCGGTAGGAACACGCCGCTCTGAGCGCGCCACTTCACTGGACTGCTGATATGCGTGTTTTGTATTTCTGGAGTTTGAGCGCATCAGCCCAGATCTCTGCACCATAAATTGGTGATGAGTGCGTAGTTGCCGCTTGGAAGACATTTGCAGTGATACAGTAGTCTGTCACTATAAATCAATTTCGCGGAAATAATTGAATGGAATCTGTGCTGTTGATACGTTTGTAGACCCAGCCAAGAATAAACAAATTTAATTTGATGCGCGAAATTCAATTTGACATGCGTTTGAATATATCAATTACAAATGTATTACAAATGTTTGAAGATATTGTCAATTCCGTTTGAGTAAAAAAGAGACATCTGACATTGAAATGGAAAGCTCTACATCTGACATTACTCAAGCCGTCAGGAATGTTGTTGTTTGTTTGGTTGCAATTTGTAAACAGCCTTTAACAACATACAACTTTATTCAAAACTTACAAAACAAATGAGAAGAGTTAATTAAAATTTTTAAAATTAGAGCAATAAAATTTAAAGTTTTAAAAGACGTTTTATTAATCGTCAATGAATTGTCTCAAGAACGGAGTGCAATGTTAAGTGGTTTACGTTAAAAGCGTAATAATTTTCCGTATAAATCGCTTATAAACTACTAATAATAACTGTCTATGCTATACTCACGTTTAATAGGAAGGAAACATCGTTTTCAGAAGAAAGATTAAAGAAATGTGTTGGAAACACAGGATTCAGGAACTTGCGACCGCCCATTTATATATTCAGAAATTCCGCCTTTGTAAGAAGCAGCATCAGCAAATTGAAACAACACATGAGCAAGCTTACATATAAAGTGAGTATTTTGTATATCAATGACACATTACATTGTGCAGTTTGTGGGAAGAATAAATATTTTCTGCCGTGATCAGCAAGTTGTGATGGAAGCAAAGCAATTTTGTACAGTCTGTCGAAGCTTATGATAATTATATTAACACCGAAAGAGATATACATATGTTACACGGTACTTTTTAAAATCGTTAGCTTACAAAGTCAACTCAAATTGAGAATTATGACGTTAAACAGCGAGATCTGAATAAAACCATCAAACAGTAAGAATTGATTCTAACACTTGTTTTAGTTTCAACAGTCCGAAATATTTTTCCATCGAATTCCGTTGTTCCTTTCATTTCAGTCTCCCTTTACACAAGGTTAAAATATATTTTCTTCTTCTACATATGCAATGGAATACATTGTAGGTATACGACTACAGCTTCATTGTAACGATTATAGTACTAGTAGTAGTAGTAGCAGCAGCAGCAGTAGTAGTAGCAGTAGTAGTAGTAGTAGTAGTAGCAGCAGCAGCAGTAGTAGCAGTAGTAGCAGTAGTAGTAGTAGTAGCAGTAGTAGTAGTACTAGTAGTAGTAGTAGGAGTATTAGCAGCAGCAGCAGTAGTAGTAGTAGTAGTAGTAGCAACAGTAGTAGTACAGTAGTAGTAGTACTAGTAGTAGTAGGAGTAGCAGCAGCAGTAGTAGTAGCAGTAGTAGTGGTAGTAGTAGCAGCAGTAGTAGTAGTAGCAGTAGTAGTAGTAGTAGTAGTAGTAGTAGTAGTAGTAGAAGTAGTAGGAGTAGCAGCAGCAGCAGTAGTAGTGGTGGTGGTAGTAGTAGTAGTAGTAGTAGTAGTAGTAGTAGTAGTAGGAGTATTAGCAGCAGCAGCAGTAGTAGTAGTAGTAGTAGTAGTAACAGTAGTAGTACAGTAGTAGTAGTACTAGTAGTAGTAGGAGTAGTAGCAGCAGTAGTAGTAGCAGTAGTAGTGGTAGTAGTAGCAGCAGTAGTAGTAGTAGCAGTAGTAGTAGTAGTAGTAGTAGTAGTAGTCGTAGTAGTAGTAGTAGTAGTAGAAGTAGTAGGAGTAGCAGCAGCAGCAGTAGTAGTGGTGGTAGTAGTAGTAGTAGTAGTAGTAGTAGTAGTGCAGTAGTAGTAGTAGTACAGTAGTAGTAGTAGTACAGTAGTAGTAGGAGTAGCAGTAGTAGTACAGTAGTAGTAGTACTAGACTAGTAGTAGTAGGAGTAGCAGCAGCAGCAGCAGCAGCAGTAGTAGTAGTAGTAGTAGTAGTAGTAGTAGTAGTAGTAGTAGTAGCAGCAGCAGCAGTAGTAGTAGTAGTAGCAGCAGTAGTAGTACAGTAGTAGTAGTACAGTAGTAGTAGTACTAGTAGTAGAAGTAGTAGGAGTAGCAGCAGAAGTAGTAGTAGTAGTAGTAGTAGTAGTAGTAGTAGTAGTAGTAGTAGTAGTAGTAGCAGCAGCAGCAGCAGCAGTAGTAGTAGTAGTAATAGTAGTAGTAGTAGTAGTAGTAGTAGTAGTAGTAGTAGTAGTAGTAGTAGTAGTAGTAGTAGTAGAGGAAGTCAGTGAAACCCCGTTTTGTCTTTTTTTAAATATTTTTGTTTATCACACTTAGGCTATCCTACACAAATCTGCACACAGATTCTTTAATATACGCTTTACGCAGAACAAGGTTTATTTTTATCTTCTTGTTTAAATTCTTATTGACTGCAAAACTTAGAAAGTATGCACTGTATTCTTTGATTTATAACTATGTTTATAGCATATTTGTAAATTATGATTTGATAACATAAAACTATGATTTATAAATAATCATAGTTTGGAATGGTAGTTAAAGAGAATAATTAATATAACTTGTACTGTCAGTACATACAGTATTGCTTTTAGTTGCCATTAACTCTATATTGACTATAATACCAAACGAGGTTTGCATTTGTATGTAATCTAAACAGTTCTGGTATTGTGGGAACATACAACAACAGTTTAAAAAAGTTACGTACAATGAAAATAAATTTAAAAAAACTACTTATTTTATATCATTACAAGGTTTAGCATTTGTAAAAACAATTAGCATCTCTCATTGACAAAAGTCACAAGTGTAATGTTAATTTCATATCCTACGCACTCGGTGTCGCCTGATAAAAAGGTCAAACCAAGCTCTACGAGCATCTTTATTACCGCCAAAAGAATGTAGAATATTATTTTTTACTGGAACCTGATTTGCCATTCTTTTGACATATTCTCTGGTCAGGGTGGGAAAACGATTGTCAATTCAATTCAATTAAGCATTCTATTAATTGTTTTTCTAGTTCAGCAGGTAAAGTAGGCTTCCTCCTTATTCTAAATTAACGCAATATTCAGGTTATATATTGCTATTTACAAATCTTTGTAGTGTTGTTTGTGGCAACCTGACAGTTTTACTACTTTTCTTAATCCCATCTTTTTTTTCTCGAACAGATGGTCCAGGTTACATCTTATCGTTACTGTCCCACTTCTCTAGAACATACCTCGATTTAGTGGCAGTTTTCGTACCCGACACACATGCAAAAGTCAATTGTAAGAAAAAGTCTCTATAATGGGTAATGTGAAAACGCTACCAGAGTGCTGTGCATGTTTCCGCATTACCAGCATGTCGTCATTTTGGAATATAATTTAAATTTAAACAGTAAATTCTAGTTAAAATAGCCTTTAATCAAAACTGCTTAATATTTGGATAAAACACACTCAATAGAAATGTTTAATTACAGATACAATATTCACCTTACAAAAGTTTAAATTCCAAAGAGTAGTATTACACAACGTTTTACACTTCACTCACAATAATATACGGTGCAAGTGGCTGACAGCGTTCTACTGCGACACATAAGAGCAACAACAGAAAGTTCCCCGCTAGTCTACAGCACTTATGGAGGCATGGTAGGATGAAATACTGCCACATTACCCACAAGCTTCCACAATTGCACCACTTCTTGTAAGTTTTATATATGAAAAGTAAAATGAATGGAGAACTTAGATGAAGATGATGAGGATGATGATGGCGATGACGAAAATGGTCTGTTAAGGAAGAGATCTTTATATGACGACAGCAACGTCTCCCCTATTTAAGCAACACAAGATATAGTAACATTGCCACTAGGCCAGGAGGACATTTCTGAATTCCAGATTCATTCTGGTTCTGCTTTAACATTAAGTGACATAGTATACATTATATATTAATTATACCATTTATATAACAATAATTGTACTAATATAACAAAGATTAAACAATAAACTTATAAATAATACTGGTTGTAGCAACAGAGAGAACAGATATTTCGGAAACAGAAGGTTTTAAACTGCGTACGTTTGAGTGTCCCCACTACTGCAGACAAAAAATCGGTGACATCTAATATTGCATGTGCTTTATCACGCTTTCGTCTAGATGTAGCCTAAATACATGCATTAAATTTGTGTTAATTTGCTAAAGTTTTTTTCTTATAACACGCATATTTTAACATGATCTATGTCCGTGTTACCTTAAAGTAATTTATATAACAATAAATGTATTTTCGTTGTAGGATATTTAGCATAATTTAAATACTTTATAAATACTAAAACTTCTGAGAATTCCAAAAATACTGAAAGGATTTTAAATATATTAAATACTTTTAAGGTTTTGAATCCTTTGATAACAAATATTTTTGGCTTCTGCCAGTCTTTCAGAGTTTTCTGAAAAAAAAACGTTCCTCCTAACAAAGAACTCGGCTAGCTAACTAATATTTTCTTTATACTTAGTTGGGAAGCCCACAACTGTAAACTGTAAGATACCATTTTACTGCACATCATTTAATATCAGTCTACATTTTCATGTTTTAAAAATGTATTTTACTGTTATACGTTTTTACTTACAGATTTCAATTATTTTTTTTCCAAATTCACGTCAAACGTTTGGGAATAGTCCCGTGCAATAGACGAGCAGACAACGGTAACACTGAACGTAGTTTAAGTAAGTGCGGCAGAACTGTTTTTGTATTACACTAAATTATTTAAGCTTGACCCACTTGAAGATCGTCTCATGAAACGACTTCAACGACTTGTAAGAGTCAACGTTTATGATCACAGAATTGCTGCCAATTCATCGTGGATATGTAGAGCCATTTGTTGTTTTCAGGCATTTTAATAGATCGTTTTTTTATTTAAAACGACAACCAGCAGTAGCAACTATTAGTCCCGTCTACACTCTTCCATAATGGGCATAATTATCGGACATTTCAAACATATTAATGCTTAGATATTCCGTTAAATAAATACCAAAACATTTACAACTTTATAATGCCCGTCTATAAAATATATACTCTATTACCTATTATATATATATATATATTGTAACGAGAAGCTTCACTTACAGATCTTCTTTTGTAATAATATTTATTTATTTTGCAAGAATTGTGAAATCTGGTTTTTATCGTGTAACGCCCCACGTTGTTTGCGTCAACCTGTAACGAGAAGATTCGTTTCCTCTTCTGTTTTTGTTGTATGTATGATTCGTATTTTTATGGTTGAATTATGTTGAAATTTATTTTACGCCCCGCGTTGGACGCCAATATGAAACGATAAGTAGAAGACTCGTGTTTTTTCGTGGGTTGTATAATTATTTATTTATTATAAAGTATAATTATTAACCTTAAGTGGTTAGTGAGTTACGCCTCACGTCGATCAACGATTTTCAATAAAACCGTAGTTCTAATAATGCAATAATATGCCTCAATTCCTCTTTCTTAGTTTTTATTTTATTTAAAGAAAAATAATTATTATTTGTTTTAATGGTTTAGAAAAAATTCATAAAAATTGTTTGTATGGCGGAAGCAGGCTTGTTAACATTTGCATTCGATTGTGGTATCGATTTGTCTATTTGGAGGTTATCTCCGTAATCTATTATTTGTGATGAAATTTAAATCGTCGAAAATGCTTCACTCTTCTTTTATTAAACAACAATCCTTTAATTTTAATATATTCTGTAAATAAAACACATTTAACACCAATTGGAAATAATTATTAACATTTTATTTCCATAAATTCAGCTTTAGTGATTCTGAGATCGAAGTTGTAAAGTGCTCGTATCGATTCTTGTTCTCAGATCGATTTATTTCTTACCTTTTGTTATTATGTTAATGTTTGGGGTTCTTGAGACTGCTATTAAAAAGTTCGAAAATGTCCACAAGAAGTACAGTACATTACAATTATATAATTCTTATTTACTAATACAAACAAAATTACTGTTAATAAAGTGTAACAAATAATTGTTCAGTTTAATTTGCCAATGCACGGCATCATGGTTCTCCCAGCATGCACTGGTAACCTTCAAGATGGCGACTTGTTGTTAAACAAAATTAGTGTGGAATGTATTCACAACCAGTTTTTACAAATAAAATAAATTACACCAAAATGTTCACTGTGTTTAAATTTGTATCTTTCCTTTTCACTAGTGTTCTGTTGAAAAAAAGTGTTAGTTGAGTTAATCTTGGTGTCGTAAAAGTTGTAAAAGTGTTAGATTAATAGGTTAATTCTCACCAATCTTTTTGGTTGAAAATAATTATTCAATTTTTTTTAAAATAATTTTTCTTTGTTCTTGGTTTTACTATTATTTCGTATTCTCATTATTTCTTCCTTCTTATTTTGATTCTATGTTTTACAATATTTTTACTTTTCTTCCACTTGGATTTGATTCTCCCTTACTGATTTGTGGCTCAGAGGTGCACAGAGATGTTCTGAATACTTTCGTGTCTAACAATAGAATGTAGAATTTTTCTTTTTATTTCGACTGGCTTGACCAAAATTACCAAAATTACCATTGGTTAATACCGTTGGGTTAAGAGGTCATGTGACCCTGATTATTTAAAATACATAGTTTTTACATTTTATAATTGGAATTACTCCCTATTTAGTACTTATCTAGACTTAATTTAGTTTACATAGTGATTTTCCTGATAAAAAGACAAACATTTTGATATTTCACATGACATGTGAGTGTCCTAATAAATATTTTAACATTTTACAAAATTATGTTTTATAGACCATTATGTTATTTCAAAATCATCTTACAATTCCAATAACCTTTAAAATGTTGTTGCTACTATAAAATTAAGGTTTATCTTAGTAACTTTACTACTTCTTACTAATTTACAGTAATATGATAAGTTGTTAGTTAGTTTGACAATAATTTTACGTTGATATTGGCCTATATCTTGGTACTTCCTTTGTACAATGTTTAAATTTATAAATGTTATGTAGCCTGTTGGCTTAATACATTCTGATTAATTATAATTATTCCATGAGATAAAATAAAAACGTAAACATAAAACAAACATATTAAAACAATATTATGCCCTTATGGTCAAAATTCGAATTAACATTAAACAATAAAATTAAACTTCCAACAATTGTTTAATACATAATACCAATATTTTTTCTAGTGTCAGTCTATTATGAACTGTCCTTTAATATGATTTCAAGTTATTAATATGATTCTTATTCCTGTGAATAAGTTATTATACATTCTGTGTCTTAGCACAACTGATAGTCTTTTCACTTAGGTACATTAATAATAACGATATGTTAAAGATTAGTAACTAACATCAAGGCTTACAAGTATTCTTTAAACGTTAAAACATAGTTTGAAATGGATACTATTATTATTCAAACTTTACATATTATTTAGTTTGTTTGCACCTTGTTTTTGTTTGTTCTGAGTACACTTGTGTTCACTAGAAAATTGCCATTAATTGTTACAGTCCTATCTGCGATTAGCAAATATCAGCTCTCACTTACTTTTTCACTCACTCTGATTACCTTGATCACTCTTAAACATGAACAAATAGTTCTTAGTTTATTAATTAAATACATTAATTATTATTATACATTGCACGGTAGTTCTTGATTAGCCATTCTGATAATTTTCTATTTTATTCATTTAACAAGGTTAGGTGAATTATTTTATTAAGAGTAATTTTATATTGGGCTTATTCGCTTATTAGGTCCTTCATTTTGTCGCATTTATATATATATATATATATATATATATTACCTATCAAAATGATTATACAAAACATTTATATTTGGTGAGTCCAGCAGTTGCTCGATAATCGATAACGCCGTTTTTGTGTTCACTATTGTTCACTGACGTATGCGTTCTGACGTAAGGACCGTAGACTGTAGCCGTGTGTCATGATAGTGGCAACAATAATTTACCACTCGAACAATATAAGCTAAAGGTGCCCCTCTAGCGTATTTTTGCGAAAATCCTTTGACAACCCTTGCACCCATAACCCCTGCACGTACTACAGTTGGTAAATTTAAAACAAAACACCTAAATTCCACTGAAATTTACATTTCTGCTCATTGGTCACACAATGAATCCAGGTACCTACTAATTTATTAAATTGCAGTATCTTTCGCCGACCCGTTATACATTTTCTTCTCTGATACGTCATTCAAATTATGAAGTCTTCTAAATTTTCTTTAATAAAGATTTTACAACAGTGTCTATATTATCACGACATCACAGAACAATCTACGTGTTTATCGAATGTTCCAGAGGGATCCGGAATGTAACTTGTGTGGCGTACGTGCTTGTAGACGCATTTGCTAGACGGTGCGAGAATTCGTGCGGCCGCTCTCACTGTGTCAAGGCCGCAATTAATTACGTCGTAGAAGAGCTAATACGTAGTATGTGGAATAATCTAGATTTTCGGCGGGCTATAAATACAAGCACTCAGGGGCGCTCAGTTCAGTTATAGTCGCGATATATTACAGAGTGGTTCGAGCTATTGTGTTGTCGGGCGATTACAAGCGAGATTACTGTGTGCATTCAAGTGGTTATTAGTGAAGTGCGGTGTTTTATAATCGGGCAGGATATTGTAATACAATTGTGTTTTAATATTAGTTGACATTTAATTGCGTGTGAACAATTTTTATCTGATTTGTTGTAAGAGACTGTGTTGTTAATTACGAACTGATTAACTGTGAAAATTAAAGCTGGTGTTTAGTGACGTAATTGGTGTCTTGTATTTTGTTTTCGGTATTTTGTTTTCCTCTGTACCAACGACGATCAAGTAGACCGTCGTAACAGTGCTGTCAGAAATGGGATAGAACCGTTAACAGTGGAAACAGTGAATACTTTGTACAAGACGAGCGTAATTTATAATTAATCGTAAACAATGGATGCCAGTCAGATGATGGAAGCTTTCCAATCGCTGCTGCAGCAGACACACGATCAACAAAAAGAAGAACGAAGACAAGAAAGACAAGAGGCAGAAAAACGACAAGACGAAAAAGCGGAAGCGAGACAGAAAACCCTCCTGCTAGAGACAGAGGAACGACGCCGACAGGAGGCAGAGGAACGGAAGCGTGAAACAGAAGACATCAAAGCATTAATACAGGCGCAGAAACAGATGCAAGAACATAGTACCGCAGAATTGGGTCTCCTACGAGGTGAGCTTAATAAACAAGTTACTAAAATATCGGAGGTACAAGAATCAATGACATTGAAAATAGCTGAAGTAGAAAAATCTGTCCCGATTGTTGAAGAATCGATGTCTACAAAAATATCTGTCATAGAAGAATCTGTGTTAAATAAAATATCTGCAGTAGAAAACTCAATGGCAAACATAATAGAATAAATTAAAATTGAAGTTGAGCAGTTCATGAAAATACAACCAACCAAAACAAATTTCTGAACAGATTGTACCAATGATAAAGACAGAGAAATGCACAGAAAATAAGTCAATAGGGAAGGTCACCTCGCCTGCGGTTGGGACAGTTCATGTCAAGGCTTTGATGGAAGCACGCACTGGGCGACGTATTTACGCCAATTCGAAGCTGCTGCATGCGCAAATAATTGGACAGAGAAAGACAAGGCTGTTTCACTCGTTCTTGTATTAAAAGGACCTACGGCAGAATTACTACAGAAAGTGCCACCTGACAGCCAGAACACCTATGCCGAATTGATAAAAGCTCTGGAATTACAGTATGGTGATAAACATTTGCGAGATGTATACTGCACCCAGTTGAGAGCAAGGCGACAACATCCCGGGGAGAGCCTTCAAGAGTTTGAAGCAAGTATCGACAGACTAATTAGACTGGCCTATCCTGAAGCGCCAGAAGATTTTCAAACGAGTTTTCCGATGCAGACATTTACTGCCGGCTTACGAGATAACGAACTACAGCAAGTTTTACGAATGGCAAGGCACCAGAACAGTGCGGACGCCCTGGTACATGATTTGCAATTTGAGGCCGCCAAATCAGCGTCTGGTTGGACAAGTCATAAAGTGCGCGCTAAAAGATCGCGACGGCACAGACGACGAGGAAGAGGAACAAGGAACAGAGACTCGACGGTCGGCGCCACAGAATAAAGTAAGAAAGGATAGAAAACCGAAGTGTTATCGATGTGGGAAGCCTGGACATCTACAACGGGATTGTCGGGTTATAGTTAAGCAGCAGGGAAACGAGCGGTAGTCGGTACAACGGGGCGTGTGCTGATTAACTGGAGGAACGAAGCCCCTAGACAATACTCAATTTCTACACTTCAGGAAAACAGCGGGAGCTTGGTGGTTACCGGATTTGTTCAAGAAAGGCCAACCTCGATTACAGTTGACACAGGTGCAACAGTTTTTATTGTGCGGCCCGACGTGGTGATAGATCGCAAGCCAATCTGGTGCTCTTGAAGCTTGCGAACAGCTACTGGACGGCCTGTAAAAGTTTTTGGAAAAGTGGAGATACACCTACGCCTCAGTAGACGTGAGTTTAGTCATCAAGTACTTGTTGCAGACATTGTGGATGAAGCAATTGTTGGTGTGGACGTTATGAACGCATACGGATTTATAGTCGACTTCAAAAACAATGTCTTTAGAATCGGAAAAGAAGAGGTAATGCTCTCCACAATGACGAAAGCAGAAAAATCGATGGACGTCGTAAACCAAGTGGACGTAACTGTTCCGCCAAACTCCGAAAAGATCATCATGGTTAGAACCGAGGTAGACACTAGGGGCAACCAGTGCTCTATATTCGAACCCCAGGTAGTCAGCACACCGGCATACTAATTGACAGAAGTTTAGTAAAACCTGATGACACCGGAAATGTACCTATTAGAGTGGCGAATAATTTGGATCAAGTTAGTGACTTAATTGGTGTCTTGTATTTTGTTTTCCACTGTACCTACGACGATCAAGTAGACCGCCCCGTAACAATATTTTACGTCTTCATATGCGTAGTACTTTAAGACAAACTTGTTAACTGTATTTTTGTATGTTTTAATTGATGATTAATACAATTTATGTTTGGTAAGGAGGTGTGTTGGCAGTAAACAGCAATAAATAGCAATAAACATGCAAAAATTATCTTACGCTCTAAATAGATCTAAGCTTTAAAGTGATGATGTATGTGTTCATTTATCTTCGTAATTATTAATTTCTCTCTCTCTCTCTCTCTCTCTCTATATATATGAAGAACGAAGAGTAAAAGCATAAGCACACAGTGACACCTTTCTCGTTACACATTACTACCGTATAGTATAGGCCTACACATTTTGCTCCTGGCTACTATTTTTAATATCAACGCACTAACAGCTCGCATATCTAATAGCATGATTTAATAGACGTAATAGGCCATCATACATATGTATGAAGTCGACCTCACCGTAAATGATATGATTCATCAAATATCGTATAGTTTGCAGATGTTGTGAAGATTAGGCGCGACAGCAGATGGGATGCGTCTATCGCGGGTAATGTGATTCTGCTGTCTCTGTTCTTAATATCCACCGTTGCCAGTGTTGTTATAGTCGTGTTTAAAAAGTGGAAATAAGTAATTTAATACCAGACGATTTGTTACTCACAACTTTAATTACAGCTGAAATTTATTATAAAAGATCAACAATAACCTCCTGTATATAACAATTCTTGTAATTTGCGATTTTTCCAACGCACACCAATGTAACAAGCAATAAATATCACCTATTAACACTGTTGCAATATATAAGTCAACAGTTGCAGGTGTCCACGCACAATAATTCGTAATTATTTTACATTAAACCGCGTGTTACGCCGTGCTTAGCACAGCGTGTGGCGCTTAGCAATACGCCAATGGTTTACTTTTTAACGTGGTATATACCCGACAGGAACTACGGAATGAGGAGCATTGAGAAAGTTCCACTACGTTACCGAATAATCGTTAAAATACGAAGTCGCATGTCAACTTCAGAAACCGTGAAAACATTTGACAACGCTGTCCACCCTCTCACAGTGCTGTCCAGTATCACAGTGCTACTATGGCAGTTGTCTATCCAATAGGCTTAACAATATATTGAATTTAATTCATATTTTAAATGTCGCAATTCTTTGTCAAGCGTATATGTAAATAACATAGCGTTATTTTAAAGTCTTAATAATTTATGTTATGAGATCAATGTGGATGTAATCAACAAACCAGTGGGACGCTTCAGATATCTTTCCATATCGCAGATTATACACCTCATTGCTTAAAATTTAATTAGTCAAAAAGGTTTAACATTAAATCATTTCCAAATAGAGGTTCAAAATTCGGTTTTACTATCAATAATATTTCTATAATTTTCTATAAATTCCAGAGAAACGACTCTGATATGCCCCTATTACATTTATACTTTTTACTAATCATACTGTCTCTGTACTTATTACATTTGGTTTTTCCTCAAAACGAAGTTCCCTGCTTTTCACATAATTTTACAGATACTCATTAGCAGATTTAAGCTGGACACTTTGGATCTCTAGTTTTCTAATTAGAAATGCTTTGAAAGAGAACTAGCAATCAAATGTAAATTCTTTGTCATAGAATACTCTATCTGAGTCGCAGCTGACCATAAAATCAAATTACGCTGCATTTATAGGTGACACTAAAAACATAGTCGTTATTTTTACCAATGCAAGTTGTTTTTAATTTTCTAAAAATTTCATTGCTTTTTACCCTTATGTTATCAACTGAAGTTAATTTGTTTTATAGTACACCATGTTATTTACACTCTTTTCCTATCAAACACTTTTATCACAAGCTTTTACATTTTATACAGAAAGCCTAAGTATTCTTCAACATAATACTCTCTCTCTCTCTCTCTCTCTCTCTCTCTCTCTCTCTCTCTCTCTCTCTCTCTCTCTCTCTCTCTCTCTCTCTCTCTCTCACACACACACACACACACACACACACACACACACGTACACACACATAATATATACTTCAACTCAATTCTTTTGACATACTCTGTCTCAGTATGTCTAAACATTCTTACCGATACAAACAGACGCAACAAGTGGCAATTCAAATTTATCATCAATCAATTAAGATTTCACCTCTGCACCGACATACCTATTGATTGCACTTATAATGCTTGTACTCAACCACAAAATAATTACTACGTTTGTTTTCATAAAATACACCGTGGCATAACGCAAATGCAATATAACGTTCAAGTAGAAAATGATCCTATATCACAACAAAATTAAAATTAATGTAAGTAATTATTTTTTATATTTGTAGCCATATCAAGCTGCAGGCGATTGTTTTTTAACTACAATAAATATTTTTTCTTTTATGTTATGAGTTGAGTTCAGAATTTATAAACGTAAAAGTCTGGTTACATTTACGTTTCACAGTTATATATCGCTAAATACACTGGAGTGTTACAAAAATAAAGCAAACACACGCACGCGCGCGCACACACACACATCTATATATATTGCAACAGAACAGGATGTAAGTTTCATATAATTGGAATACTAATGCTGTAACACATTTTCTGACGGCCATAAACATGTCATAAATTGATTGAGTTCTTTTCTTTGTAAAGTAGTCATAAGTTTTGAACCAAGTACGTTTAAAAAACTGTGTTATGTCAAAATGTTCATAATTTTATACTCTTTTATGTCAAGTGAAATATTGTATGTAAGTGCGCGGGTGCGTGTGTGATTCACATTTTATTTAATAACTTCGTTGATAATTGACAGTTCATATTGAAACTTGGACAGGGTGTTCTCATGGTTGTAAGCTACATTTTCCATATACTCGATTTTCCACAACTATAATTTTTATGTTTTTTTTATGAAATCAGTTTTCTATTATTTCGTTATCTCCTAGAGATTAATAAAACTTGTAGATCAAATCTAGACAGCCGTTTGCAGAATCGGACAGAGTTGTAACCTGATGTCTGTCTATCACTAAGAGTATCTATGACGTTGCTAGATTTTATACCAATCGAAATGTCTAAAATTTATTTGAGACGGTCTCGTACAGAGTACGGATCGTTCAGTTTGTTCCGAAGTCTTGCCATAGAAAGACGTACTTGCTGTCGCGAGATTTTCGAGTCAGGACTAGTCGATTTTTAGAAGACTTTGTAGTGGGTTGACGGTAAGAGTTCTTCGTAGTCGGTGCCACATTAGAGAACTCAAATAAATTTAAATAGATCATATTATAGTGCTTTTTCGCAAAGAATGGAAGATTTCCGGATTAGGGGCAGAATACCTATCGTGGTATTCTGAGTATTAACGCGAGAACACTTGAAGAAGCCGGAATTGTGTAGGCCTAATATACGATCTATTTATACCCAGATTTGATCCATGAGATTAAGATTATTTAAGTTATAAACAATAACAGTCCCATATCGCAGTGCGTGTGTGCCGAGAAATGGGTATTCAACGGGGTTGAATATGATTCATGTTCAATGATCTTCGATCGACGCGCAGCGGAGCGTCTAGAGTCTACGTAAACATTTGGAATTCTACGCACAAGTAACTTATATGTAAAACGACACAATAGACTCATTTATTGAAAGACAATTCATTAATAAACAATTTTATATTATAAAGCGATAAGACAATAGTAAATTTTAATGTGTTAATGAATAAAATTTTCCTACCTCCAGATATAGACTATGTTGTAGTAATTTCAAATTAACCTATCTATTCAGTTATAATTTGTATCGTTGCAATATATATATATATATATATATATATATATTGTAGCGTGACAGATAAACAGTCTCCTACGTTACATAAATAAGTTGTAGCGTGACAGATAAACACATAAAAACGAATGGCGAAATGATCATTAAAATAATATAATATAATAACATCAAATCCGAAGAACGCATTATAATATAAAGAATTAATTCAGAGCAACAGTGCAGTACAATCATTGATTAAAAGTTTAAGTTCGTATAAAAGAAATATTACTAGTGATGAATCATCAAAACCAGTTTAATAACTCAAGGTGAGGTAAGGAGTAGATAAGGAAGCAACCCAGAACATTACTAAACCCACAACGAAGGGAAGGAATAAATAAAAAAGAAACCCAGAACAAGGCAAGATCCACCATAAAAGGTGATGTATTTAAAGAAACAAGAAGAAGACAGCATCCAGAAGAAGAAGGAATGCTCTTATAAAAAACACTCATATCCCAAAATAAATAAAAACAATAATAATAAAAAGTATAACACAGTATTCATGGAAAAAAAACTGTACAATAGAAATAAGACTAAAAGTGTATAGAGTAAGAGTTGCAAGTGGACCAAGGTGAAACAATAATATAATACCAAAGAACAAATCTTCATTGTAACCCACAAACAGATCTCTTGATGTTAATAAGACTAAATAACCATTTAGTAATAGCATCAAGGAGTGTAAAGTGAACCAGTGCTAGTTTGTGTATTATAAAAAATAAACCTTATGTTTCATCATTGGCATTCACAAACTGTGTAAATAATGAAAAAATACAACTTTTGAGTGACTTATTATTTGTACAGAGGGAATATAATGCATATGTTAATATAGAACTGTCAATCTGTTTGAAATGACATTTATTTAAAATGATAAATAAAAACAGAAGCAGACACAGGATTAAAAGTAAAGTGACAGGGTACAATTACCCAAAAACCATATTAAAAAACAGTTAAAAACTGCTAATTAAACTTAATATAAGGAATAGAGAATAAGAATGTAGAAGATAAGGTTTTGTTTATATAGAATAAGAATTTAAAAAATGTATTAGTATTAAGCTTTAAGTATAAAAAAAATATGTCTAATTAGTTGAAAACAACTGTTATTGAGAATTACTTCTTACGTGTTAATAGTATTGAAAAAGATACTAATTGTTATTTTGTTTAATAGAAAAAATGTTTAATTTATATTACCATGTTAAAAAGTCAGAGAGGGTATTACTCAATATGTATTGTTTATATAAAAATTTGTATGGAAAAATTGTTAGGAATCTAGGCAAAATGATGAAAACTAAACATCATTAAAACTGAGAAACTAAGTACTTAAATACATTTAAACTGAAGGGATTTAGATAAGGTAAACCAGAAACAAAGCCATATAATTAGAAATATAACTTAGAAAGATTTTGTAAAATTATAGCCAGGATTATTAATAAAAATGGAAATCAGAATGATCAATATTGCACACCACTATATAAAAATTATTCCGATCAGCGCTTTCAAGCTTCACAGCTCATCGTCAGATGAGGAATAGACAGAAAAATTTGTAATACCCAACCCTTCACCCCTCTCCCCCACCCTGCTCACCCACAACAAACTAAAAATTAATGACCCTTCCCCACCCCCTAAAGAGACAGAGTTTAGGGGGTGGGGAAGGGTCATTAATTTTTAGTTTGTTGTGGGTGAGCAGGGTGGGGGAGAGGGGTGAAGGGTTGGGTATTACAAATTTTTCTGTCTATTCCTGATCTGACGATGAGCTGTGAAGCTTGAAAGCGCTAATCGGAATAATTTTTATATAGTGGTGTGCAATATTGATCATTCTGATTGTGATTTCAACCACTAACACAAATTTCTTCATTAAAAATGGAAATGACAGAACTCAAAAATTTGGAGAGGGGAGTCATATATTCCAACATAATGTTTTAAAACTTAACCAATTCATATAATTGCAAGAAATTAAGGGAATATAAACCTTTTATTACAATATGAGATTTAATAATCATAAATATAACTTGATAATGGCTGAATTTGGATAATGACAGGAAGCTGATTTTTAAAATTTACAATATACAACATGAAGGTAAAATTACCAATTTTAGATAAAAAACTTAATAAAACGGCATTATTCGATACCAAAATACGCCGAATGAACTGAAGGATAAAATTAAGTAACAACTAGCTAATAAATTTGAATAATAACCAAAGTATAAGCAGTTATATAATGTAACTTTATTACATGCACAGGATGCAAAATAAAATTCGAACAATGTAGGGAATAATATTGCTTTGGCTAAGGTTTTAGTCGGAGGTGAGGAAGTGAAAGAGTTAATTATTGAACGTTGTACGGGACACTTGACGAGAATTTAAAAACGTATTAACCTAGTTTCGAATACCGTAATGGCGATTAATAGTACGATCCGAGAGTGAAAATCGCGAGTGGCGGCAAAAAACATTTTACAACTTCAACACAGTGACATAAACACCTACAAACGCCTAACTAACATTGTATAGCACAAAACTACATTGAAATAACATTTTAAACTCAGTAAAACAGTATATAACTTAACCATCAAAAGTGCCTGATCGACAAAAGTGAAACTGACTTATAAATACACCACTTTTCCAAATACAACACCGAAACTTAACCAGAGACACTACACCAACATCAGAAGGAAGATTTGCAGACACCAGGACGTAAATTCGACAGGAAAACATCTTTATTGGGACGCCAAAACTACGAAGGGACGATTTGCAACTTCGACGGCGGCCATTACTGCTTCATCACCGCTCAACTGAACACTGCCATCTAGTGTTTGTCTGCGAAACGGTTCGCAACCTACTTATTTATTTTAATTTTTCAATTGAATATATGTACTTTTAGTATTAAGAATTATCTTGTAACGTTATACTTTTTAATTTTTGCCCGATTTCTCTGACTTTTCCCATAAATAGCTGTTCAAAGAACCTTTTGTATTTTATATAATAATTTGTAATAACATCGATACCCTGAGAATCGATTTAAAAATCGACAAGAGTCCAAATAAACAATTGTCAATAAAATAATTTATACCTTTAATATTAAAACAGTTCTTTCATTCATAAATATAACAATTTAAATATACTTTAATTTAAACAAAATATACTACAAGAATTTCACCACCAGAAGGAAGATAACCTCCAAACCGAAAGTAAACAAAGATCGATTGTAATTGGAGACAATCCTATAAGTGGTTGGAGTTTCTTCATAAATACACAAAAGCTTATAAAATTTTCTAAATAAGTGAGAAACGTTTCGGAACTTCACGAAAATCAATTAATTAATTGTTTTTAATTAATTGATCAATAAAAAAAAAATTTTTTAATTATAAAAATTTTTTAAACAAACAATTTTATTTCTTTCAAGAACACATATTAATGTATTTTGTAACACTACACCAATACTTAAACACCATAAACACGTTTAGTTACAATTTGGCTAGCCCAACAGTGGGGCTTAAACTAAAAGAAAGAAGACCAGAACAGATTTAGAATTTGTAGCAACACAGTTACGTTTAGTTACAATATGTATTATATGTACACACACACACACACACACACTCATTTTTACACGTATTATTTAATGGTGAACTTTAGTTAGAGAGAAATACTATTTTAACACTGGCACAAAGTATTACTTCTCTTATTTTAATTAAAGAATGCTTTAAACATACTTTTAACACAACGTAATGCCAAAGAACAAACGGGATGTGTGGTAGGAATATGATTTTTAATTAAACTATAAATCGTACAGGAATTTCCTGTGTTTACCTACATTAAAATAACAGTCGCTATGTTAATACAACGCTTTCAATTATCCTGAACAGTGATTCTCTTCTATTATTTTAATTATGCACAATTTAAAGATATTTGTCCTGTATCTTACTAAAAAATTGAAAACATGCCAAATTTCTGCTATAAGTACAAACATCATTAATTAATATAATAATCTGCGTTATGAATCGCCTTTTATATTTGCAGCCATATCAAGCTGCAGGCGATTTTTTTTTAACTACAATAAATATTCTTTCTTTAATTTTATGAGTTGAGCTCGGAATTTGTAAATGTAAAAGTCTGGTTACATTTACATTCCATAGTTATATATCACTAAATACACTGGCGTGTTACAAAAGTAAAGCAAACACGCGTACACATACACATATATAGGCTATACTCATTTTTACACGTATTATTTAATGGTGAACTTTAGTTAGAGAGAAATACTATTTTTAACTGGTACAAAGTGTAGGTATTAGTGTAGGTACTGGTACTAGGTAGTATCAAACTTAATTACTTTTTTGTTTATTAATGTTGATAAAATTGTATAAAATTTAAATATTTAAAAGGCAAATAATTTAAAAACTTTTACCTTAACAAGTTTAAAGGAAACAGCTAAAGAGGTCTTAGGAACAAAATAAGTGCGACAAAAAATAAGAAAGGATTGTGTAACAGCAGGAATGGTCGACAGAATGGAAGAGAGAAGAAAGTGGAAAAATATTAATACGGAAGAAGGGAAGAAAGCTTACAGAAGACTTAATAATGAGCTACGAAGGGAAACTGAAAGAGCAAAAGAAAACTGGAAAGTGCGAGGAAATAGAAAAACTGGAAAAAGAAGGGAGATATGAGATACTATATAAAACAGCCATGGAATTAGTATACAAAGACAAAAATACCAATAATAGCAGAGAGATAGAAGCAGCTGATGGAAGAATGTTGTGTGAGACCGGTAAAGTTATGAAAAGATGGAAAGAGTATATAGAGGATCTGTAGGACTTATAACACAAGCCTCAAGAAGAAGACATGAATGTTGAAGAAGAAATTGAAGTAGAGGAAGACAGTAAGGGATGTAGTATTCTGGAGAGTGAAGTAATAATATCTATGAAGGAAATGAAAGATAGGAAAGCAATGGGAAGCGATAATATAGAGTTACTGAAAACATTAGAAGGAGAAGGAAGGAAAATGTTTACTGAACTTTGTAATGAAATATATAAAAATGGTAAATGGCCAAAGAATTTTAGAGAAATAATCATAATACCAATTGGAAAGAAGAAAAACACTAAAAAGTGTGAAGAACACAGGACCTTAAGTTTAATTTCCCATGCAGCTAAGGTACTACTAAGGACACTAAACAGAAGATTATGTACAAAAATAAATGAAATTGTTTTGAGAAGAACAGTTTGGATTCAGACGAGGAGTTGGGACAAGGGAAGCAATAGGATTGTTAAGCATAGTATGTGAAAGATATATAGAAAAAAGTAGGAAAGTATATGGAATATTTATAGACCTGGAAAAGGCATTTGTTAGTTTCCTGAACTAAGGAAAAGGTTAGAAAAGTGTTGTATATGGAGTGTGGCATTGTATGGAGTGGAGACGTGGACTTTAAGGAGGGAAGATGAAAAAAGGATTGAAGCTTTTGAAATGTGGATGTGGAGAAGAATGGAAGGAGTTAAATGGGAATACAGAGTACGGAATGAGGAAGTGTTAAGAAGAGTGGGAGAGAAAAGAGAAATATTAAAAACAATAAGGAAGAGAAAGAAGAACTGGATAGGACACTGTTTAAGAAGAAATTCTATTATAAAAGACAGTCTAGAAGGGATGGTTAGCGGAAAAAGAAAAAGAGGAAGAAAGAGACGACAGTTGATGGACAACATCAAGGTAGAAAACTACATTACCACGAAAAGGCTGGCAGAAGACAGAGAACAGTGGAGGAATTTATAAAGAAAACCTGCTATACAGCAGAAGAACCGATGATGATGATGATACCTTAACATCTACTCAAGCCATTGTTACTAATAATGTTATCAGTACTATAGATCAGCATATGCATAAGTAGGATGTGTGTTGGCTCGTTAAGTAGAAATATAAAATAAAATATAAATATTTTAGTAGAAGAAGAAGACCTACTCTGAGGTAAGTTAATACAGCTCAATAGCTGTGTGATCTCCGTTGTAACTTTACTTTCGTTTAGTAAAATCACCATTTTTAAAGCTCACGAGTCCGATCACACATTACTACACTAACAATTGTGAACTTGTTCATCTTCCATCACGCTCCTTCTCTGCGCCTTGCGTTGTCTCACAAAAATTTTGTAATCTGCCCAGTTCGATGCCAAGTGATCTAGTAATTCCTTGTGCCTTCTAGAGCTCAGATCTCATTCAAAATATAGACTATCTACAGTTTCCTTCTCCTTTTTTCCCTTTGGGATGTTGTGATGTACATAGCACTATAATTTTTACCAAAATTTTGTTTTCTCATACATTTTATCCAAAGGCATTCTATGATTTGGTAAGTTTCATTGTGTATGTAATATCTTTTATTTTATTTAACTCGGGACCCAATGTATCGTTATATCAGACAGTGAAGCAGTCACTGATAAAATGACTAATATTCATTTATTACTAATAATTTTTAGTGTTATAAGTCATTTTTGACACAAAGTATTTAAATTTTCTCATTTTATTTTCTTTAAAATGCCGATAAATATTTCAACGTGAAGACCTTTTCCAAGAACCTTTTCAACAATCTGTAACAGCTGATACAGCCTCTCAGCCGAAAAATCCCTATTCTATTTTCCATTCATACTACAGACTCTTTTAAACCTTATTGTCACTGGTATTTGCCTAAGCTATTTCTCATTTCTTATTATAACGTTGATATCCAATAATTCGTTCATTTTCTTGCTTGCTAAGTTTAGTAACCGTTATCAAGGTTTCCTTACAAATTTGCTTATAATAAATTTACTTCTTAAAAGGTTAATAGATGCCTGTTTAATTTATGGGTCCCAATTATCTATGTTCATAGTCTTACGTTTTATTGATACTTAATCACTATCACCGTGCATATTATTTTAAAACGATTTCGTCGTACCCAAAGTCACGATTGACCACAATTAAAGCACTACTGGCACGTCGGATACGAGAGTCCATAAGCTTGGGGCTTTAATAAATTAGTGGAGATGATTTGTTTCATGTTATTAGAAATGTCCAGCTTTAAACAACGGCATTAATAACATAGTATTCAATAAGACGGTTTCCTTACAGTTTACGGTTTACTAACCATGCGTACAAATTTTCATACCTAATAAAAGGTGTATTTTATTCTGACAATAAAACAATAAAATCAAATAATTTAGAATAATTTAATGTTTTATTATTTATTAACACTCTTAAAAATAAAACATGTTACCATTGTTATTTTTATATTTAGTATCGACATCTATTCAGTGTATAATATAAGTTACTTGAAATACTTTTGGGAAAGAAAACTTTTAGCGTAAAGATCAACTTACTAATTGAAACATTAGTAAACACTCTATAATCCATTTTTATTCTTCATGAACAACGCGTAAATTAATATTCTAACTGGTATCGAAGCCGACATTTCACAAAGTCACAGAAAATGGTAAAGATAAACTGTTAAGGCGACTCCGATTAGACGATCTTCACAAAATATTATTACAATAGAGATCTTTATTATTACAGGTATCATTAATACAGTGAAGTTTATTTACAACCACGAAACACTAACAATCCTAATTTTAAGTTCTGACACATCTTAATTTATTTATGATAGAATCCGTTCCAACAGTTTTAAATGACTTTATATTATGAATGTCACTGCTGTCTACATTTACACAGGTGGTCCCAAGTTTCATACGATGCAAAACCTGAACGCAACTTCTCACAATAAGTGTTGGGGTTTCACGAATGTAAGTAACGTTCTGTTTAGCGCACATTACGCATCACGTTATTACCTCAGAGTAAAAGCGTTGCTAATCCAAATACCATAGATATGAATTATTTTATTGTTTACCTACGACGCTTCAGACAAGTAGGCTTGGAAAGTCAAATGAATTTATTAGATCCAGTTGGACTACAAAAGTGTCTCCGTACAAGGCACCTCAATTTCTCAATTTATCTTTCAGAATTAACAGTTTTTCCTATCACATTGGTGTTGATGTAGACACTGTAGTCTTTAGTGTCTACATCAGAATCAAAAGGGAGATAGAGAGAGAGAGTCTACGTTATGCGGCGGACACTACGTCAATGAAAAATGCAACTAAGTTGTTGCTTGTTCTTTCTGTGTCACGCACGAGTAAGAAAGTCGTACAGTTAATCTAATGTTGGTGCTATGTTATTTTTTCAATACATTTAATTCTACAGCTTTATATACATATTCAATGTTAATCAAAGAAATAAAAAAAATGTAATGTTTAAATTTATTTATAACAAAACAAGTGCAATATCCCAGAAGATTATAAAAATCAATATTTATTTGTACAATGCATGGTGTTCACAGAGGAGACATGTAGCACGTCGTGTCCTCATAAAATGAGTAAATATATTTTCCGTATATGAAAATAAAATGTTAGAATGAGTGAGAGAATGGGGTGTGCGTGTTTATTTGTTTACGTGCGTGCGCACATTTATTTGTTTACTCTTACTGCGCAACCCCTAATACTGTTGTATCGTAGAATTCATTGACATATAAGTGAACTGGACTTGACAAACATAAATTTAACTTACGTACCAAGTATTTCAATTCCTTTGTTGGGTTTAACTTAAATTCTCAGATATGTTACGTGTAAGAAATATGTACTCGTATAACCTAAATCCATATTTATAATTTTATTAAAATTAAATATTAATACTGAAAATATGAAAATATGTCATACCTGTCACAGAATATATCCTTATGTCTATACACAGATGCGTTCTTAATACTCCTCATAATATTAGCGATACAGCAACATATTATCAACACGAACGAGAGAATTGTTTTAGTCTACTAAGTTTTTATAGCTTTCAGTAACAGAACAAATCATTCAATTGTTCCAGGGATACAACTTTCGCATTACTTGAAATTAACATTTCAGAAGATTTTCAATAGGAACATGTTAAATAATGTAGCAACGCATTACCAACGTACTGACAAAAATTGTTGGTAGGCTAAACAGTTTTTCAGTACTATGAGAAGCACACAAAACTGACTTAAGCATAACGTATTTTCGTCGAAATACAAATAAATTGTAATTGCTTTAAGAAGCGAAATTTCTTTAGTGCTTGGAAATGTCTGACTGAGTCAGAGCGTTCTTATCGCCTCTACTCTAACAGGGGGTGGCGCCTCACCACGAATTCAAGGATAGTGCCCTTTCATAGTTAGATCTTAGCGCCTTTAAGTAAGAAGTGCTTTCTGTTAACGTTTGTACTTACAGTATACATAGTAAAATAATTTACACTTACAATTAATGTAGATATAATAAAATACAAATAGACCTATACCAACTCGGGTTATTGTACGTTGAATTTTATGTTATGTAATCATGCGCAAGCTGAATGTTACGTAATCTGTGAAATGTTAAAATCAAAGGCTAACGCACTATTTTAAGTTATTCAATAACAATTATATTGAGATATACAAACGTCCTTAGAATGTGCACTCCTTACTTTAACTATGGGTTCGTTTTCATATTTTATAAGTCGTATTTTTGTAAAAATGTGTTAAAAAACAATTAAAAAAACAAAATTGAAACTGCCTTAACTGCTAAAGCGACGACGTCGGCCTAACTGCTATGTAAACAATTTTTCCTGGAATTTCATTCCAACCAAATGCTGTTTTGCATCCTTTCAGTAAATTTGTATTTCAGTACATATTGATCCAGTCACATATTCTGCCAAATTTGTGTTGTCGAAAAGGTGAATCAAAATTTGGTAACAGACTCTAAACGTTTTATTTTGCCTACACAAGATATATTCATATTTTATAGACTTACTCTTTTGACGTTCACACAAACGTACAGCGTTACAGATATATCAAATAGTTTTATTTTTGTGTGTGCAAAAACACTATAGGCTACAGATACAAGCGAACTGTTTATATGTACTATTTATAATACAGTGTAACCAAGTTTTCTTTTTTAGTAATTAAAATGATAGGCCTACGATGTACTCACATAATTACATTATGTTCTGCTTATGTGACGCACACAATCACACATCCATCACATGTGTCTAAGCGCGCATACACATAGACACGTTTTTTATGGTCTACATCAGGGGTCTGCAAACTACGGCCCGCGGGCCGGATCCGGCCCACGGCAACCCGGCCGATGCTGCGTGCATTTTTAAATAGATCGTCAAAATATTCAAATATTATAACATTTTACTAAATAACTAAACAAGAAATAAGTTCAGTAAAATGTTATAATATTTTGTACAAGATTAAAACATTTACGTGGTTAATGTGCTTGTTCGTCTGGCTGGCTTGAATGAATCACGCTTTCACTCGCATCAACCTAAAGCGAAGATTCCTATTCTCCCCGTGCGCTCGTCAAGAGCAATGCTTTCAATGTTTGGATCGACCTATATCTGCGAATAAACGTTTTCAAAAATGAACTTTGTAAAATCAAGGTATATGGCTAACTTGTCAGACGAACACTTGAAATCAATTTTAGTGATAGGAGCATCAAAATTTGACCCAAAATGAACAGCCATTGTATGTCAGAAGCAACTCCACACATTCCATCGTAGGGCCTGCATAAGAAAGCCAAAAAATAATACATAAGAAATATCTTTGAATGTTATTTTTCCTTCCTATTATTTACATTATTTTGAATAAGTGAATTAGTTTTCTTTGGATAAGTCTGCTTAGAACAAAATAAGTTTACAAAATGTGTGTGTGTGTGTGTGTGTGTGTGTGTGTGTGTGTGTGTGTGTGTGTGTGTGTGTGTGTGTGTTGGCCCACGTGACTTCCAAGATTTTTCAATTCGGCCCTCAAGTGAAAAAGTTTGGAGGCCCCTGGTCTACATAATTATGCACATTTATATTAGTCTATGCTCTGCAATCAACATATCGTCATAGAACATAGAACAAGTAGTAAATATCTATTTACATCCAGTCGGAACTGCCAAGGGTGATTAATGAAAGAACATTACAATGAATCATAAGCTATAATCAACAAATTAGTTTCCACATCGTACAACAAACAGATCTGTTCCACGGGAATCGCCATTGATTACCTTTATGACAAGTGCAACTAGACAGAGTGCAACTTAAGTGTCAGGTAAAGTGAGATTAACTGTCTTTAACTGTGACTTTGTAAATAGAGTTACTAAATTATTGTTAATGGTTACTGAGAATAGTATCGTAGGCTAATAGAAATTTTATGAAGAAAAATTTTATTACTTATAATACACGACAAAAAATGTAAAAACTGTCTTATTCTCTAGTGTTCAGTTATATTTATTTCTTTAAAGATGGCTAGGCTACTTTACAACTTTTTGTTTTTTAAGTGCATTAGAGTATATTTATGGCAGTTGCTACTCAGATGGTTTTCTGCTGGACAGTTGCATGTAACCCACTTACGTTTGCTGAAGGATGTTATCAAATTAAGCTTCTCAAACTATAAAAGATAAAGCAATGAATCTTTGACTAGTTTCCTTAAATAAGGTAATATAGCCTTCCTCAGGAGTCTTGTGATAACTCATGAAGCTATTAATTAGGTTGTATCCGTGTCAATGTTGTGCAAATATCATTTGAAGTGTTAGGTATATACAACATTGTATTGCTGAAATTGCATCATTGCTGAAGTGATGTCCTTTGGTATACTTTCTTCTGTAGCCACCAAGATAGACGAGGATACCAATGAGGATATAAAAAAAGAACTTGGAGTGGAAGGAGCTTGTGTAATAATTTCAGGTTATATAAAAAAATTGTAAACGTAGCAAATTGTTTAGGACAAATTCCCTAAATCAGTTACAGAACTGTGGGAGTATTACAAACCCAGAGCCCCCGACAATTGGGCTATGTACCGAAGCACTTCTAGCAATCTACATGTTGTAGTGTAGAAGAAATACAGGAACGAGAAGAAGAGGACGGAGAATGAGTACAGAATACAGTCAATATCTCATAGAATTTGGCTCGTAACATAGTTTCTTACAATAGCCTAAGCGAACGACACTCATCTTAGCCGATGGGAAACGATTCTTACAAGCGAAACAACACAATTTTCTGGAATTCAAAATCGTAACAAATAATATAAATAAGCAACAAAATTATTTTTTACCAGATCTTGAGGTGTATTTCAATTCGTAATACAATCAGAGGTTTTGTAACATGGTTTGAGCTCACTATTTATCGAAGTTTAAGAAAATATTCACAAAAATTGTATTAGTGTCGCTTACGAGTCATGACAACTACTAAAGACGGACTAGTTACTTGTAGCCAAAACGTCCGTTTAAAGAATAGCAAAGACAAACCGCGGTTTTAAAAAACCAAAAACAAAGCAAAACTTGAAATATATGCAAGCAAAATTGTGAAATTGGCTACTTCAATAGCACTCAGTCATGTACTGCAATATTACAATGTCAGTATTCACCTGCTCGCAGTTGCACAAGTCTGACGGTTGAATGGAAGAGTAATGAACCCACTGCATTAGGAATAATCTTCTCAGGATTAGGATGAAAAATTTCGGGAAACATTTTTGTCGAGGCACATTTAGGGAGTAAGTGGACTAAAGCCTCTCTTCCGGTACAATTTACTATATTCTACTTCCGATTGGCTGAATTACAATGTGAAATGATCCATAATTATGAAATGTCTAAAGATATGAAATGAGTTACACGATAAGCTTAGTCATAGCAACATTACATTTTTGTATTCAAAATATTTTGACGGGTGCTCAGTTTTGTCACGTGACTACTCTCATTTCTAGGCAAATGGGATATTGTGTACAATATTCACAGTATTGTACAAGTACGCAAGGATTTTCAAACCGAAATATTTAAGAAAATATTGAAGCCTACTTTGTAGTACATTAAACACTCGAGGTTTAATAAAACGCGTAAATAAAGGTCAAACACAAATATCATTCTTAAATTTAATGCTAAGATACAGGAGCTGTCAAACAGTTTTCAGAAACACTTTTTCATCATTAATATTGACACTACTCCAGACTCTTATTTTATATTTGCTACTAAAAAAGTAATGTTAACACGATCGGTTACATGGTAATGTAATCTGAAGGGGTAGAACCTAAAATAATTAGTCAGAAAATAATGCAAGAATCCTGGCGAGAAAATCATAATTATAATTTCCTTGTGACAAAACGCCATTTATCCGCCACTTGTTTTACTGTTATCATATCGTATACTTGATTCTATGATGTGCTGTTTTTCTCAAAAAAATTGGTCGTGGCTTTCAATGTAAGTTTATCGTAGACAGAAGCAAATTATTTAGCTAATATTCTTTAGGAAAAGTCAATCAGTCGAGCATAATATCCCAGAAATTACAAAAACAAAACGCTTAACAGTTGGGACACATAGCATTTCCTGTTCCCATGTAACAAGTAAGTAAAATTTCCGTATATATATATATATGTATTACATTTAATTAAATAAAATGTAATTTTATATTTTCAATTTATAATTTTATATATAATTTTTAATTAAAAATAAATTACAAAATCTAAATAGCTCACACAACAAAGATAATACAACAACTAATGGTATATACAAAATTGAATGCCAAGATTGCAATAAATGTTACATAGGACAAACAAAAAACATCTGAAAAAACGTTATTTTGAACACCTAAACGCATACAAAAAACCAGAAATATATAAATCCAATTTAGCCACATATGCAATAAACACACGACAATAATTCCCAGACATAAAAAATGTGTCACTAATAAAACATATACCACACAAAGGCACCATAATGAACATTTGGGAAAATTTACAAATATACAAACATAAAACACAAAACAAACTAATACCAGAACAAATACAAATCAATACAAAACATGACACAATATTCAAAGCACTCAACATCGAAAATACACAAAATACAATGGTACATATACCACAATCACACACAATAATGCAACTTTAAAATACCAAAGACCAACAAACAACCTTAATAGCATCCAGCAGCCAACACACAAATACTTCACCAGACACAAGATCGCGAAGGCTGAAGATGAGAGCACGGGAGCTCTCGAAACATTTTCCAAATAAGGAAAAATAACATCTTGAGGTAAATTTAGTTATAAATATTAAATGTATTATATACATCAAGAAACGGACTGTAGCAGAGAGTGATTGAATAAATATATATATATATATATATATATATATATATATATAATGGAATTGTGACTAGTGTTACGTTGTATAATCCGTTGATACGTATACGGATTGAGACGCAATACGGATGTAGACACAGACTCTGTAAGCTTCCTGCCAAACAGTAAATTCAAATGAGTGTTTCATTTACATTAATTTATTTGTTCTGGTTGATGTAATCCACATTTACAGCCCTGCTCTATGCCTTGTGTACATAAAATAAGTTTGCACTTGGAAACACATTAACTTTTTGTAAACTCGTCCCCTTAAAGTTACCTCTTTCTAACCTTTATGAAAGTAGAATTAACTGGTTATAGGGACGCTGTACGATTTGCCATCCAAGTTTTATATGCACATGAAGCATGATTTTACATGTTAAGACAAATTATTTAATCACATTACCGTATTAAGACTTCAGCTTACAGCTGTACACTGCTTAATAACATAATTAACGGAAACTAAGTTTACTACAAACAATATGCGCTCAGAAATGTATATGCGTTGAGTAAAGAATACCTCTGTTTAGTAGTTTATACATAGCATGCAGATAGACTATTATCACTATACGCTAGATGTTGGAATACTAACAAGTCGGGTAAATGAAGTGAGATGATAGTTAAATGTGTGCATAGCATTTAAAAATTATTACATAACAAAATAATAATTCGTGGCATTTTAACAACAGTGTTTCTTTTGCATTTACGTCTAAAAAACATGTTAAATACGGGAACTAACCGATCACAGTTAAAGTAGCTGAAAGTAGATTTTGTAGATTATTTAGCAAATAATATTTAATTGCTGGAAACATTATGCATCATTTTATTGTACGGCATTATGGAGTCATAGTGTATACTTGCCGCCTTGTCACTTTGTATCTGATTTACTTAATACACTATAACTTAAACTTTATAACTCTCTTACTTAATACTCCATACTTTAAACTTCTAAGTGCTTAATAAAACTCCAACGGTCGGTAATCTCACGAATTGCTCCCAAACTCGTTGCGAATTAACGATATCGTAGCAAACAATTTTAATTTAATCGTTATACACAGTATACATGCACGACATTGTTATAAAACTTGGTATCCATATTTAATTTCTCTTAAACATAACATATATATATTGCGACAGTACAAATAAGTGAGGTACTGAGCATGAAATATAAAAATTTAAATTTACTTAATAAACTGTAAATAATTAATAATATATTAGAAATAAGCATGTTAGGGATTGCAAGCTTGGCTCAGACAAAAATATGAACAGGTGTTTCGACCTGAATCAACGTGCACACACACACAAATGTAACTGAAAGTGTGTACACCAGTATTTTCCTAGTGTGTGTGAACGCAGGTCTCTGCAGGCGAGTTTGCCACCCCAAGATGAATAATTGCACAATTACTGTTTTTCCGTAATTATTCATAAACTAGAATTAAGAATTAAAATTCAAAAGCACCATAAAATGTAAATAAATTTACTAAATACTGTGTACGAAAACCACGCGAAAGTGACACACCGTACAAGGGCAATAGCGAAATAACTGTGTACAAATCGAAAGGGTTAAGTTGCAATGTCCAAAATTACAGAGAACATGTGTTATAAAATTAGTTATAAGATAAGTATAAGAGTATACTTACAAGACTCTGCAATTCGCAGAAATATAAAAAATAGCGGATTTGACAAAGAGTGGGGGAACTGAAGCCAAAGACAGTTTCTAACATGTCGATTTCGGATCACTGCAGGGTGTCGCCCAAGACATGGGTATAAATATGACACGCAAGCTGCAGTGGTTCTCTTTCTTGAATCATCCACGATGCAGCGGGAGCTTATGCCCGTCAGCACGGCATATTTATTTTTTTTTATAAACAGTTAAATTTGCCAGTTACGTACAAATACGTAACTAAGCTGTAAAGACAATCATTTTAATTAATAACAGCACTACTTAAGAAGATCCATTAATGATTCGACACTAGACAAGAGGAGAGTTCCATAGAGAGATACGACGCTGGACAGGAGGAGAGTTCCAGAGAGAGATACGACGCTGGACAAGAGGAGAGTTCCAGAGAGAGATACGACGCTGGACAAGAGGAGAGTTCCAGAGAGAGAGACAGCCGACGCTGGACAAGAGGAGAAGAGAAACAGCCGACGCTGGAGGCGAGACGAGGACGAACACCGATGGAACGAAAAATGATCGAGTATGATTGACGACAATAAGGTGATAGACAACTTATTCATATCTTAATCATACAAAGAATTCAAGGGCAGTTAAAGACATTAATATTTTATTTAAAAATAAGAGCAATATTTCTTGTATAGTAGAATTAAAATCATAGATGTTTTAGAAATACGATTAACGTAACAAGAGCTCAAATTAATATGATATAAAATGATTGCAAAGCATTTAAATAAAAATAATTAGTATTTGAGAAAACAGTACTGAGAAACAATAACTATTAATATTTTGAGTACGTTACAATATAAAAAAAACAAGATTTAAAAATTGATTTTGAAACATATTAATAGACTGAGTAGTCTGAAAATGAAATTTACCTTTTATATAATAATTAGTAGCATAGAATATTTAGTCAGTAAGGATGTATATATCTTAAGCCTTACGGCATAATAACAAATAATAACTAATGTTTTAAAATCGAAGTCAGCGCCATGTGCACATATTTTTTTATAGTATCAAATAAATTTTAATTACCGTTTCAAGTTACATAGAGTTCTTATTGCAGATACACCTGACACCCAATTTAAATGTTAGATTGTCTAAAGAATTTGTCAATCTTGAACGTGAGATCGTTCACGCCTATTTATGTGTATGTAACGTTGCATAAATTTGGTGCTCCAAGATCGTGGGGCTCCATAAATTTAAATTATAATAAATTTGCAAATTGTCACGTTGCATAATAATGTCGCTTCCAACGTGGGGCATCACAAACGTAAATTACATGTAAATTTGTACACATACAATATAATATTATGCAACTTTGCAACGTTGTCACGTTGCATAATAATGTCGCCCTGAACGTGAGGCCCGACATGCCTAAATTTACGTACAAAAATTTGTTACATAAATTATAGCTCATGAACGTATGACCCGATCCCCATCATTTAACTATTAAAATTTGTATGTAGCTAAATGGTTGCTCTAAAATATAAAGAGTGTGTTAAATGAAAAATGTGTAGTATGTAATTATTATTTATATTAAACAGTAACTGAATGTAATGTTAATTGTTGTGTAATCACACAGCTGGCGCCCACAAATAATATTGTTGTCTATGTAACAGGTGTAACTGTAATGAGTATTAATAATAACTATTAATAAAAATACAGAAATAAATAAATAAGTAGGGAACGGTTATCAATAATAATTGTTAAAGAATTATTACTAAATAAATATTTTAATAATTATTCAACATGGCAGAACCAGGAGGGTTGAATTTAGAAGCATTTAAAAATACGATACTCGCCATGATGGACGAATTAGTCATAAAACAAGCCGAAAAATTTAAAGAGGATGTGAAAGAGGAGAATGTCAAACGAATAACAAAAATAGATGAAATAAATACAAAACAAACAGAAAGTTTAGAAAAGAACTTAGCAAAACAAACAGAAAATTTAGAAAATAAATTAGAGCTACAGTCCGAAAATTTTAGACAGGACACCATAAAAATTACAGAGAGTCTAGAAGAGTTAAAAATTGATATTTTGAAATAAAACAAAGTATAATTGACAGTAATGCGCAGTTAACCGAAAAAATTAGTGACACCAACATACGTATTGATACTCTAGACAATAATTTTAAACAAGCCTTACATGAACAAGTTGTACGGATTGAAAATAAACAAAAAGAATTACGTCTCGAGTGGAGAAAAGATTTAAAAGAAACGCATAAACAAATAAATGATAATTTAACTACTATAACGCGAGAACAGGATGATAAAATCCAAACTATTAATAATGTATCCCAAGTAAATACCAGTAAACTTAGAGAAATAGAAACACGTACTGTAGTTATTGACAATAAAATTGAAGAAACTACGAAAGACCGTTCGGGAGACGTATCACATATGAAAGAAGAGATTCAAGAGGAAATGAACCAACTACAAGGTGAGTTAAGAAGACGACAGAACCAAATGACCATATTTCCTACACCAACAGAAGAAAGGAGCAGACTTAAGTTCTCAGGTGGTAAAGGGGAGAACAGTATGGAATTCCTAGCAAGAGTAGAGAAGGAAATAGAAAAAATTGGGAGTGCAATAAATGACGACGAGAAGATAGACTTCGTCACGCGATATCTTAGAGATTCAGCCAGCCAATGGTACTCTATTATTAGAGATAACGTTAGTACATATCAGCAGTTTCGTGAAGCATTCGAGAACCGATACTGGAATCTACATACACAACGACAAGTACGGGATCAACTCGAATATGGAAAGTTCAATCCACAAGGACAGCAGAGTATTGAACAATACACAATTACGCAGATAGAACGTGTAAACCATCTCAAACCTAAATTCTCAGAATACGAAATTGTTTCAAAATTATGTTACCATTTTCAGCGAGATATCCAGTTAGCAGTTTATACACAAGGGATCAAAACCATAGAAGAATTTTTAATCCTTGTAACACAGTCGGAGAATATCAATAAAGGTAAGAACACACAATACTGGGAACAAAAACACGCAAATCATCACCATAATTATCACAGAGATGACAAGAAAGCAATACAAAACACTATACCGCACCGTGATAATTATAAAATAAATTATTCGCCACCAATGTACAACACTACAACACGCACAGCTAAAGAAACTGAACAAAATAATACAGCTAGACGACAAGGAGACGTTACATGGTCATCCAATCGTAAACAGTTTTCAAAACCAGCTGACAAACGCGTTGCCGCAGTACGAGGGGACGACGAAAAAAAATTGAAGAGAGAAGGCCAAGGAATGAATGAGACAGTAACATTCCACTGCCGACCGTCTACATCAAAGGCGTCACAATGACTGAATAAACGGAAGCAAAATTATAAAATAAACAACATATACCCCTGCGATATTAGGGAAGACTTATTAAGCACCGAACAGGATATAAAGCCAGACGCGCAGCAAACACAATGCCCTATTGTGACTGTGAACATAAACAGGTGTAAAATACGAATGCTAGTTGATACCGGCAGCCAGCTGTCTGTTCTTAACGCTGCATGGGTTCAACGCAACAAGAAATATTTTAAAAATACTGCAATTTTGCCCGTAAATAATTTAAATATTACAACAGCTACAAATAAAAAAGAAAGAGTTAAACAACAAGCATATGTAACTCTAACATATAAAAATCTAGAGTTAGAACACCCTATGATAATTATGCATAAATTGATTTATGATGGAATTTTAGGTATCGATATACTAAATACAATAAATGCTAAGATTAATATTAATGATAATATAATTATGTGTAATTATAAAAATGTTCAATATGAAGTAAACATGAACAGCGAGGAAGAAAAGTGCAAGGTAAGTGAAACACCTATTACTTTGTACAAGCCACAAATACAATATGGTCCAACTCGACATGTGAATGCGGTAGATGAAGGGATGACGACACAGGAAGAAGAGAGACTGCACGAATTAATAGAAGAATATAGTGATGTATTTAGTGAAGTACCGACGCAGACGACAGTATACGAACATTCTATAGTTGTGTCAGACCCTACAAAAGTCATTAGGAAGACATACCCTAACCCAATGCGATATGAGGAAGAGGTTGAACTCGAAATTCGGCGTATGATAGAAAGTGGAGTCATAGAGCGATCGAACAGCAACTTCCTGAATCCTCTAGTGGCAGTAAAGAAGAAAAATGGAGAGATACGTCTATGCCTTGACATGAGGGAGCTGAACAGCATTGTATTAAAGGAGTATGACTGTGCACCAACTGCGGACGAACTATTTACTAAGTGTGAAGGAGCAAGGTATCTGACGAAGCTAGATTTACGCTCAAGTTTCTGGCAGATTACAATTCGTGAAGAGAATAGAAAATACACTGCTTTCCTGTATAAAAATAAATGCTACCAACACAGGGTAGTACCCTTTGGATTAAGCACGAGTTTAGCAGCCATCGTAAAGTGTCTAGAAAGAGCCCTAGGACCTGAAGTGGAACCCTACACCATGATATTTGTAGATGATATCTTAGTTGTATCTAAAACGTTAGATGAACATATAAAACATCTAAGCACGATATTCCACAAGTTTAGGCAAGCGAACATATCCCTTAACCTAGACAAATGTGAATTTATCAAAACCTCTATCCAATTCCTAGGTCACATTATTTCATCCTCTGGTATTCAACCCGATCCTATCAAAATTTCCAGCATAACTAATTTCCCTATACCCTGAAATCTCAAAGAGTTGAGAGCATTCTTAGGACTCACAGGATACTACAGAAGATTCTCACCGTTATATGCAAGATATACGCAACCGCTTCTAGAGCTGACGAAGAAAGAAAAAAAATGGAAGTGGGAGAAGAAACATCAAGATGCCTTTAACCAAGTGAAAGAGTTGTTCATCGAAAATATTATATTACATCATCCTCAACGAGAAGGAAAATTCGTAATATACTCCGATGCTAGTGACTACGCAGTAGGAAGTGTACTATATCAACAAGATACTATGGGAGAGCACCGAGTTATTGCCTACGCCAGTAGAGTCTCCAAAGGAGCTGAAAAACACTACTCCACATCAAAAAAAGAAATACTTGCTATAGTATACGCTCTTAAGCAATTCAGATATTATGTTTATGGTACTCATTTTGAGATACATACGGACCACCAAGCATTATCATTTTTATTAAAATGCAAAGTAACAAATGCCCGATTATTAAGATGGATTTTAGCCATTAGCGAATACTCATTTACCATTAAATACTGTAAAGGTAAAGACAATATTGTAGCGGACACACTAAGCCGATACATCAAAGAAGAATGTGAAGAAGTTTATGTGAGCGAAAAGAAAGAAGTACGATTGTTATCAATTAAATTCAAAGAGAATGATGAAGTAAAACAAATGCTGAAAAACTTAGCACATCAACAAGATTTGGACGTGACGATAAGGGAGATGAAGAACCAAGAACAGCTGCCAAATCATTATAAGGTACTAAATGGAATTCTTTTCAGGTTAGTAAGACAAGACTGGAAGATAGTACTGACGAATGACATGCTACAAAAATTAATTCGACCAGCACATGAGAGTTTAGCACATGCTGCCGCTCTGAAATGTTATTTGAGTCTACGAGAAGATTTTACGATCAATAATATGTATCGAAAGATAAAGAAAGAAGTAAAGAAGTGTTATGAGTGTCAAACGGCGAAAGGGCCGAATTTACACACATATGTAGGAATGCAAAGTATACAGAAGGAGAACAAAGGAGAGCTAATTGCAGTGGATTTTCTGGGACCGTTACCACGATCAAGTCGAGGTGTGAAGCACATATTGGTATGTATCGATGTGTTTTCCAAGGCAGTCCGACTGTACCCAATTATGCGACCCACAACCAAAGTTGTTCTAAAGATACTACTGCAGAAATACATTCCGTTATATGGAAAAATGAAGAAGATACTCAGTGATCAAGGTGTACAATTCCAAAGTGAAAAATGGGAGAGGACGTTAAGGGAAAATGGAATACAACCAGTACTCACATCCATAAGACATCCTCAAGGAAACCTTGCTGAGAGAGTTAACAAAGAATTAGGTAAATATTTACGAAGATATTGCCATAATCAACACAATAAATGGGCAGAATATTTACCATTTCTTGAAAAAGCCATTAACGAAAATTATAGTGAAGCAACAGGATACACTCCGATGGAATTAGAAGAAGATAAGAAGCCAACCAGATTTTGGACTAAATATATAAACAAACCTAATAACCAAAATGTACCTGTACCAATAAGTGTGAAAATTGGATACGCAAGGCAACGGATAACAGAAAGGGGTAACAAAAGAGTAGAGAGATTTAATCTAACTCACAAGCTACAACAATTCAACGTGGGAGAAAGTATACTACTCAAAGCAAATCCAGTGGGAAAACGGAGTGATAATACGGCGAAGAAATTCTTCAGACTTTATAATGGACCGTATACATTAAGACAGCAAGTAGGACAGAACACTTTCATCGTATATGATGAGATACAGAAGACAGAAATTGGTAAATTCCACGCAACGTCATTTAGGAAGTTCTACACATGAAAACAGAGGTCAATGAAACCAGTTAAATCAGCTGTTTGTAAAGCCACCCTAGTACAAGGTCGCGAGCAGTGAGCGTACGAAGAGGGGAGGTAAGATATTAGTATACACTCCAATTAAGGGTGAAATGACGAATATTATTCTTTATTATTTGTTACATTTTTTTTTGCAAATGATAATAATAAATAAATAAAAAAAAATTATAATAAATAAATTTTTTAAATTTTTTTTTGTTACCAAGCAGAGGAATAATGCGACAGTACAAATAAGTGAGGTACTGAGCATGAAATATAAAAATTTAAATTTACTTAATAAACTGTAAATAATTAATAATATATTAGAAATAAGCATGTTAGGGATTGCAAGCTTGGCTCAGACAAAAATATGAACAGGTGTTTCGACCTGAATCAACGTGCACACACACACAAATGTAACTGAAAGTGTGTACACCAGTATTTTCCTAGTGTGTGTGAACGCAGGTCTCTGCAGGCGAGTTTGCCACCCCAAGATGAATAATTGCACAATTACTGTTTTTCCGTAATTATTCATAAACTAGAATTAAGAATTAAAATTCAAAAGCACCATAAAATGTAAATAAATTTACTAAATACTGTGTACGAAAACCACGCGAAAGTGACACACCGTACAAGTGCAATAGTGAAATAACTGTGTACAAATCGAAAGGGTTAAGTTGCAATGTCCAAAATTACAGTGAACATGTGTTATAAAATTAGTTATAAGATAAGTATAACAGTATACTTACAAGACTCTGAAATTCGCAGAAATATAAAAAATAGCGAATTTGACAAAGAGTGGGGGAACTGAAGCCAAAGACAGTTTCTAACATGTCGATTTCGGATCACTGCAGGGTGTCGACCAAGACATGGGTATAAATATGACACGCAAGCTGCAGTGGTTCTCTTTCTTGAATCATCCACGATGCAGCGGGAGCTTATGCCCGTCAGCACGCCATATTTATTTCTTTTATAAACAGTTAAATTTGCCAGTTACGTACAAATACGTAACTAAGCTGTAAAGACAATCATTTTAATTAATAACAGCACTACTTAAGAAGATCCATTAATGATTCGACACTAGACAAGAGGAGAGTTCCATAGAGAGATACGACGCTGGACAGGAGGAGAGTTCCAGAGAGAGATACGACGCTGGACAAGAGGAGAGTTCCAGAGAGAGATACGACGCTGGACAAGAGGAGAGTTCCAGAGAAAGAGACAGCCGACGCTGGACAAGAGGAGAAGAGAAACAGCCGACGCTGGAGGCGAGACGAGGACGAACACCGATGGAACGAAAAATGATCGAGTATGATTGACGACAATAAGGTGATAGACAACTTATTCATATCTTAATCATACAAAGAATTCAAGGACAGTTAAAGACATTAATATTTTATTTAAAAATAAGAGCAATATTTCTTGTATAGTAGAGTTAAAATCATAGATGTTTTAGAAATACGATTAACGTAACAAGAGCTCAAATTAATATGATATAAAATGATTGCAAAGCATTTAAATAAAAATAATTAGTATTTGAGAAAACAGTACTGAGAAACAATAAATATTAATATTTTGAGTACGTTACAATATAAAAAAAAACAAGATTTAAAAATTGATTTTGAAACATATTAATAGACTGAGTAGTCTGAAAATGAGATTTATCTTTTATATAGTAATTAGTAGCATAGAATATTTAGTCAGTAAGAATGTATATATCTTAAGCCTTACGGCATAATAACAAATAATAACTAATGTTTTAAAATCGAAGTCAATGCCATGTGCACATATTTTTTTATAGTATCAAATAAATTTTAATTACCGTTTCAAGTTACATAGAGTTCTGATTGCAGATACACCTGACACCCAATTTAAATGTTAGATTGTCTAAAGAATTTGTCAATCTTGAACGTGAGATCGTTCACGCCTATTTATGTGTATGTAACGTTGCATAAATTTGGTGCTCCAAGATCGTGGGGCTCCATAAATTTAAATTATAATAAATTTGCAAATTGTCACGTTGCATAATAATGTCGCTTCCAACGTGGGGCATCACAAACATAAATTACATGTAAATTTGTACACATACAATATAATATTATGCAACTTTGCAACGTTGGCACGTTGCAATATATATATATATATATATATATATATCCTTTGCGGAAGACATTTTTTAAATACTTTTTATACCTTCTGAAATATCTTCTAAAATTTTAGAAAATTGTATGTTTTACTCTACGTCCCCTGTTGTTGCATATTTCAACTACAAATGTTCATTTTTTGTTAACATATTTAAGTTTATTTTCAATTTTGGGCACATAAGCATTTTTTAAATAAATTTCTTAATGTACACATTTTGTTTATTACTACTAGTTTTAATTAATAGTTTGTGATTAGGTAAATAAAACATATAAAGAGACTTAAGAGTTTAAAATTCGTAATTGGACCCAAAGTGATACCATTCTTTTTGGACTTCTGATACCATTTTTATTCAATCAGTATGTAAATACATTTTAAGAATATAACCAAAAAATACACGCTTACATGAAAATAAAAAGAAAAATTCTAATATGCTGTTTACATTTGTATGCACACTGTATCTGATCCAAATTTTGAGTATCGAAGAATTCAGTCGTGGTGATTAGTCTCAAAACTTCAACAAAAAGAACGATACAAAGGGCGAGGTGTAAAATGGTTGGGAAAAGTTGGCCTCAGACAACAATTGTTGTAAATATTAACATAAAATCTTAATGGCTAATGTAAGCAGCGAGCTAGCTAAGTAAGAACTGGTGTTAATTATCATATACCGTACTTACAGCAGAAGATATATGATTATATAAATATAAAAATAATGCAAAATATGCCATAATTCAAACTTATACATGTATGTACGAATCTGTGTAATTTAAGAGATTAAATTATGATATTATACAGTTTTAAACAGTTACGGCGAATTTACTTGAATAGTATTAGTCTAAAATTAAATTTGGCACTACAATTTAATAAAAAAAAAATTTTTACTAAAGGGAAAGAACAAATAAAAATAGATAAACACCCACAGGTTGCGTAATTTATAATGCCTGTTACTTCGGATTTGTTGACAGTTTTTTGCCTGTCGTTTTTATATAAGACGGATTAAAATTTAATTGGAAAAACAGCACTTCCGAGTAGAGACTCGACGTTAACGTAAATGTCAGAGAATTTAAATAATTCTCCTGGAATTTTACTCGCATTAATAACAATTTTGAAGACTCACAGTAAATTTTTCTTTGAATATTTTACAAGTTTCGTATTCATCTAATGGCCTTTTCAGGTGTTTAACTTTTGACACTACTTATTATCAGTGTTGAATTGTAGTAGGCCTATAATAATAGAATCCAGTTGGAAATTTTTAATAGACCGTTAATACTTAATTTATTCTGTAAAAATGTTTGACTTAAAAGCATTTACAAAAATAATTTTGCATTATTTTACAAGTATGAAGAAGTATTCTTTTTTTACTTCAAGGAAAATTGGCGCGGATACAGGCACTCGCAATACTTATTAACGTCTCTTCAGTGTCCACTGCGTGGTGAATTGAATATTTTGATTTAAATTAAATAATAGTCATTGTAAATACTATTTAACACCAAATACGAATGTTGTCTCAACAGTGTTTATTTTGTACGCACTGATAAACATGACTAAAGGCGACAGTATGAAGGACACATTACGGGACCCATTGTCGTGAAAAGCAAAATATGGCGGAATGGCTTACATTCCAGAGAGCGTGAAACAAGTAGCATTGAGAATAGCACCTTACCTTTACTATAAGAATAATGATGGTAAGTGAAAAATCGAAACATTAGTTAGAAGAATGATATTTTTCTCGTTTTGCACGATTTGCAACATCGTTAAATACAATGTTAAGAATGATAAACTAAGATCTAGAAAATGGTGTACAAAGAACATAACGTATAAATGTAAATAATTTGTTTTAATAATTCTATTGTTCAAATATTATTTTGCTGGTAAAAATTAGTTAGGTGTGTACGCATTCAGGTTTAAGTCTATTCGTCGAATTACCTCCAAGTTAGAAAATCTATTGTTATTCTTAACGTTGTTAACGGACTTTATGCAATAAATATGCAATATGCTTTGATAATTTGTTCCGTATTATACTTTATATAGTCCTTACACATAGTGACATCAAGGTTGATAGCTTCATTATTTAGGTTTCCGGTGAGAACCTCGGCTGATAGAAGAAATTTCATTAACAATCTTTTCACTTCAGAATTTATATTAAAATGTAGATAAAATAACTTTTATTAAAAAAAAAGTTAAGATTTACGTGAACTAAAATATTGTAATTTGTCAATTCTCAAAACGCAGTGTTGAATTAATAATTTTGAAATAGTATTCTCCCAAGAAAAATAACAATATTTAGGTAATATAAAGAAATCAATGTTGATTATCAGTGTTATAATCTGTACAAAATGGAGTCTTCTTGAGTACTAACTACACCGTTTAACTTATGAATCAAAAACAAGGACAAAGAAAAAGGTTTTATGGTGATTAGTATAGTTTGTTACCAGACTGTTTATTTGATGTAATTGCGGTATATTAAATTTGTTAATTTAGAGGGTATTATTATTGGTGTTAATTCATTACGGTTACTTAAATTAACATAGTGAATTACTAAAATTCATGTATATTTGTTTATAGATGTGTTAATAATCTCATTATTAACAATTTCTCTAGTATTAAAAATTCAGTGTCTAAGTGTCTAAAGTGACTCGCAACATTGTTTAAATACATCAGTGTAAGATTCTATTTGCCAGTTACTCTATTTTACTTTTCTTTCTTAATTAAGAAAAATAACTTTTATATGCAATTCTGAAATTTGTTTACACTTAAAAGTGTACGTTAAGCCTATACATTTAAAAGATTATTTTATTTTAATGGTTGTTTATGTTTAAATATAGGTTTAAATTAGGAATAAATTATCAGAAAAAATTATTCCTACTTGTTATTTTTTTAAGAAGTAACCTACGTAAAAAATGTCTATAAATGTTTAGATATTTATGAAATTAGTGTTTATACATTCATTTCATATGGGTATACGTTTGAAACAATCATGTTGTTCATACATAGTATATTGTTTACACATAATCATATTGTTTATATTTAATTATCATATTTCATTAATTAATATATTTATAGCAGGAATGCCAGGCTTGTAAAAGCGGCATAACATAAAGAAAGTGTGTTATAGATAAGTGTAATGTGATACTACAGTGTATTATAATCCAGTTGTAGCTTACTGCTACTCTCCAAAATGTATTACTCAATTTATTGATTAGGTACTACCATAAATCTCTCAGAAATGTTTTCCAACTTTGAACTTTAGGTAAACACATCACGTAAATTCACACAGTGCAGGGGATTGCTTCTTTTAGGGAATAAGATGGACGGTTATTGCTAAGTATATTTATTTCTAAGGTAAGTCATAACGAATGACCTCCATTTCTTTTGCGAGTAAGAGTGAGATTTAAAGTTTCCATAAATCTTCAGAAAGCTCGTGTAGAAATTAAAAAGAACACATTTTAAAATAGAAAGATAAAAATATTATAAGCAGATCAGACAAAATTTAAAATAAATAAAATTCTTTCTAGTGAAACATAAGGGAAGAAATTTTAAAAATATTTAAGTAATGGGATGTTCCGGATTTTGGTGACGTCAAGCAAGTAGTTTTTGATTTTGTGTAGTCACCATTTTGTCGTCAATCTTGGCTATTGCATTTCATAATAAAAATACTTTTATTTTAAATAATTATAAAACACAAAAGTAAAAGTAATGTCAGTGATTTGATGTAAGAAGTTAATGGTTTCTTAATTAAAATAACTACAGAATTGTATACGTTTTAATAAAAGGTTTTATGGTAACATTGTACTGTATGTAATGCTATCTGTAACTACTTCTACCTGACAAATGTTGACAACGTCCTTCCTGTTTGGTGCAGCATGCATTCATATTTCGGACCTAAGTGATTGAACAAAAGTCGCTATCAATCTGTAACAAGAATAAATTATATTATATTATAGAATAATTTACATAAAAGTACTGTAAAGATTTAAGTATTAAGATTAGTAATACTAGCCACATTTTATGAAACTTACATTTTAGTTTTAATCACCGGATTTTAACATAATTCTTATTTCCGATTTTTATAAGATTATTTTAAATCTATCTCAAGCAATTGAACTTAGTATATCTTTAAAGCTAAAATGTATGTGTTTTTTTTTTTTTTAGAAAATATATTTACGATTTGATTATTTCAAGTGATTATACACAGACTTTAAAAGAAAATTTTTGCGGAAATATGTGATCTGTATTAACATAATAATTGAATATTCTGTCTTATGTTGTTGAATAATTAATACACCAAACGATTACGTTGTCATACTGTGTAACGCAAACAGAACAACACGTTGTATTCTCTCTACATCTTACTATTTAAAACGGCAGGTTTATTTATTATTATACACTTCTTTGTAACATTTCTATTCAGTATATGTGTCTAAAAACTTTTGGATATTGATGCAGAACAGTAAAACATTATGAGGCATTATTGGGTTGTCGTATGCATCAAAACTAAAAGAATCTGTACCGCATAGTACATATGTGTAATCATGGAATTATGATTAGACGTAGGAACTCTCAGCCACAGGTAACAACTTATTCTACACTAACTTTATTTAAGATCACGGAAACTCTTACGCAGCCGTTAATTTTGAACACGGATAACTTAATATACCACAGATCACGGATTTCAACTTATACTTTACTCATTTCTTCATCACAGTTCAGGATTGTTGTTTAGTATCTATTCTGTTTAGAATAGGCACTAAATTGTAAACAGTTCAACGCACTTGAGAGTTTGACTCATTTTATAAATTAGTTTAAACATCTTGAAAAATGTGTACCATAATTGAAACAAGCACTTTAGTTCAGTGCATGAAAACATTCAATCCGTTTTTTATAATGTTTGTATTGTTCTTTTATGCGTAATAATTTGCAGAAGTTCCTTTTTGTGAGTTCGTTACGCTGTTTCATGCATTACTTGTTGAGCATGATTCCGTAGACTTGTGGTTTGTCCGTTTACATCCAAAAGAATACGTAAAGTTATGAAGTACGAATGAAACATAATAATAGTAAGTGAATGCGGGTAAACATTCTTACTCACCTCCCTCCCTCTCTCTCACTCTCTCTCTCTCTCTCCTCCCCTCTCACTCCTTCCATCACAAACACTCACGGTTGCGTGAGCGCAAATATTTATATTGTAACAAAACAAAATTGCCTTATTATGATTATTGTTGATTATTTGTTTAATAAGTCAAAATTTTCCGCATCAGTCTTAATCTTAAGTCCCACTGTTGGGCTCGCCAATTTTGTAAAAATACGAATTTTCCTTGACGTTTCGTAAAATCCACTTTGGGATCGTCTTCAGTTTTTAACGATATACTTTGCTAGTGTAGCTCTTTAATAAGCCCCACTGTTGTAGGCGCCAATTTTGTAACAAAAAAAAATTTTCGGTTTTCAGAGTTACAAAAAAAATTATAATATAACCTTGTAAAAAAATTTTTGTTTGAATTTTTGTTTTTATTTATTAATTATTTATTATTTATTTGTCCTTAATTCCTTTAATTATTAATTTAGTTAATTTATTATGTTAGAAAAACAATAATTGTTTTCCAGCGTTAAATAGATTATAATATGTGATAATCGATTAGTGATTTTCAGTTATTCAGTGATTATACTCCTTCGCAATGTTCTTCTCTTCTTTTCTGGGAGTCCAGGTTCCAAATATTACCTGAAATTCTTCTGTATATATTTTTACCAAGAAATAAAACTCAAAATTATATTATTAAATGAATTTATTAAAGTTATCGCAATTAATCGACTTTGAATCGATCTGCTAATACAGAGCTCGGAAACTCATATCTCAGGGCAAATTGGTTTCCTTATATAAATTATTAATATTAAATTACAGGTTCTTTTAGCTGTTATTTAAATAGTCAGAGAAAGGGCAATGCTGAAAAGTACAACACTTACAATAAAAAAGTTCTTAATTATAAAAATAGAAATAATATTTAATATAAAAATGTTAATAAATTAGATTTCTCGAACCAACAAATCTGGACGATGTTCTGACGTCACCACAGCTGGCTGGTCTGGTTAGCTACAAACAAAGATGGCCGCTCCCTTGCTGCGTATGTACGAGAAGTCTTCACGACAGAATTCCTTCGAATAAATGTTGATTCTTTATGTGTTCCTCATCCAAGCAGTAGTGATTAATTTCTCTTCATAACAGTGTAATTATCCTGGATTAGTGATCAGTTGTTCGGCTCGGCAATCAGTGTTCAGATGTGTTCTGGTTCCAATAGTTCATAAGGTTTTACAATGGCAAATTTCGTATCGATACAATTCTGAATTAACGTTTATATTGTACTAATATCTGGGTTACACCTTCCAATCTTCATAAATAGGCTAATTTGATTTATTTCATTAGAATTCAGTGTTGATGCCTCATATTTTTAGATTTTATTTTTTTATTTTTATAAGGTTAGTTCGTATCCAAAATTGTATCTTCTATCTTTTTTAAGTTTTTAATTTGTGTGAGATCGTTCCGATGTGTTCATCTCAACGTTTAACAATCAACTAAATCTCTTTTTTCTTCATACAAAAGGTCCTGGTTGATTTAATATTAAATTCACATTGTTTTAATCAGCTGTCACTTCAGCCTTAATTATATGTTGAACTAAATAATTGACTTTTACATTATATGATTAATTACATTTTGCTTATTATTTACTCTTATTAAATACTAATTACATAATCAATTTCCTTATTTAATTCTGCGTTATTTAATACCACACATGATATACTTTATAGTATTTTTTAACTTAAAAGGTCATATTTACAGTATATCTGGTTGTAAGCTTTAGCTATTTTACTTCCTGCCACATTAAATGGTTTACAATTTCTGTTATATTCTAATTATCATTGAACAATATCATTGGTTGAATTATAATGGTTCGTTTTCTTTAATTCTCAGTAATTTTATGATTTGGTTAACTAATTTGAATATTATCTCCAATTTAGGCTTTTCCTTAGATCCCAGTGTTATTACACTTTTTTTTAAATAATATTTTATACATTCCTTCAATACCTTCACAAAGTGTTGTTACAGTTATTATACACAGTTATTAATTTACATCAAACAATTTTCATCAATTTAATTAATTTCATTAACTTATTTACTAATTATAAGGTTGGTGATATTTACCATTTGGCCTATATTTTGTTAGTTCAATTACAATGCTTATTATTATTTCAGTTTGCTAATACCCTTTCTGACATACAATTCTTATAAAATCTCAACTAAATTGCTTACAATAATGTTTATTATTAATTGATATCATTAAAATACAATAAAGATATTATATAAAAAAATAGACTCAATATCAAGCATTCAAGCCTTGAGTTCAATGAACTGTTAACATCAACAAAACACATCTGTTTTTAATTTTATTTTATTATTTATAGTTTATTAAACTTAATTTTTATGCAGTCTTTTGCTGTTTTTGTTTTAGTTTAGTGATTTACCCTTGTTCACTTCACTATTTACTGCATTCTCTTATCTTATTTCTATTCACTTTATCTAGTCTTGTAAGACAAAGAATATCACTTACAGGGGATCATCAAGATTTGCTTGTCATCATAAAAATAAATTGCACTGGTCCACTGTTAATCATATGTCTATAAACTTTACTTACACCTACTTTACATTTATTCTTATTTTATTGTATTGTACTTTTCTTATGGACATTTAATCTTTTTGGGGGGTTTCTATTTTTGTAATATGTGTTTGTTTTTTCCAAAAGTTATCCTTTTATTATGGAGGTTTGTTTATCCGTGGTATTTCCTTACATGCTCCTATTCTACCTGGGTAGAATTACTCTATACATTGGATTATCACTATTTTCCTATAATTTATTATATATTACATGGTTGTTTTTAATTCACTTTATTTCTCCGAAATCATGATTTCGATTTACTGTGGTCCTTGATTAATTTTTATAGTAATTTTCCTTTAAGCCATTTTATTTTTATTCTATACATGATTATTTTTTAAATTATAACAAGGTGGATTTTCTGTCACGCTACAATATATACGTACAGGGTTACTGTGTTTTATGTTTAATAAAATGGTTATAATTTAATCATTTTAAACACGATACCTGGTATGTATTACGTCAGAATTATTAGTAAGACAAACAGAATAATTATGTTACTAATTCAGTTTTTTCTCTTTATTTAAAAATTGAAGGAAAACCAAAATAAAGTTTTCTTTAAGAATGTATAAGGACAAAAATTTAAGGTTTAATTATTGCTGATAGATAATTTTTCTTTATATCTGTGAGGTCGACAAAATCTCAGGTCTATATTTGCTGTTTGCTCTTCTTATTCACATCCGAAATAGCGATTATCTGTTTACAACATTAAGCGTTTCTGTTTACTGAAATGTTAAGCTTCGTTTATTTTCTAAAGATTAGAAAACACATCTCTTTATGTTACTATTTATTTTGTGTGGTACATGAAACAATATCAAACTGTTAAACACTTTATAGATTCCTTTAAACCCCAGCATTTCCTCTTCAAGCTTCTGATCATATTAAAGATAAATCAATTAAATAATATTTTTCAGACTTCTATTTCATTTGGCTGAAATTCCACTTCATACTTTGCCTAGGCACTAAACCTACCGTAACAAAAATTTATAAAGAACATTAAAATGTTATGGCTGTTATAACACTAATATTATATTAACGAAGAGATGTCTGGCGGATCTTTGAAGGCGGAACAGGCAGCATCTTGCCTATGCCATGTTGTAAAGATGATGATGACATTAAAGTGTAATATGTGTATTATTTATATTTACTTATCCGATTTTATACTATTTTGGACTTTACTTTTCTTAATATGTTGAAGAAATAATGATTACTTCTTGGAAATAAATTATTTTACTTTAGAGTATAGTCTAACAAGACAAAATGTTTGTACAACAATGAAGCACAGAATTATTACCACTGGTATACCGACCATATTTGGTAACGACATATCAAACTTCAACTTTTCTGTTATATTCTTTTGCGTTACATATTTTTTAGGTTATATAAGAAAACATTTGGTTTTATCACTATAATCTAAAACAAAGTTATGTCCATGATCAACATATTACCGACTTGTAAACAGCCTCATAAATTTAAGACAATAAATATCAGTCAATTATTATTATTTTTCTACGCCGTTTTTCTTATTTTAATTTTAACTCTCACGACACTCATTACGTAAGGAACAAGAGTCTTTTAAAGATATGAGGACTACGTAAGGAACAGCTGAGAATCACAAAGTGCACAAGTAAATATTTCTACCTAATCACCTTTACAATTTAAGATTTAATTACAGTTTTTGTTAACAAATCACGGACGGCTAAAGAAAAAACAACATTTTAACCTTTTATTGCAAATCTTAACTTAAAACATTAGATCTAATTTTGTCCGTTGTAGGTCACCAGATTATTAATCGAATGTGGTGAATTCCAAGAAGGCTTTGCATTATAAATAATCATCTTCATTATAACAATAAAAGCTTATTTATTAAATTAATAAGCATATTTGACGTCATGAAAACATTTTTTTACATAAATATGATAACAATATTAATAATAATAATAACAATAATATTTTTTTACAGAATGGGAAAAATGCTTTATGCACCATCAGAGGAGCCAACGCTTTGAGAACCCACCTTTAACTCAACCATTCATATCCATCCTGGAACCCCTTAGCGTATTACTTCAGGATGGAGCCTATTGCGCACTTATCGGGCTCCTTCTAGTTGTTCCTCATCTTCTACTGCCCGTATTTTACTATTATTGTTATTATTATTCTGATAATAATAATATAAATGTTAGAGTGATGCAACATAATTAGGATACGTGATTTAAACATAATATGGTACCATGATTTTCCCTACCTTAAACCTTAAAATGCTGAGTAATTCTGTGTTTTCATCATCATTTGAGAGTACATACTTTTTTCAGTTTACAGCTCCGCCCGATCTTCACACGTTTTATTCTTCTTTTAAATTCAACAAACATGTGTGTGTGTGCGCGCGCGCACACACACACACACAGACTGTTCTTGTTGAAGAAACATACTGTATCTGGTATAAGATTTCACAATGACTAAGTTCAAATAAAAGTAATAGACTCAACACTTTTATTTTGTGTCGGAAAAGGAATATTTCTTTAAATAAACTTAAAAAATTGTGTTGGTTTTCTTTGTAAAGCAAGTGTATCCGTAGAAATGCTAAGAATATTTTGTATTAGCAATTAAAACTGGTTCTCCAAGCACCCGATCGCAAATATCAGTAGTTCACAGGTCTACTTTTGGTGGTTCGCCAGAAGTTATTTACACTACACAGCTGGTTACCGTCTATATTACATTACGCCAAGAAATTCGACTAGGTCATGTACTTGTAGTGGAAGCAGTGTGTAGCGTAATGCATAATGTACGTAAGATTCAGAGAACGGAAAAACTGAATAATACTATTAGACAGAGATGGAGTCACATGATGTAATCACAGGGCTTGGCCGAGCTAGATTTTATTTATTTTTTAACTTATGTTCCTTTTCAAATAAGCTTTAGAGCATATTTTACCTTGCATATACGGTATAAGCTTTCAAAACTAAGTTCAGTTGAAAAACAAAAGCTTAATAATATTTGTTGAGTCGGAAGAGGATTATCTCAGTACTTTATTTTATTTAAAATAAAAAAGTGTGATGGTTTGGTGTGTAATCCAAATGTTTCCGTGGAAAGGCAAGAAAAGTCCGATATATCCAATAAATATTTTTAGATAAATATACTGCATTTACATACATTTTGGATAAATCTTTACGTATGACATACTGAGTCAAACAAAGATATACTTGTAGTTTTGTGTACATCGTTTTTGTAAAATTCAAAATTTTGTATTTAAAGAAAAATATTTACAACAGGAGCAGTAATAATAATATTGTCTTCTTTCCAGTCACTTTTTATGTTATATAAAAGCAGACGAATGAGTTTTAACTTGTATTCGCTACACTTGGCTACTCAAAGTAATTTGAATATTCTTTGAAATGGGAGTATTGTACATACATTTCCCGTACACTTTAAGGAGCAAACATGTTTAACATGTAACGTGTACACATAACGGATACTGAGAACACGCAAGTAGAAAACAGGGTACGTTACTGACTGACAAACAAATTCATTGGAGAGAAATTTAATTTTAAAGTTCTGCAAAGTAGTACAAGAAGATTATCAGTTTTCTGCTCTACAATCAAGTTACTGTTTGTAATTTACTCAAAAGCGGCATGCTACATTAACATTTCAGCGAGTACTCAGTAAAAGTAATTTGACTATTTAACACTCCGTTTGATACTAACTAAGTAAGTAAGTAAACCACTACCACTACTAGTTTTTATTCACCCAACGTAGTCAATTAGTAATTACATAACCGTCACGTAATTATGGCAGATCTCATTACAACTACTGGCGCTGTTAATTAGTCTACTGTTGAAACAGAACTTCGAAAGCTCGTAGAGCGTTTATGTTAAATTTCTTTATAAACTTTTCATAGGTGTTCTGTGGTTTTTTGGTGTTGACTGCATTTTTGGAACAGCGCTTACGTCGTGCAACAGAGTAAAAGTGTTACCAAAATCTTTTAAATTCTTTAGGTATCTTCTGTGGTGTCTATAAGTGTTTCTACCTTTTACCAATTTATTAAGTACCCTCTGAGCTGCCTTTAAATTCTATCTGTTAGAATGAAACCTTTCTTAACGTTAACATATTAAAAATCTTAAGTGTTTTGTTATAAGTTTTTAACGGTATAATGCACATATCAGTCATGGAAAGCAGCTAGTTAAATTTAGTTTCTTGAAGGCTACTAGAACTAGCTAATGTAAACCAGTAGTTATGGTAACTAGCTATTAATATATCAGTGCTGTGCTCGATTCTTAGGCAGCACCATAAAATCGGGATGCGTTTCGCAGACCCCAGAGCAGCTCAACAGGTGGACGACAGAACAGTAGTGCTGGCAACACTACCTGGTACACACCTACATGCTGTACCCTCAAGGCAGCAATCTACTTTGCATGTGCTTGATTGTTACTTCCGTGGTACAAAAAGAAGCCATTGTTATCACTATTAAATATCAACAAATTGATGAACACTTTGTGCTCTAGGAAAACTTATACGTAGTTTGACGTTCATTCAAATTCTTCAACTTCCTACAACTAACGGTTAAGTATTTCAGTTAATTTTTAATCCAGAGTATATTTCTAGTCGTGTTTAGCGAAGACTACGTGGCAATTTCTATTTAACTTTATATTATAATTGTTGGCTGCCTGGATATATTTATACACGTTTTGTTATGCATCATAGCTAACAAGTAAACAAAGTATGTTACATAGGTACATAGGATTCATTGATACGTAAACATAGGTATGAGCAAAACAGGAAGAAAACTGACAAGGATAAAGTTCAATTTGTGTCAGCTGAATATACTATTGTGCTCCCTAACGTAATAAAAATGAGTTTAAGAAATTAAACATTAATGTTTCATTCAGAACTATCAATAATTAAAAAAAATATATTTAGGATAATGTCTCCAAAAATAACAGAAAATTGCTCAGGCGTATACAGGATGCAATGTGATGATTGTGACAAGTTTTACATCGATCAAACGGGGAGGAGATTTATTGACATATTGGCCAAATCTATCTTTGCATTGCATTTGATAAACGAAACCATAATTACACTGGATTCGAGGAAAATATGATACCCATACACGTTAACAACAATGGTCGTTTTATGGATGCGTTAGAGGAATTTAAAATTTACAGAGCAAATTCATAAAAAATGTTTGCTTAACGGCCAGCTTTCGTTTAAATGAAATACGCTGTATGACACCATATTGAAGATAAACGGCGAACTTTGTAATAAGTCCAGTTGAAATTTGACAGTCGAACAGTACGCACTGTTCTCGATACTTGTGTAGTTATAACGGTTCTAATTATGTTATTTGTAACAGTTTAACAGTTGTGATTGTGTTGTTAATTTGTGTGTGTGTGTGTGTGTGTGTGTGTGTGTGTGTGTGTGTGTGTGTGTGTGTAATATTTTCGACGATGATTCGTATATAATAGGAGGATACAAAATTTCTTCACCTGAAGATGGGAATTTATTCCCGAAACATGTAGTGTACAAAATGACTACAAGATCGCAAGACGGAGTACAATAAAGGTAGGCTATATTATAAATTTTAAATTAAAAAGTAAATTACTACAGAAATGTTTTGTGTAAGTGTGCGATCGCATTTGTACTTTAATATTTCATTTAAATTATTATTTTAGGAAATTAAAAACGCATTCTCGTATATTAGTTGTCGCCTTTAAATTACAGTTTTTAATTGGTTCCAGAAACTAATACTTATTCAAGTATTAATATTATCAATATTGTTACGACGGTCTACTTGATCGTCGTAGGTACAGTGGAAACAAATCACAAGACACCAATTAAGTCACTAATCACCAGCTTTAATTTTCACAATTAAACAGTTTATAATTAACTCGAACAATATTTCGAGTCAGATTTGTTCACACGCAATAACAATGTCTATTAATAGAGGTTCACACAATTATTAACACAATACTACTTCACTTCGACAACACTCAATCCGCACTAGCTAAAATCGCTCACGTTACTGAACTGTCAATCCGCCTGCTATGGCTTTATATAGGCCCCGGAGAGGTGCAGTACAGCTTTCCCTCCTTAACTACACGCCGGCTGCTTAATGCGTAGTATCTCAAGTGTACTTGGCACTCACTATAATCACGTAGTTGAATGACGCACAGCTGCCACAGTGGACGGGGGGAATGGAGAATGTTCTAGGTTGTTCAGTAGGCTTCTCGTAACACGTCTCCTCCTTAAGCCTGTTCGTCCCGAACTGACAAACTGTCTCTGAAGTAATTCTTGGCCTGACGATCAAGGTACACGTCCTTGCTTGTTCTTCGGTTCTTCGAATTCAGTCTCGTGTGATCCGAACGTCAAGTTCCCAGGAATATGAGTCTTCCGCTCAACCGCTAGTTTTGCTGGAATCACTCCCGTTGCGTCATGTTCCAACATGACACCACCGGCCTAACCTAAACACCACTGGCTGATCCAAGTCTGTTTGGTTCTCGTCAACAACCTCTTGCGTAACTTCCTCTTCAGCAACGTTTCCCCCGGACGCTTCTATTAACTCACGAACAAATAAGGGGTTTTCCTTGACACCCATAGTTAGCTTTCCAGTCACTTCTTTTACCGTTTCCCGTATTTGTACTTCCTCTACTAGTTTTTCTTCCATTTCCGCCTGAAATAGGAAAGGTTCCTCTTGACCAGACCTGTTGATTTCTTCTTCGGCCAATGCCACTTGCTTGATTGAATGGTTGTGTAATGTGATTATTATTTCAAATACTTTTTTTTGAATTTTTGGGTATTGCGAGAGAAGTACACCAGCAATTAGAGCCCGTCAAAAGTGACACATGTTAGCTTTGCTTGAGGGTGGGCGGCGAAAAGGAACAAACCTTTCCTTTCCATTAAGACGTCGTAAAAACTATTCACGAACAATGAGCTGTACGGCACATGTTGCAGCGAACTGGACCATGCGTGGGAATTCTTGACTCCACAATTAGGACAAAAGAAGACTACCCTTAGATCTGTCCAGTAACGAGAAAAACACAGAACCAACGGTGAGAGTATTGTTCAAAACCATGTGTGCGACTTCTCGTAAGACAATGGTTGATGCAAGGACAATGGGACAGGCGACTAAGTGACGCTTGTGGAGAGCGCAGATGTTATGCCACCCGTAAGTCAACGAAGGAAGTCGTCAGCGTCTCAACAATAAGGGAATTCGACACGCTACACCAAAAGTAGCATGTGATTTCGAAACAAGGCCTTAACACTGATTCCAGGAACAGGGCAACGGACGTAAGACAGCGACTCGTCGAGTCCACGTGGACTACGTCTAATTCAAGGTGAAAAAGCCAACCAGCCAATGAGGAACGAGAATTCCGAAGGGAACTTCTAAAGGGGATGGTTCTGAGAGGAGCTAGAGACCAGAGAGCGAATCTCGTGTATGAACGACCCGCTCCAAACGGCACTGGGTGGAGAATTCGCCAGAAATACAGACTGGAGACGAGAGGACACAGAGAGGTCCATGGAATAAGCCTATCAGAGATGATTTGGTGGGAAAGTGAAGCGATCGTCAGAGTCACAAGAGTGGGAATATCGGAAGAAATAAAAACTGTATACGCAGGGAGACGCGCTCTCAGTACATTCAAATTTTCGGCTCAGTTTACTACAAATTTTAACTCAGTTTTATTCCAATTTTGACTCAGTTTCTTAAAATCTTAGATCAGTTTATTTGAACTTGTATCTCAGTTTCATAATAGTTCAGTTTATGAAAACTTAGTGCAGTATATAAGTTATAACGTATTTCGGTAGAGACGATAAAGACGTTATTCCGACTAAATGGAAGTGCGTGAATAAGACTTAGAACGCCAAAACGAGACGGTAGCGTTCGCGATGAAGCGCGAGTAACAGTCTTTATAAATTCCATGTAATACACCGTCATAAAGTACTAACATTTTGCAGTGACGTTCTTGAACCATTACATGAAAGTAGTGATACTACACTGTTTCGTAGTTAAGTCAAGTACATAGTAGTGTGAATAATTGCCTAATGAACTTGAAAACAATCTAGGCGCCGAAAAGAGTGATCGTGCGAGATGGAAAACTATTAGTAGCATACGGCATCAAACTGTGAACGCGTAATAGACTCACGCGAATAAACATAGCCGACCGATTACAAGTGCAATGCCACGACTGGTATTGTAATAATCTCGAAAGCTCAAAGTGACTGTCGCGGTGTGCGGAAGTGTGTTCTCGAACGATGTACATATAGAAATCGGTAGTGTCAATCACGAGTGCTATATGGATTAACGTCACTCATCAACGACGGGACCCGCATGGATACATCATGGGAGCGATACATCACGGCAGAACGAGTAACGTACAAAATAATCTCTTATTATAATTATTAATTTATCAAATACCACTGACCTGACACTTAGAACCAAACCACCTGAGAAAGTATATAACTATGAGTCAGATAGATACGAATCCATAGGTAGGGATTATTATGTTATAGAATATCGTACATGTATTCTTGTTAAAATATATTTATTGTAACTATGTATGTGTTTTGATGTGTCTGTTGCAGGAACAGGATTTTAGCTATGTATATGTTTAATATGTGTATTGTTAATAATGATTATTTCAAGCATATAAATGTTTAATGTGTTTTGACAAAAAACTACTTAATACTAGTTATGAGCACACCACATTATTAGCTAGTAACGTCATTACGGACGAAGAAGCGTCTATATTTGATTGTTCACTTAAATATATTTAAATTTGTTCTTTTAATTACTTAATATGGTATAAAAGTTTATTGTCTTTTAAAAGATTTGTAAGTGCTCTTATTATCTGATTATGTTATGTCATGAATAAGGATGAAATATGATTTTAATAAACGTAAGTTAGAATGGATTGGTTAGTATTCTCTTGATTTGTGTATAACCTGACTCACAACTTAACCTTTCACTAAACAGAATCTATAATTTATGATTCAATTTAACAATTATCAATTAAATTACTTACAAAGATACACAGACTAGAAGTTTGGTAGACAGTTAAAGTCAGAAGCAATTTCATACGTAATAGGTTTGATTGTGAATTATAAATCAATGCCTTGGTAATGCATTCCACGAGTCTCATCAGCAGATGAGTCGAGGAGTGCACCTCACGAAAGCCGAACTGTTCGGGGATCAGCACGTCCAGTCTTTCTAGGTGGTCGCGGATCCTACGCTGGATCAATCGCTCGAAAACCTTGGACGTCGCGGGCAAGAGGCTGATGGGTCTGAGGTTTTCCACGCGAGAAGAATTTTTTACCGGCTTGGGTATCACTATTACTGTAGCCGTTTTCCATTTCACCGGAAAGTAGGCCAGTCTGAGACATATATTGAACAGATCAAGGGAGATGGGTACTGAACTGACAATCCGCCTGCTATGGCTTTATATAGGCTCCGGAGAGGTGCAGTACAGCTTTCCCTCCTTAACTGCACGCCGGCTGTTTCATGCGTAGTATCTCAAGTGTTCTTGGAAGTCACTAGAATCATGTAGTTGAATGACGCACAGCTGCCACATTGGGGGGGGGGGAGTGGAGAAGGTTCTGGGTTGTTCGGTAGGCTTCTCGTAACAATATGTTTACATTGTTTCGCTTATATATAAATACAACAGTTCTGCTAGTAACTTAATAAGGTTTTATTTGTTTTATACTAATGCTCAGAAATAACCAGTAAAATTATATTCAGGTAACTTAAAGCAATGGGTTTATAAATGAACAAATCGAATTAGTGAAATGAGTAAACCAGACGGAATCAGTTTTCTTTTTTTGTGCTAGATAATGACACAATGGTATGCGATAAATATAGATTTATGATATTAACAGACCACACAAAGGCTTGTTTGTAATGTAGAAACATTATTTTCTCAAATGCTGCAAGTCGTTGACAGGAAACAATCTACAGGAGGCCCTCAACGTTGTACTTAATACGTTTTTGTAAACGTATACGAGACACTAATTGCCTGCAAATGGAATTACTATACAGTTTCTACTACATTTATGTTTACTGTACTGCGCCTACTGTAGGTCTATATGTAGATTAGTAGGATCGATTGTTTAAACTATAATACAAGATACTGTACGAATCGTATATTAAATTCTGTAAAACTTGTAATTTTTGTATCTTCACTAGTACTACAAAAATACATAATTAAACACAATAACTTTTTGTATATTAATAAAACTTATAGGCCTAAACAGTATTTGTAGAATACTACAGTCTGCTGTAGAGTATAATTTTTTTTAAAATAAAACACATTTTTACGTTTTATTTTATTCTGTACAAGAATGTTAGGGTCAGCCTGGTTGTCGAGTGGTACAGTACAGAATTTGTCAGTGCCAATAACTTTTGCAGTGGCAGGAACAATAGCGAATATGTTCAATACACGCTTATTCACTTTCTCATCCCTCTATCAGCATGGAATGTACGAAAACTGGAAGCTATTGTGCAAAACTTTGAACAAAGGGAATCGATTTTTAATGTCGGAAAGAGCGAAATGTTTTAATGTTGAATACTTGATAGTTGAGAACCGGTTGTAATACGTTTGGCAAACCTATAAACGTAACCAACTAATTTCAAATGTTGCACACCAAAAATTGATTGGTTCGAATAGAATCTATAATTGTTTATAGAATATTAAAAGTCAATATACTGAGTAAGATGTATTTTGGCCGCTTGTTACATTACCTGTTTCAGAAAGCTGATACATGTCGAATAATAGAACATTCCTGTTTATTCAACACATATGTAGGTTACCAGGCTAATGGATACCCCTAATACACTTTCTCAATTTCTTCCCTTCCTGAAACTCTTTCCTGCAGGTCAATCCTTTGGGTATCTATTGTTTTTTATACTGACATGAAAGCTGTTTGAGGGACTGAAGAGAATCAATTTGTGTTTCCAATGACAGATTAAAATAAAGCACACGTAAAGTGTTGTAGACAACTGCTAGAACAACCTTAACAAAATAATGGTTTTGTAAGGTTGTAAATAGCGTAGAGTAAAGAAGAATTTGGCTTTATTGTCGTTATAGTTTAGACTAACTAAAAACGTTGAAAAACGCTAAACTTTGTCTTCATATTAATGACACCTTATTTGTTTCTCGTATTCAAGAGCGCAGTAGACACCAGATTATATCCATGATTGTGAATATTTGTTTTTTTTCCTTAATAGTCTAAGTAACTAGACAAAACATATGTACGAACACGTTTTTTAAACGTGTAATAATATTTTGTTCTTCCTCTTTTTAATTTTTATGAAAATGCAAATATAATGAACTCTCGAACACAGATACCTTCAGTCCAAGTTAAAATTACGCCTACATTTTTCTGTTTTTTTTTTTTATTTCAAAAACATAGAACACACTGGACACAGCTTTCTTAATCCAGTTTGTGTGTGTGTGTGTGTGTGTGTGTGTGTGTGTTGTAGGCCTCTACATTCTGCGTTAAAAGTAACTTGAAATTTTAAAAATATTTGAAGAGAATGATTCAAGTAACTAAGTAAATAATTAAAGTAAATAAATAAGATGAAGAGAAGTAAATAAGTAAGCATGTATATTTACATGCTAAGATATTATTCATGTTAGTTAATGCAGTTCGTTTTGTAAATTTGTTCAACAGATTATAAACATTGAATAGCCAATAACAAGTGTACAGTACATATGACAGCTGTGAACACTGTGTCAGCAATGTACATACATTATATGTAATTAATGTTGTAACAGATTACAAATTTTCTTCTTGTATACTGTTGATAAAAATTTATTCTTGTAGTTTTTTTTTTTTTTTTTAGTAGTGTTTCGAACTTCTTATTAATTGTTTTTGTCGAATTATATCGGATTGTCTCCAGGAACAATCGACTGGTGATCTTTCCTTATTTGCAAGTAATCTTCCTTTAAAGTTCTCTGCTGGCCATACTACACTTCTCATTGAGATCAGAGGCAATTCATCTCTGCTCAAAAACATAATGCTGCTGGAATTATCTACAGACAGTCAACAAATAAAAATTATATATAGAATAGTCTAATTTTCGACTAATAAAAATATCTTTGGATACTTCACTTCGTTGTTTCTCAGATTATCTCACATTTTCTATCTCATTTATTCTTCTTAGTATTTATTATTCTCATTATATATTCTTCTAACTTTTTAGCTCGGCTGATATATTCATTTTTATCATGGTCGGCAACTTTGTTAACATGCTTATCACTAGTTATGGTGTAACTTTTTCCTTTTTCATCTGAATTCTCTTTAATTCTTCTTCTGGTTATTGATACTAATAGCATATATTTTATTTTTCTTAGATCTTATTAATTGTTCGAATGGTTTTATTTTATGACAGTTCGTTTTTTCAATGGGTTTCATTATAATTGACATCCAAGTTGTTATTATGATCATGTTATATAAACATATTTTTCTTTCTTTTCTTTCTCAGAAAGTTATTATTCCACTTTTGTCTTCATTAAAATTAATTCATTAATATTAGATTTTTCATGTGGTCCTTATTTCTCTTTGCCTTTCATAGGTGTTTTATTATTTTCTTGCCAAGACTATTTTCTTCATATGATTGGTGTGAGTTGTCCTTCTTTGTTTTTTAGAACTGAGAAATATCATAATCATCCTTCTTGACTATTCGTTTCCATAATAGTTTCATAAATAATTAGTTATAGATTGATCTAATTATTTTTTCCTTTTTAAATTTTAATGATTTTACTATAATAACAAATTCTTCACTTTTTCTTTCATTATTATTGCCTTCTCTTGTATATTACACTCTTTTTTGTTTTTCTTCTCTACTCCTTCAAATGTTTGATATTCACATTTATTCTGGATTCTTTCTAATTTTCCTTCTTAATTAATCACATTATTTTCATGAAATCATTTATAAGTTGATCTCATCATTTTTTATAATTTAGACAACTTTTTATTATAATAAATTCTTCTTTTTATGATTTTAAATTATTTGTGTAAGTTGGTCTTACGTATATTTTTTCGAATTTTGAGTTTTTTATTACCTTCTAATTCTATTTTCCTTCGAATTCTAAATTATTTTCTTTTCAATTATTTGTGTAAGTTGATCTTACTTTTCTTTTAGGATTTTGAGGATTTTTTTTTTATAATAATAAATTCTTCTTTTTATAATTCCAAATTATTTTCTTTTAAATTACTTGTAAGTTGATCTTAATATTTTTTAAATTTTGGCGGCTTTTTTTTTATTAAATTCTAATTCCATTCTTCTTCTAATTCTAAATTATTTTCTTTTCAATTATTTGTGTAAGTTGATCTTACTTATAATTTTTCGAATTTTGAGGTTTTTTTATTAACGTCTAATTCTTCTTCTTATTTCTAATTATTTCCTTTCAAATTACTTGGAAGTTGATCTTATTGGTTTTTAGAATTTTGGAAAATTTTTTTTTTATTAACACAAAATCTTTTCTTTTTCTACTTCCAAATTATTTTCTTTCTCAAATCACTGGTAAGTTGATCTTACTATTTTTTAAATTTTGGCGGTTTTACTAAATTCAAATTCTTCTTTTTATCTCATCCAAAATTAAATTCCATAAATAATTAGTTATAAGTTGATCTTACAATTTTTTAAAATTTTGATCATTTATTATATTCTAAATTCAATCTTCGTAATATTTTTTTATGGAGGCTTGGTTGTATACTCCTTTTATTGTTGCGGAAACTATTTCTTTCAGTTCATATGTGTTGTTGTTATTATTTTTGGCAACGAGATATGGTCCAGTATAGTGTAATAATAGTTTCTTCGTTATCCCTTCTAGGGCGCTGGGTAGTTCTCGGTTTTTTAACAGTACTTTTTCTCCCTCTTTATACGTTATTACTCGTCCAATCGCCTTCTGATACTTGGTTTGCCGTTTCTCTTGTTTTTCGGCCACCTTGTTATAAAATTTCACCTTGTCAAACTTACGACCGTCATTCCTCGGGAACTCTATTATTTCTTCAATCTCTCGGGGGGTTGGTTTCTCGTACATGGCGGAGTAAGGGGTAATTCCTATAGCTGGATGGTGAGCGAAGTTTAGGAATTTCTCCGTGGCTGCTAGGTATTCCTACCACTTTTTCTGTTGGTGGTGACAGTACGTTCTCAATATTCTCTCCACTTCTCTTAATACCCTCTCTGCCGGATTACTACTTGGGTGGTAGACTGAGGTTTTGTATGTTTTAATCCCAAGTGATAATAATGTATCCCGCCATCTTTTCCCTTTAAACTGTGTACCATGGTCAGTGATGATTGAAGTTGGTTTTCCTATTTCTGGCACATATAATTCCGTTATTACTCCAAGAACTTTTATAGTGGTTGCCCGATTAACCGGGTATAGCTTCACATACTTTGTAAAATGGTCCATAATTATGATGAGGTATTTGTATCTGTGTCGACCGCCACTACGGGGAAATGGTCCGCAGATGTCTAAAAATACTTTCTCCAGTTTCGCCTTAGATGTTATGGGTATCATTACGCCTTCCTTCTTCTCGTTATTAACCTTAACACACTGGCAAATATTACACGATTTTAGGTAATTTCTTACCTTCCGGTTTATGTTTTTGATTTGGCAATTTTCCTCTAAGGCCTGTATCACTGTCCGGGCTCCCATATGGCCATACCGTATATGGTAATCGATTATGATTTCTTTTTCAATGTTATTTGGAATAATCACTTTCCATGTTTCTTTATTTAAGGATGTTTTAACAAATAATATACCTTTGTTAATATTGTAATATTTAGAAACTGTGTCATCGTCTGCTTCCAATCCAGTAATAATATTTTTCAACTTAGGGTCAAATTGTTGGTGGGTACGGATGTTTATTAATAAAGCCTCTAAATCGGATCTCGTTTTAATAAGGTTGTAGAACTTGACTACGCTCTCCTTCTCTCCCTCAAAAGTCTGGTCTTCCAAATTAATGCATGATAACACGTCTGCTACGACATTTCTTTTCCCCGGGATGTATTCCCATTGTAGGTTGTACTCTTGCAGGGCGTGTACCCATCTAGCCAGTCGGCCGTGACTCAACTTGCACCTACGTAGAAATGAGATAGATTTAGTTCGGATGGTAACTGGATACCCTAAAATATATGTCCGGAATTTACTACATGCGAATACTACACTGAGTAATTCTTTCTCGGTCACATTGTAGTTCTTCTCGCATTGATTCAAGGTTCGACTAGCGAAACTAATCACCAGATGGTGACCCTCCTCATCTTCCTGATATAAAGTCGTTCCTAAACTGATGTTGCTAGCATCACAATTTAAGAAGAAAGGTTTTTTAAAATTCGGGTGACGAAGTATAACGATCTCTAAGAACTTGTCTTTGATGAGCTGGAAAGTAACGTCCTGTTCTTGACCCCAGATCCATTTGTTTTTCGAAGATAATTGCGGTTGAAACTCGGCTGTCAGCTCGGAATATTGATGCTGAAACTTTCTGTAATAGTTACAGAGTCCGAGAAAAGATTGTAACTGTTTCCTGTTCTTCGGTTTAGGGATCTTCTGAATCGCCTCCACTATTTCTGATGATGGGGATATACCTTGATCATCTAGATTAAAACCTAAGAACTGTACTTCTCGAGCAATGAATTTGGATTTCTCCAATTTAAGAGTTATGTTATTTTTTGCTAACTTCTCGAGTACATGTTCCACTCTGTAACAGTGTTCTTCCCACGTTTCTGAGGTAATCAGTAGATCGTCTACATATACAGTGGTAAATTGGAGTGCTTCCTGTCCAAGTATCTGGTCCATGCAGGCCACAAAGATGGCTACTGAATTCACAAGTCCGAAGGGCAATCTCTTGAACTGGTAATTGCGCCCTTCGAATATGAACGCCACGTACTGACGACTCTGTGGGTGCAACTCCACTTGCCAGTAACCACATACAGTGTCCCATGTACTAATAAACTTGGTACCGTGGAATCGTTTCAAGATCTCCTCTATCTCACCGGGTGATGTTTTGTCATTAATGATTGTTTTATTTATTTCGCGCGCATCCAAACAAAGCCGGACTTGTCCGTTTTTCTTGGGAACAGCTATGATTGGACTGGTGAATGGAGATTGACTACTCTCAATTATGTCACTGCTGATCATCTTATTAATTTCCGTTCTCACGGCCTCCTTCAGTGAATGCGCGATTGGATATGACGTCCGGTTAAATTCCGCGGTTTCCTTAAATTAAGTTTACATTGATAATTCTTTATCTTACCGGGTTCATCGGAAAATACTGATTTATATTTCTCATATACCCTTACGAGACGATTTGCTTGGTGTATGGGTAATTTCTCGTTGGTGGTTCCGCACCGGAAGTCCCGTATTTCCTGTATCTTAACTGACCATAAATCCTCTTCCACGTTATTATGTATTATCTGGTTATTCAGGGAGCTGTTCTCTACATAGTTTATTTTCCGAAGTTGTTGGTGTATACTGCTGGGAAATATATTCTCGCCTCCTACTAAATCTGCTGTCCACGTTATTTCTTCTGAAAACAGTGATACCTTTTCTTTGTTCAGATCTATAATTGCGGAGTTCCTCCTTAATACATCGCACCCTACCAATATATTAAATGGCAGTCCGGTGGCGATTAAAAATACCATATTTAAAACTATACCACGGCTAATGATATTTACAGAAACTTGTTTTCTAATAGTTTTGTTCTGGCGGCCAGTTTCATCTACTAAGATAATATTATTTACTGGCAACATTGGCAATGTTCTACCACATTCTTTCTGTATTCTTTCCAATTCAATTATATTAATTATTGATATATTAGCACCGGTATCAATCATGATCTTGGCGGGGATTCCTTCTACTTCCTCTTTTATATATAATATTTCATTATTCTGACTATCGAGGCTAGTGTCGTTCTCCTCCAATAGTTCAGTTCTTATGTTTTTCAGATAGTTATTTCTAATAATGGTAATGTTACTCGATTCCGTTGCACCTTGCAACTCTTGTTTATACCCAGGAGATAGGAGCAGTGAAGGGTCGTGATAATTCATCACTGCCTCCTCCCGTTTAAATTATCGTGTTCGCTGTTGTTATTAGGGCCTACCGAGGTGTCGTTCTGGAAACCTTGCATCGGTTCTTGCCGCTCTGTATTATGTTCAAAGGTTTGCTCTTGGTTTGGTTGCCGGCCAGGATCATCTAATCTGGTACTCCGTCTATGTTGTTCGTACCTCGGACCATTAGGTTCTTCGCTCCTCCGCCGACGATCTCCATCGTGGAAACTGTTTCTTCGCTGATGGTTACACCTTCTTGGCCCATTATCTTCAGCTCTTATGAAATTTACCCGTGGTCGGGAAACCCTGTTGTTATTATTATAGTTGTTGGAATTGTAATTCCAATAATTTGGTAATAACGTTCAGTATTACCGGGGTGGTGGTTTCTCTGACTATAAGGACTATTAGGGTGCTGATAATAGTTATTTCGGTTATTTGGGTAGTGGTTGTTGTTCCTATTATTATTCGGATTATTGTTAAAGTTATTCCTATTATTATTCGGGGGGTTATGATTACCATTATAATTATTTTGATGGTTTCGGTTTCCTTGGTAGTTGTTACCATTCTGGTTGTTACTGTTACTGGGGTACTGGTTACTTCTTATTTCTGGCCTATCGTTCCTCCTTCTACTCTGGCGGTAGTATTTCTCATTCTCATAACTCTCCAGTAATTCGGTCATGGCTTGCACTGTCTTTATCTGGCTACCCCTTCTTCCTCTGATTATATCTTCGTCATAGTGGTAGGACAACTTGTTCACCAGGCATTCCTCGGGTATTGCCGGTTCTAAATGTTTCGCCAGACACACCTTTCCTAAGAAATAGGCCGTCATGGTGTTACCTAGTTGGGCCTTGTATCGTCCATGGCAAATATTGTCTCGTATCAAGTTCTGCGTGGTTTCTGACCAGTACTTCGCTTTGAACAGGTTTCTGAACTGTTGGTAGTCTGCGATCTCACTTCGATTCGCCATCCACCAATTGTCGGTCATTTCCCTGAACGACTCGTCCAATATCTCCCGGTTGTTATTCCACCTACTCCACCTATGTTTGGCAAAGTATTCCTCAATCCAGGAACTCCATCGGTTTTCTTTTGTACTGTCGGAAATTTAACCATTCCCGATTTTCATTGATTAGTATCCCTGTAAAGTTAGTGGGTCGATTTCTCATGACTTCCATTTCTTCTTGGCTCTGCCGTACTTGACCCGTTATATTCGTCATAGCCTCTTCCATTCCGTCACACCTTTCCGTGACTTGGTTCCGTACCTTCCCGAATTCTTCCTGGGTTTCTCTTCGGTTTTCTTCCATCTTCCTTCTACTGTACTCTTCGATATTAGTGAACTTGGTGTTTACCTCTTCTTTGAAACCCTGTACTTCTCTCCCCGTCTGGCTACACCTTTCGTCCACTTCCTTAATTTGTTGTTTGATTTCCATGGTTTCTTCTTCTAATTTCTTAATTGTGGATTCATTATTATCGTTGATTTCCTTGCTCAACTCTTCCCTTAACAACTCTATCCTCTCATCTAATTTGTCCAGATTTTCTTGGTTAACCTCCCTTAATTCTTCTCTTAATAGTTGGTTATCCTCCTTCAAATCTTCCAATTTCTCCTCCATCTTCTCTTCCATCTTCTTATTATCTTCCTTCAACTCTTCCTTCAACTGTTGGTTGTCACTTTCCATCTTCCTGATATTCTCCCTTAATTCTTCCCTTAACTGTTGGTAGTTACCTTCCATCTTCTCTTCCATCTTCTTACTGTTCTCTTCCATCTTCTCTTCCACATCTTCTTACTGTTTTCTTCAATTTTATTACCCAATTTTTCCTTTGTGGATTGGTTGTCCTTCCTTAATTCTTCTTTTAAAGACTGATTGTCCTCTTTCCTTTCCTTACTCGATTCTTCTTTTGTAGAATCCATTTTCTTATTGGTTTCCTTTAATTCTTTCTTTGTGGATTTGATTTCTTCCTTTGTGGATTTGATTTCTTCCTGTGTGGAATCCATTTTCTTATTCAATTCTTCTTTTATTTCCATCATCACTCTGAACATCTCTTGTATTGTCGTGTTCTCTGTTTGTGAGGGTTTCTCGGGTTGTTCCTCTGGTGGTGCGGGTTGTTTAGGTTCCATTGGGGGTAATAACATTTCCACGTCTTCCACCGGCGTCGCCTCTTTGTCTTCCATATTAATTTCCTTTTCGGCCTCCGCCGCCCGTTTCTTCGATGTTGCTCGACGTTGCATCTTCCTTTTCTTCTAACTTGATAACTGCTGCCAAGCTTAAATTAGGAATTGGGCAAATTATAGTGGCCTATCAATCACTAATTAAAGCCCCTTAGGTGGTCGCCAATTTGTAACAGATTACATATTTTCTTCTTGTATACTGTTGATAAAAATTTATTCTTGTAGTTTGTAAAAAAAAATTTTTATTATTTATATATATATATATATTTTCTAATTAATTTAATATTAATTATTTTAAAGTGTTTCGTGGTGTTTCAAACTTCTTATTAATTGTTTTTGTCGAATTATATCCTTTGGTGTATTTAGAATTCTTTTATTAGTTAATAGGATTGTCTCCAGGAACAATCGATTGGTGATCTTTCCTTATTTGGAGGTTATCTTCCTTTAAAGTTGTTAACGTCTGGTAGTTATGTCTCAACTAAGATGATATATTATTCTATTAATAATTTAGGAATAAATAGGATTCAATTTTATAATATTCAAGGAATTTTTTTAACAAATAATAAAGTAATCGATTTTCTATCGATTGATGAATCGACTCTCTCAGGGTAACTCAATAGATTGTACAATTATTTATTCTCGGGTTCTTTGAACAGTTATTTTATATATAGTCAGAGAAAAGGGCAAAGTATAGAAAGTATAACATTACAAATTACAAGCTTATTAATAAATTACAAATATATTATTCCATATATAATGTTTAATAAATAAATTGTTCGAAACAATCGGAGATACACTGGCCGTGGCGCTTGGAATTGTGGGAACTTAAAGATGGCCGCTCCGTGTTCAGATGTAGTTGACGAATGCACCTCGACGAATTTGCTTCAAATAAATGCTGCTTTTCCAATGATTTCTCGTTCCTGCAGCTGCGATTATCCCTTCTGGTGTTAGTGGAGTGGTCCTGGTTAAGTGTTTGTGGTTCACTTCGATAAAATGTGTGGGATAAAGTTATATTTCACTTTAGTTAATAAGGTCGACAATTGCACTGTTCGTTTCGTTATTCGGAATTATTGGTTTTAATGGTTTAAATTATGTATTCACTTGTTTTCTGTTCTGTGTTAAGTTATTTTAATGTTTTTAAGGGTTAGTTCCACTGAATTTAATGTTTAAATGAAATTTTACAAAACTCGCGATTTTCGCAGTAGACTAGGCTTATGGGTTGAACGCCATGCTTGTCTCCGCTATTAGGTTATTATTTAGCCAAACTCTCGTTCAAACGTGCTCGACAAAGTCTAATAATCAACTGTTCTAACTTCCTTCGTCTTCTAAAAACGTCTTAGCCAATTTAATATTAGCAATACATTGTTTCAAATCTATTTTGCTTCCGTTACATGTATAAATTTTACATTATATTACTGAATATATTTTTGCTATTATTTAAATTTATTAAATACTAAATACATAATCTCCTTCTTTAGTTCATTCTGCTTGATTTGATACCAAATAAGATAGTTTTACTAAGTTCTTTATCTAAAATGCTATATTTACTTCATTTTGAAATTGTAAGTCTTAAAATTTACTTCCTGTCCTTCTCAAAATCTTTGCCATTTTATATGTTATATTTATGATTGTACTAAATCTCAGATTGACATAAAAGGTTTATCTTCCCTTAATTTCTTGTAATTTAATTAAATGGTTATCTTTTTAAATATTATTCATTAATTTGTGACTCCCCTCTTTGAATTTTCAGTTTTTACATTTGCATTTTTAACAATAATTCTTACTATCTTTTTACAATATCTTTCTTAATTATAGTTCCAGTTATATGACTCTGTGACTGATTTACCTTATATAAATTTCATCAGTTTAACTATTTTTCTGTACTTAATTCATCAATTATAATGTTGTTTAGATTTACCATTTGGGCTATATTTTATCTGTTTTTACATACAAAGTTGTTTGAATAATACATCTTGTTTATACCCCTTCTGACTTTCTATTCTAATATAATATTGATTAACATTTCTTTACTTTAACAAAAGAACAGTATATAATTCATACTATTTATCCATAACAAATATTTGAAATTAACAATGGTCTTTTAAACTCAGACATTTTAATCTGGATTAACTATTAACACATAATAAACATTTTCATAATAAAAGAATGGTATTTAACTCTGACATTTCAGTATTGAGTTATCTGAACTTATTCTAAACAAAACATATCTGTCCTTCCATCGTTTACACTATTTCTTATAACTAATTTTATTTTCAGTCTTAGCTGTTTTTGTTTGGTTTTTATGTATTTAATTGGTCACTTCACTTTTTTATTGGCCTGCTCTAGTTTTATTAGTGTCATTCTAATGAATGTTGTATATAAAGAGTGGCAGTTATTTAGAAACACTTGTATCTTATAATACTCTATTAAATTATTTCTTGACACAATATAAAAACTTTAAAGTTGTATAATTGCACACTTTACTCAGTTTATGAACTCCAATATTGACACATTAAGTTTATTTAGAACTTGAAGGCAAGATACAACTAAATGTTCAGTTGAGAACTAAGCAGCAATTAGAAATAGAAGCCGAGAAGTTTAATTATAATATTCAAACTACAGCCTGGAACAATACGAGAGAAATCACCCATGGAATTGTTGGTAACAACTATCCTAGAGAGATCAGAGAACTTGTCAAAGAAAAGAGGCGAGCTAAAAGAAAATGGCAACAGACTCGTGACCCAAATGATAAAACTGTACTTAACAACAAATCGCAACAACTAAAGCGTGTAATACAGAAGTTAAAAGAAGCATCAATAGCTTCCTATTTGGAAAATCTAACAGTAGATGCAGATACAGAGTACTCGTTGTGGAAAGCAACGAGGAAGCTTAAAAGATCGATTACTCAAGTACCACCTATTAGAAAAAGCGACGGTACATGGGCTAGAGATAATAAAGAAAAAGCTGAAGCGTTTGCTGAACATCTAGCTGACATTTTTAAGCCAAACAATGCCCAGTCTGATACAGAGTTAGATGAAGACACAAATCATGAAGAGGAGGACATTCAACTGGTCACTCCAAAAGAGGTAGCTAAGGAGATCAAGATAAACTGGAACCCCCGAAAATCACCTGGCTTTGACCTCATTACAGGTGAGATCTTAAAGCAGTTACCTAAGAAAGGGATTGTTATGCTTACATATTTATTCAATGCGGCACTTAGGCTAAAGCATGTTCCTAGTGTCTGGAAGGTGGCAGAAGTTATTATGCTACGTAAACCAGGCAAACCGCCAAATGAGGCCAAATCATATCGGCCCATATCACTGTTGCCAACTATATCAAAGCTTTTTGAAAAACTTCTGTTGCAAAGGCTAAATCGAGTAATAGAGAGAAAAAATCTGATACCAAATCATCAATTCGGTTTCAGACAAAAACATTCCACAATAGACCAAGTACATAGAATAACAGACACAATAGAAAAAGCACTAGAAAAAAAACTAATCTGCTCGACAATCTTCCTCGATGTGGCTCAGGCCTTTGATAAAGTTTGGCATAAAGGTTTAATACATAAACTTAATAAAATGCTACCAAAACAATATGCTGACGTGTTAAAATCATATATATCGGAAAGATTATTTAGAGTAAAACAGGAAGATGACTATTCTGAGCTAAGAGAAATGAGGGCAGGTGTGCCCCAAGGGAGTGTTTTGGGGCCCATCCTCTACTTGTTGTTTACATGTGATCTGCCACAGCCAGAGAATGTGACTGTTGCTACTTTCGCTGATGACACAGCTATAATGGCGATTGGTTCGACCTTAGGTGAAGCTACCAACATGCTTCAAGATGCTAGTGATCAGATACAGCAGTGGACTGGGAAATGGAAAATTAAGCTTAATGAACTGAAATCTGTGCATATCAATTTTACAAACAAAAGGATAGAGGACAGTCTTCCAGTTACCTTAAATGGTGTTGTACTACCATGCGCAATCACTGCCAAATACTTTGGGATGACCCTAGATACAAAGCTACGATGGAAGGAGCACATCAGAAAAAAAAGGGCGGAGCTTGGTCTCAAATATAGACAACTGTATTGGCTCTTGGGACGAAATTCTCAGTTGTCAATACACAACAAAATTTTGATATATAACCAAATTCTGAAACCAATTTGGCTTTATGGAATTCAACTGTGGGGTTGTGCGAAAGAAACGAACATTAGATGTATTCAAACCTTCCAGAATAGAGTGCTACGGAACATGGTAAGTGCTCCATGGTACATCAGAAATAGTGATATACATCGAGACCTTAGGATCCCTGATGTCGCCAGTGAAATTAAAAGGTTTGCTGCAAAGCACGAATCTAGACTACACCAGCATATCAATGTAGAAGCTATTCAACTGCTTGACAACACCAATACAGTGAGAAGGCTGAAGAGAACTAAAACTTTTGAATTAGTGTAGTGCAGTGTGTGCAGAAATCTAGAAAGTAATATATAGTACACCAGTGGGTGACTGTATAAGTAACTTAAATTATAACATTAGATGTAAATTGATGGTTGGTCTTTTAGACCAGTTTCAATAAAAAAAAAAAAAAAAAAAAAGTTTATTTAATATAATATAAAAACTTGCACTGACCCCCTTTTATTCTTTAATTTTATTTCTAAGCAGTTTTATAGTCTTATTGAAATCAAGAAATTTATTTATAGAGGATAATGAAGGTTTGTTTTTTGCATTATATAATTAATTTAAATTGGTTCACTGTTCTGGTTTCTTCCTTACTTACTCCTATCCTACTGGTTTCTTATAAAAGTATTCCCTTGTATTGTGGATGTTGTCTTGTTCTGGTTTCTTCCTTACTTATTCCTATCCTACCTGGGTATTTCCTTACTTTATTTTTAGTTTTTTTTTTTTGGTTAATTTTTATTACTCATCATTCATTGTATATCTGGTTTTAATAAAATTCTTACTTCAAACTATGATTGTGCTTTACGGTGGTTCTTAATTAATTTTTAATGTTGCTTTCTTGAATTTAAAATTTTGTTTTCATTTTATTTTATGATCTTTCTTTTCATTCAGAACTATGGGCATTATCTGTCATGCTACAATGTACATTATACAAACTGATTTGTTAGATGTACAGATAAATTACATAAAAAGTACTATTTCCATGAAAAATGATAAACTACATTGTATTGTACTACATTAATACTGTTTATGTCAATCTCACAGTCCGGACTACCAAATCACTTTGCAATCAGAATGATCACAGTTGCACACCACTATATAAAAATTATCCCGATTTGACGTTTAATGAAGAAATTTGTGTTAGTGGTTGAAATCACAATCAGAATGATCACAGTTGCACACCACTATATAAAAATTATCCCGATAACGTTTAATGAAGAAATTTGTGTTAGTGGATAATTTTTATATAGTGGTGTGCAACTGTGATCATTCTGATTGTGATTTCAACCACTAACACAAATTTCTTCATTAAACGTCTGATCGGGATAATTTTTATATAGTGGTGTGCAACTGTGATCAATCTGATTGTGATTTCAACCACTAACACAAATTTCTTCATCAAATCACTTTAGCGTACTTACATATTTTTATAACAACTTACGATGTTGTTTTGTTTCTGTGTAGGCAGCGTAATATAGGAACAAACCTGAACGAAACATAGGCCTAAGTCTCCTACATGTTATACAGATGTAGCGTTAGGCTCACGTCATTACATACAAAAAGTTGAAATTAAATACAAATTGATCGGAAAGTAAGAAAGACAAAGAAAAAAGAGCTTCAGTAGAAAAGAACAATGTACACTGCAGATGCCACTGTAAAGAAGAATGACTAAATTGTAATAAAAAGTTGACAAAGGTATGGTAAGATACTACCAAATGTACGGACCCCGCATTGAAGATATAATTGCATTGATCTCCAATTTATTTCTGCCTAAATGATAACTAATTTTAAGCACAATATACACTACAAAGAGAAACAAGTTATCGATTTTTCTTTGAAACATCCACTGTTCTTTACCAGTTCTACACAATTGTAACTACCAGTTCTACCGACAACGCAAATATAACTACTACGATATTTGCAGATAAATAGTTATAAAATTAAATTTTTTGCTAAAGTGCATCCAAAGGTGAACCCTTTGTTTTTTTTTTGGTTTTTTGGTTTTAAAAATATTTGTCTGTTCTTAAAACTGAAACGCTACATCAATATATTTAATGTGTGTAATTTGTTTATGTGTTACTATATTCTTTAATACAATTTAATTAAATTAGCTCTTATAATTTTATTTTCTTTTAAATTAATTACTGTATTACTGTTTTTTTAACTAAGGAATAACAAAGATTTTGGTGGGTATAAGAGTAATTATACTTCTGGTATCTTTGCGTTTGAGTCCTGCTGCTGTTCTGTTTGTTAGACTTAAACATACGCAGTATTAGTAGCGAATTTAATTAAAATATACATAGGTTAATGTCAGATATACATTTTCACAATGAGGGGACCTCTCAAGACAACACAAGGGACTTTATTTTTATTTCTAACGGTTTGTATTTAACATACGGCTATAAGTCCTCCATTGTTTCGTATAAACGGGTAAACAATTTCGACTGTACTTTGAAATATGCATGAGCGCAAGTAAAACTGCAGAAAATCTAAACGAGACAATGAAATTTGATGAGGAATGTATGAGGCTCAAAAAGACTGCACACCGACGAATGAGTGAGTATCAAGAACACCACCGCCAAACAAATCCTAACACACTAATCCCGTTCGTACTCGGTCCGCCTCGAACTTGAGCACAATAAGATAAACCGACAGAAATGATTTATCAGCAAGAGCAGCCGGCAAAGAAACAAGAGACAACAACCAACCTGTAGTAACTGAGAAAGAATATTCTTCACTATTTTCAACTGCTTCGTATTCTTAATATGTCCAATATTATTTGCGAAAATTACGTATAATGCGGTAATTTTACGCGTCGCTGTAATAAATTAAATAACACCAACTCATTTCAACTCCTGATTGCATGTCGTAATCCTATGCTTCAACTTCAAAGCTCAATCAGGGCTGAATCTTCCATGCATTTTTTAATGTTTTCGAACGTGACTACCAAATATTAATATAATAAATAAAAGAATTGGAGTCCTGTAATTTTGTTATACCTTTCAGCCTCCCCCTTCTCTTTGTCTGATTCTCCTTGCCTGTCTGTCTGTCTGTCTCTCTCTCTCCCCCTTCCTGTTTCTGCTATTTTCTATTGTATTTACAGTACCCTACCTTACTTTCAACGATCGTAGATCAATCATTCTATTGTTTCCTCAATATAAAGTGCAGCAATTAGTCTTGCTAATAACCAGTTTTTAGATTTATCACTCTTATATTTCTTACATTTAAATTCCGCTTTCATAACAGAAAGTCATAAAATGTAACCTTTAATATTTGCTGTTTAATTTTAACATAACTCCATTTACCTTCCTCACCATTCCTTAATCAGACAGGATTGAGCACTCTACTATTAATTCTGGATATTTTATTGAAACCTTGACTAAAAGTATTAGATGTTACATCGCCGACACTTGTAAAGTGTTAGTTATTATTTAGTTTCTTCTCTCCCTCCTTCTTGTTTTTTTGTCTTTATTTCATAGTTGTTGTTCTTCTTAATCAATACTTCATATTAAACTCTACCGACTGCAATCATTTTATCGAAATTATTATAATATTATTTATTAACCTGTATGTCTTTGAAACTTTGTCTCTACCGCAATAATATTCTTGCTTACCTTCAATTTTCATAAGCTTTATACCTACTTATATATCTCTTATTGCCATGTGACATTTCAGAGCAAATTATTACATACTATTGCAACTGCAATTCCATTTCATCTTTCTCACTTCGTGTTAATCAAGGTTAGTAAAACGACTGTCCAATAGTTTTACAACTAGATTATCATATCTATACATATAGAAGTCACACTCTGAGGATTTATGGGTACCGAATACAAACCCACACCGTTACACCGATTGCCACCAAATTTTGCACAGGTCACCTTTGACATAAAGCAAAAAATACTGTCTAACTTGGATTTTGATATTTTGGCCCGTTTGGACGATTTAGGCCCTTTTAATTATGCCTTTTCGTTGACGCGCATAAAGATGTCAACAGCACCATGGAGACCAGAAGTAATTACCATAGTAACAAGTAAATAAACAAATCATATTTAGCGCAATCGGAACTGTACCTTTATCCGTTTCTGCAGGTTTTAATGTTTTTAATATGCAATACCGATACATTTTGTAATTTTGTATACAGATACATCTATATATTTTGTAATTGCTTAAACTATAATAAAATTTAGGTTTATACGTATTTCTGATGATGCAATGAATAAGTAATGAAATATATTAAATACTACTACCAAAGATGTCAACAACACCATGGGGACAAGAATTAATTACCATAGTAACAAGGAAATAAACAAAAGCTGTTTAACGGCATCGGAACTGTACATTTATCCATTCCTGCAGTATATTTCGAATGTTTTATATTATAATATGCGATTGTATCGACATATTACGATGTGGGAAAGAAGAAGTGTACTAATTGTAAATGGTCCTAATTGATTATTAATGCAAAGCGAAAATACGTGTTGTTTTCGTTTGTGAGTTAGGTGACAACGGTTTTTGGTTTTTAGTTTACTGTTGAAATAAATAAAAGCCATGGTTGAGGAAAACATAACGTTTAATGTGTTATACAATGCTTCTAACACATTAACACTTAAAATAAAGAATTTAGCGTTTTTGATTTAACAGGTACTTTATAAATGTCCCCAAAAGCTTTGTAAACGGGTAGTTTTAAATCTCCAAAGGCTGTTGCACCAACATAATAATTTAGTACAAGTTAAAAGAGTACAAGTGTTGAAAACAGCTTTGGAGAGAATTTGACTAATGAGTACAAAATTGTTATACGAGCTGACAGAACGCCATATTGACAAAGGCAATAAAAATTATATTAGTAAACTTACTGAAAGTCAGATATTTGCGTGCGAAGTCGCGGGTAACAGCTAGTGTATTATACTCTGCCAAAATGTAACTAAGTCTGTGATAATTCGTGCTTAAATATAATTTATATAATCATAACTTTAGTGTATACAGATTTACTTAATTGGTCGTATGTCTTTTACACAAAATATTCCACATTACTAAATCTTGTATACTGCTACTAAAATGATAGTGTCTCTTCTTATAGTGTCTATAAACTTATTAATTATAATCCGGATGAGAAACAACATTCTGATGTTAAAGTTGTCATAAAAGATAAAACAACGCTCATTATGTAAGTTTACAGTTTGACTTGCATATACTTTCAACGTCGTTCTACAGATTGTCTACTATATAATTTAATGAATCCCACGCTGTCTTGATTCAGAAACGGGTTGTACTACCGATAGGTAGGTACTTATGCTTAGGAGAAACCTGAAGATGTGAGGAACAACACAATTTCAATGAATCTCATTTTGGGCAATAACTTTTTGTACAGCAAATGTGGCTTCCTTCAAGCGATACAAAAGAGGATACAAAATATGATACGGAGGGCACCGATCATATATGAGCAGTTACTACCTAACTACTAGTAACGACAGAGCTTTCACACACAGCTAGGCTTTACAGAATGGAGTTGAAGTGGTATATAGGGCACTTGAGCTATTATGTTTTGAAATAGGATACCGAAATAATGACTCTTGCCATCAGAAAATTTGCCACGCTAAGTTTTTGCTAATAACGAAATTTGGTGTGTCGAAATATGTATTCTGTTCAAATTTGACTTTCCTATTAAAGTTATGTACTAAATTGGTTTTTGTGTTTTATTTCTTATTCATTATCCATTGTTTTGTAATTTTCTTTGTTATTTAAGGTTTCACTAATACTTTTTAGATTATAAAAAAGATGCCTCCTTTTCTGTATTTTAATTTTTAATGTTTTTATATTGTTACGACTCACAAAACAATCTACGTGTTTCTCGAACGATCCATTGGAAACCAGCTATAATGTTGCGTGCGTATGTGATGTCAACATGCGTTCGCGAGACTTTGCCAGACTGTGACAGAAGCCGCGCGCACTGTGTCAAGGCCACAATCAAGTACGTCGTAGGTAGAGCTAATACGTAGTAGGCTATGTGGAATAATCTAGATTTTCAGCGGGTTATAAATACAAGCACTCAGGAACGCTCAGTTCAGTTTATTGTCGGGCGATTACAAATGATTACTGTGTGCGTTCAAGTGGTTATTAGTGAAGTGTTGTGTCTTATAAGCGGGCGAGACAATTGTGTGTTATATTAGTTGATATTTTATTGCGTGTGAGCAATTTTTATTTTATTTGTTGTAAGAGACTGTCTTGTTAATTACTAACTGTTTAATTGTGATTAGACCGCTTTGCTGATTAGTGACTTAATTGGTGTCTTGTATTTTGTTTTCCACTCATCAAGTAGATCGTCGTAACAATATTATATCTGCTTTGTTTCCATTCTGAAACAAAAACAATCTATCATATTAACTGATATACAAGAAAAGCTGTGGGATTGAAGAGATAGGTAAATATATTCACGTATACAGTATAGTTAAAAAAGAAGAGAGAACAGCGAAGGGAGTATCGGTGCTAGTCAAAAGTAGGTTCAAACCAATATAATTAATTTTTAATTCAGTAACATGATGTAGAACTAAATAATTAACATATCAACCTTTCTTGGTGGCTGAGCTGCCCCAACTCAGAGAATGAACTACCTCCAATTAAAAGTATAGCGTGAACTGTCTGGAAAGGAGAGAAGGGAGTCAATGCAATAACAGTTCACTTTCTCACTCATGCAGTACCTCTGTCTCTGTCGCACACACATGCTTCTAATGTTCGCGCCAGCGTTGTTGCAGCCCACGTTCAAACTATGAGACACTGTACAAGACTGTTGTGATTATGTACGAAATTACTGAAAATTTTGTTACCCCCGTAACATGGTGTTTGTCCACTGCGCATCTCAAAGTCAGTGTTCAATTTCTATCGTCAGGTCTATACATGAACAATGTTTAATGTACGTTAACACATTTTATTATAGGATAGCCATTGTAGGAATGTATACTAAGTGTATGGCGGAAAAGACAAGTTCTGGGCAGATTTATACCAGTGGTTGACGATATTGGGCCAAACAGAGAAATAATATTAACGGAGGTTTCAACAGTGGAGTAGGAAAAATGAACAATGATAGAGTGGTAGGTTCCTATGGTGAGGTATGGTGGTATGGTGAGGAGAGTGTCAATGGCAAAGGAAGTAGACTAGTTGATTTGAGCAATCATAGTGAGAAGATGATTATGAATGGATATTATAAACATAAAGAAATACATAAATTTACATGAGCGCAGAGTAGACGACAAATTAAATTTATTAGCCTATTGATTACACCACAGCAAGACAGACCGCCCAATTAAGGGTGCTAGATATGAGAGCACACAGGGGATATAACTTTTGGTAAAACCATTACTTACACGAAAATAATTCTTCCGTTAAAAAATAGCAGACTGAGAATTAATATGGATGCTGACAATAATCGGAAAATACTTGCGGACAGGATTTGTAATCTGAAAGGTTTTCATAAACATAACATACGGTATTTGTATCAGAAAAGCGAAAGAAGAATACGAATCGGTAGAAGAAATACATGATCATGTGAAGAAGAGTATATATGAAGCTGCATATGAAGCTATGGAGGAAAAGGAGAGATGTAACAAGAAGCGTGAAAGTTGGTTGAAGAAAGAAGAACAGGAAGTAAACAGGAAAAAGGTATATATTTAAAATGGTTAAATACAAAAGATCCGGGAGACAGATGAATAATTGTTGTAAATAGTAACAAGGTATAGGAACAGTAATGTGATGTGGTTGAAAGATATATGGGATGGAGAAACTTCAAAGAAGCTTGGGACTTTATTAACAGGGTTCATGAAGATAACAACAGAGCGGTATTGGAAACAATTCTAATTGAAAAGTGGGAAGATTATTATACAAACATTTTCTTTGAAGAGACAGGCGAATATAAAGAATGACAAAGTGGTAGTACAGAGGCAAAGATAATTTAATAGATGTAGAGAGCATCGACTGTACGATCAGGTCTTTAAAGAACAGGACGTCACGTAGTCCGGGAAGGACAGACGTTGAAATAATAAAATATGGAACGAAATAATTGTTTATAATAGGAGCAAGAATGATAAATAGATAAATAAAGGGATACCAGGAGAATATAAAGTGGGTCGGGTTACAACTGTTTACAAGAAAGGAGGTAGGTAGAAATTCCAAAGCTTCAGAGGCATTCAGCACAATGTACTAAGTGATTTAATGGAGTAGAAATATGGAAGTAGGGAAGCCGAAGAGGGCTATAGGTGGGAGTTCGTGTATGGGCAACATAGTCTGTATCACGCGAGTAACAGAAAAAAGCTTAGCAGTTGGTGAGGAAATACAACTGTTAATTATTGATTTGGCCAAGGCATATGATAACTGCCGCAGTATAAATTGTCTCAGGCAACGCGTTAGACATGTATTAGTTATAGGTCCATTGATGCTGCACAGAAACTTTATAGAGGAAGGAGCACATTGCAAGGACGAGAGGGAAAATATCTGTCAGCTGGAATGTGGTGTGACCACATTCGGTGATTGCGGATGTTAGACTGTTAGATATAGTAGTTTGGAAATGGAGGCTATCCAGAAGGAGGAAAAAAAGGCGACCCAGAAGAACGAGAAACGACAGTATTTCTAGAGCCATAAGGGAGAGAGGATTGCTTGAAGAACAAACCTCAAACAGAGAGAAATGGTAATCAAGTTTGGTTTGGAGGTCGGAAGGCGTTTAACAACGTTTTGAAGCCGACAAACACACACACACACACACACACACACACACACATATATAAATATTGTAACAAAACATATATTTGCATATTTACCCAGGGCGGTATGTTTTGTAAATTATTAGGCTAAAATGAATACGACGAATAATTTTAAATATTTTGTCTATATGCAGGCGTTGCCTGTCAAAAGTGTACACCTGCCCCAGTAATGTAAATACAGTGTGTGTGTGTGTGTGTGTGTGTGTGTGTGTGTGTGTGTGTGTGTGTGTGTGTGCCAGCACGGACCTGCAGTATATACTACGAGGGGGGAAACCTATGAATTGTTGATTTTTATTGTGAAATCAGGTATTGACAGGATTAAAATAAATTAATTAATACGTTTTTTATCTGTTACCAAAGACATAACACAATTCTAAAAACACAATTAGATTAAGGACATTTTAGCGCGTATGGAGATGCAAAATTATTGCAAGAAAGTGTAATAATTAAGACGTCATATAAATTAATGTTATTACTACTATAATTAGATAGTAATTAACGAGTGAGTTATATGTAAATGACGAGTAAAAATTACGAAGATAATGCAATCCCTCGCGTAAAGATAAAATTTACGTGATCGCGAAAACGGACTAAAAAGTGATCAATAAAAATGAACGCTACACACAAATTGACAAAATTTAACATGTCATAAACAATATCTGACAATGTCTACTATAAATACCTCCGGCAATTTGGACGAAGTCAGATTCAATATATCTTCACACGACGTCACTCTGCCGGTCTGCGGACCAACTTGAGAATTCATCATCACCATCATCTGCAATACACCACAATTGACGGAGGAGCACCGGATCATCATCCACGACAAGCCATAGAGTACCGAGAACGAATCAGCATCATCATCGTTATTGTCATCATGCAGGACGCACACACACGTACCCACGCAACGGTAACTTCGACAATACGCAGGTGACAAATGAACATAATATTTTGTGCAAAGAACACATAAAAACTGAGTATGATAGTAAATACTTAAAGACTTAAATGTAAATATTTAAAGTAAAAGACGTAATGGTAAATTGTTGTTAAAAATAATATTTTTCTTCTGTTCAATTTTACAAATTTGGTGTGCCATTAGAAAACATAAAATTCTTAAAGTAAATGATATTTTTTCATTAAAATATTAATAGCAACAATTAAATTTTATTTTAGTAAAGTTAATATTACTTTATAAATGAGTTGCTATTTTAAAAATTACTTATAAACTAAATAAATTTGCAGACAGAATCCTATTACCGATATTATGATACGCTGCGACATTTTGACGTAATATGATATGGCTGTCCTACCCTGCGATTAAATGCCAAAAATAAGACCGTTCATATGCCTTGAGTGAGGGGAATCAACTAGTACTTCAAATATAGGGAGGAACGTTTTAGAGGGCGGAAATAAATAATTGCCATCAATAAATAAATTGTAAATAAATTTGCGCGTGGATTTGTGCGCTCGCGGGATTATGCAATTTTTAAGTGGAAATGGGGACGACAATATCTTGAAGAGCATAGTGAAGAAGAATTTTTAAAAGTTTTACAAGAATAGAGAAACACATTTACTCTAAAGGTTAATTAAAATTGGAACATATTTCAGTATAAAGTGACTCATTTTATTGTTGTGTGTTAGAATTAGTAAGTAAGAAGTTACTTACACACACATTCGTGCCCTGTTACTCGCACGTTAACAAACGTTCTCACTCTGTTCAGTTTACGTTATTTAGCCGACCATTTCTAATAAAATAAGAGTAACATCAATTGTGTGATTATTTTTGTAATAAATAGACTTTTTAACAGTACAGTAAAATTATTTATTGGACACGAACTTGCATGTTAGTAGAGCTCATTAATTTGCGTGTTAATTTGTATGTAAAAAATAAAATATCAATCCATATATTCATAACTCCTTTCTAACTAACACGTTGTTATTTAAAACATATAGTCCAAAATAAAAATCACGCTATTAAATTGTATTCATATTATGATTAATTTTATAGTTTTATCTCTATTAAAATAATTAATTTTATTCATGTTATCTGTAGGCTTTATATACATATTTTATAGATAGACATAACTGCTACTTATATAAAATTTAGTATACTGTCAATTAATGAAAATAACAGAAGTGAAAATTTATGTAAAAACTTATGTTTCCTTTAATAAGTACTGAAAATGTCAACCTGCTGACAAGAAATAATGAGTCATTCTTCATATATTTTCAAGACAGAGGAGGATTAAAAATTACCATATTCGTGACAAGTGCGTCCATCAAGTGCGCGCCAACGTAGTGTATCGAACACGGGGAGATTTACAGCCGAACAATTTGTCATTCTGGTGAAAAATGCGAAAGGCTGGCCACACATCACTTAAATCTCATTTTCCCGTGTAACGAAAAAGTTTTTGTATTTACTAACAAGAAAATATAGTTGTAACAAGAAAACTTAACAGAATCTGAAAACATTGACTTTAGTATACGGAAATTTTATTTCAGCTAGTGCTGCTCTTATTGAATGTTTACCTCATTTAAAACCATGATGTTGTATACTTCTTTCAAATTGTACGGTATATACAATATCAAACGTATATTTGAAATAAATCACATTCAGGTGTCCTGAAGTGACACAAACTTGGTAACTTTACCCATGTAGGAAAGTAACATATCGCCTTTAGAATTTACTTCAAAGGATAAAAATATCGGTATGGATACATGACTACCATGTTTCAAGATTTATTTTAAAATCATATTCGAAATGAAATATTTCCATAGAAACTACTTCTTTCTACTTATTGCTTCAGCCTTAACCACAGTACTGTGGTCACTAACGTATAATAAGTTTTCGCACTTGATTTTCACTGAAGATGGCAGTCGCTGGCACTGCCGAAAAGTCTGGTTTTGCAGAAAACATTGGACTACGGTTAATAGCCCGGAAAGTAATTTTAACAAAGAACTACTTCTTTGCTGCCGATAACGTAGTACACGTATAAAAAATTTCTCTTCTTACAACATAAAATGTTGCAGGTAAACTACCAATTTCCCTTAACCGATCTTCAACAAAATCAACAGACCTTGAGCTATCTACAATTGAGGAAGGTATGCACAAATTTATTTGATTCTGTTTAAATGTGCGGCAGTTACCGTTCGTCATAGAAACAATTACTCTTGTTAAAACATAAAATGTGGCTGGTAAACTACCCCTTTCCCTTAACCGATCTTCAGCAAAATCAACAGGCCTTCAGTCTTCTACAATTGATGCACGTATGCAAAAAAATATTTGATTCTGTTTGAATATACAGCAGTTATCGTTCGTCATAGAACAAATTACCGTTGTTAAAACATAAAATGTTGCAGGAAAACTACCCCTTTCCCTTAACCGATCTTCACCAAAATCAACAGGCATTGAGATACCTACCATTGAGGTCACCTATAGCTCAAGAGGTATGCAAAACATTATTTGATTCTGATTGAATTTACGGCAGTTATCATTCGTCATAGGAAAAATTACCCATGTTAAAACATAAAACGTGGCATGTAAACTACCCCTTTCCCTAAACCGATCTTCAACAAAAACGTGGTCTTGAGAACTCTACAATTCAGGGCTGTATGTAAAACATTATTTGAATCTGTTTGAATTTGCGGCTGTTATCGTTTGCCATAGAAACAATTACCCTTGATTAAAAAAAACGTTGCAGGTAAACTACCCCTTTCCCTTAACCGATCTTCACCAAAAACAATACGTCTTCAGTACACTACAAATAAGGGCTGTATGCAAACAATTATTTGATTCTGTTTGAATTTGCGGCTGTCATCGTTTGCCATAAAAAGAAAATCTACAGACACACAGACACCCACACACACAGACACTTTTCGAAAAATTACCTTTTTTCATGTTTTGAGTGTAGTAAAATCAGAATCTGCAATAATCTCGAACACGATTTTTTTTGCCATCACCATACTTCCATTTCCTTAAGGAACATGGAAGTAAAAATCAGAAACTATGTTGTACACAAGTATTAAGACTTAACGACAATCGTTTTACGTTAAAACAGAAACGAACACAATAACTGAGATAAACTGAAAACTCTGACCCTAAGTAGGAAGTGAATTCAACACCATTCGATAAAGATGATCGCTTACATTATCAGGGATCAGCCATGCCTGATTACAAAGAAGAGTAATATCAAACTTTCTTGAATATATATATATATAGTTATTAGAAAATAGTGCAGGACGCTTAGCTTTTTTGTTAAGGTGGAAATTTATTAAGGTTTTCTTTTCAAAAGATTCAAGTTGATCCAACCTGCACCCTGTGATCATTCAACGTCGATTCAGCCTAATCTCTTCACTTAGCCTAACATGGGTTGTGTGTGTGTGTGTGTGTGTGTGTGTGTTCTGAAATCTGTATGTAAAGCCAGACCACACCGATCTACTAGTTACGTGCTGACCCGACTAGTTAATTAAGGGGTTTTGAGGTCTGTTGTAATTGTTTTATCATAATTAATTAATAACGAAATAAGTTAAAATAATATAATAGTTTCCTTGATTTTACAATATTTGACGTTAAACATCCTATGCAAACGGTGCTTTGCATTCTCTTCTTGAAACTCCTTTTGAAAAGGTTCTCTAAATTCCTTTTGGCCACATTGACTTCAGGCTATCTCTTTCAAGGTCTATGGGTATTTATCCCAAGCCCTTTTGCGAATCCGTTCGTATCATATTCTTGCACGTGTTCGCACGAACACGGCTGCCATTGTTGTCGATCATCTGTAGCCTTTATGATCCGAACTCTTTTGTTCCTGATTTTCTTCATTCTTGACACTCCGCGACATTCTGTCGTCAGTAATCCATCTCTACAGAGTCAGTTTTCCTTACAGACATTTATTCAATTGCCATCTCTTATAATCGTTTACGCGACACCACCTTTAAACGTGACACTATAATTATCTCTTTTCGTTTCATTGGATACAGCTTTTGATCATGGTATACAGAGCTGATTGGCGTATTATTTTTTCACCTTTAACTACCTGTTTTTATAGTTACCCCTATACATCAGGTCCTGATTTTCTAAAACAACAGATAAATATATCGTTTACGCGTATTTACAGAGGGCTTCGTTTACTACATTTAGCTATTAATCTGTCAGCTTGAAATTCTAGGTTTCCTTTTTCTGTTTGGGACAGCGAAATGTATTCGTCGACGTAGTGTTGTCTCACCCAAAATTGGAAAACCATGATTTATGTCTTGGTATGATTCCCGCCCTTATTTCTGTTCTGCATCTCGGTTGATTTAAAACACTGACGTAGTTGGATAAACTGCAGCCCTGACGTAATTATTTAGTAATTATAAAAGTTTACAATATCTCAATTCTTGCCGATACCGCTGCCAGAAACCTTTGCCGGTAGCTGCCAGAAAAGCTTTACTAGCTTTTCATTCTTAAGTGACCTCACTGCTTTGCTAAACCATCTGCGTTGCACACTTCGACTTCCGTACTCTGAACCCTGTACCTTGGGAACTAGTTAAATACTGAGTTGTATTTTCAGTTTTTTATAACTTAAAAAGTATTAAATAATTACATTGGTATAAACACTCTACTTAAAAAATAAGATTTTATAAACCCTACTACATTGATGAACTTAACGTTTATTGATAAAGATGAGTACATTCAGCAAGAATGTATAACAAAGAAAGTATAACAAAATTGATTCCCGGTTCCGACTTTATTTGTCTAACTTATATAGTTTTTGGTTAGCCTTAATCTCTTACTTCTAATCACATATATTAGTAAAATAGTTTACCTTTTTCTTGTCCGTCTGGTGGCCTTTTCTCTATATTTCAATCGACGCGTTTCAGGGCATATGCCCCATCATCAGGATATCCCTTGTTAAAGGTCGTCAATGGTTAAAATATTAAAAACACTGCACACACAATTCTAACACACAACAATAAATGTAATACAAACATAAAAACACATAAAATGCCCAAATTATAGACACACACGATATCGATGGTGCGCACCACGACATGCTATAGTCGACTGCAGTGTTCATGTTGTTATATGTCGTGCACTATGGACCTTGTTCTGTATTCTTATCGCTGTGTCGTATAATAGATTGGACTGGAAATACAGCTGATCGTTAAGGATGACTTCTTCTGTTTTTTTATTTTTGTAAGCTTTATATATTTCGTATTCTTCAATAGCATTCATATAATTACCTTTTTTGCATATGTGGAGGGGTTGAAAGTTCGTTGTGAAATCAGTATAACTATGGTTGCTGTCCATCAGATGGCGCGCGTAATTTGACACTGTTTTACTAAATTCTTTTCTAGGTAAATGTTCTTTGAATCGTCTTTTAAAAGGTCTACCAGTTTGGCCAATGTAAAAGCTGTCGCAGTCATTGCATATTATCTTATAAACGCCCGTCCTGTCTTCAATTGATTTTGAATGTTTAGGTACGAGTATCTTATTAATGTTATTATTAGTTCGGTAAGCCATTTTAATATTTATCCCACCGAATACTTTGTTTAAAATTTTGGGTAGGGTGTTACCATATTCCGATGCTATATACCTAATTTTATTTTTATTATTTTCTTGTAATTCTATGTTGTTTTTCTTTTTTCTGTGTTTCTTGACCAAATTATCCACGATTGATCTTTTATAACCATTGGCCTTAGCTATGTGTTTGATCGTGTTCAGTTCTTCGTGAAAATCTTTGTCATCTAATGGTATGGAAAGTAACCTATGTATTAAACTATGATAAGCTGCCATTTTTTGAGAAAAGGGATGATGTGATTCAGCATTTATCGTGAGATCCGTGGTTGTCGGTTTTCGGTATATTTGGTATTGGAACTTTTCATCTAGTCTTGTAATTGTCAGGTCGAGGAAGTTAAGTTTATTATTTATCTCTGTCTCGAGTGTGAACTGTATGTTTCTATTGACACTATTCATGTATAATTTCATATTTTCTATTTGTCGTATTGTGCCATTAAAAATTATAAACGTATCATCAACATAGCGTGTATATGATATTATGTTCTTGGAAAATTTATTTATGCCATTGAGCAAATATGTATTCTCATAGTGGTTTAAGTATATGTCAGCCAATAAACCAGATAAAGGTGACCCCATGGCTAGGCCCTTTTTTTGGATGTAATAATTATTGTTAAATGTAAAATAATTTTGGTCAAGTATAACTTCCAGTAAATTGATTAAATCATTGATTTCTTCAGAATTACATATTTTGGCGTTAATAAGATTTTCTTTAAGGATAGTGAGAGTTTCTTGAACAGGGACATTCGTATACAAGTCAACAATATCAAAAGATGCTATTTAATGATGCTATTTTATAATTAGGTCGTAATTTAATGCTCTTCAATTTGTTAACAAGGTCAATGTTATTTCTTATACTATGGTTATTACTTATCTTTATACTGTTTTTTATTTTCAGTGCAAGTTTTTTGCTGACATTGTAGCTCGGCGCAGTTGTGAAATTTATCAATGGCCTAATCGGTATATTGGTCTTATGGATTTTAGGTAGGCCAACAAATTGTGGTGCTTCTGCGTTAATGGGTTTTAGTGCACGGCGTGTGGCGTTATCAAACAGCCGTGTACATAGGTTAATTTTATTATTCAAAACTTTGACGAACTCTGCAGTTGGGTCCGATTGTATCATTAAAATATTATTATTTGATATGAAATCATTAACCTTTGAAGTGTATTCGTCTCTGTCTATTACGACTACAGTATTCCCCTTATCAGCCTTTGTAATCAGTGCATTGTTATCTACCAATTTTGTTTTTATATGTTTCAAGGTTTTATTTTCTTTCCAGTATCTCTGATTAACTTTATATCGCTTTTCATTATTTGTTATAGTTTTTAGGCATTTATTCAAGCTATTATTAATTACGGCACGGGTTTCATTTTGTAAAGTCTGGTTTGGTATTGTTTTTATGGCGGCCTCTGCACTAATAATTTCTCGAATCATGTGGTCTTTACCGATATAAGGAATATTATAATTTAGCCCCTTGTTAAGAATATCTCTTTCATCAGATGTAAATTGTATACTCGTCAAATTAGAGACACGCGTGTAGAACTTGTGTTTACATTCGAAGTCCTCTTCCCTTATCTGCCTATGTTTAAGAGCTTGAAGTTTAATCTTTTGTTTTTGGTAAACACGTTGCAGTACGTCATGAACGTATTTGTTGATAACCTGGATTGTGTTATCTAGTAGGGCTACATGAATGCTATCAAGTAGTTTTAAATGAGTCTTATATAAATCTCTGTTTAATTTTGCTTTCTTTTTATACAAATATTTAAGTTCCTCTTTCATCCACATTATTTCAGCATGTCTTTTGATTTTCATAGCAGTCTCTGATTTTCTGTTTATTTTGATGAAGGCATATCTAGGTATTATATCATTCGCAATACACTCTTGATTGAACTTTATGTGTAAACTTGTTCTAATCACACTTGCGGTTTGTGGTACTAACTCCTTTTAATTTTTTTAATTTTCTGTACCCTTCTTGTATCTAAACTTATACTGTGCTTGCTTCCTTCCATCACTTCATCCTGCGTAAAACTGAACAGTGAAACGGTGTAAAATCTGGTGTCAGGTACCGTATATTAACTATCTTACAACATACGTTTATTTAGTAAACAACAAGCATTTACTGTGATTGCAAATTTTAGGTTAATATTTTAATTCGTTACTACTGATGAATTCTGATTGCTCTTGCTGTGAGTAAACTGATAACTTATAGACTTTGTAGAACCAATTACAAAATTCCATTTTGGATTGTTCACTATACGTTGTCTACTAATAATTATAGACTCGTCAAATAATAATTGAAGATCAATCAAGTACGACATCAAGATACGAGCAGAACGTCAATCAATTTTTTTTTATTAGCCTCTGGAAACACATTTCATTGTAATCTAATTTACAAAATATTTTTCTTTAGTTTTCTTTTGCTGCTCACACCATTTCTTTTACTTAATTTCTGCCAATTTTTTCTTTCTCTGCTGCTCCTCTCTCTCTCTCTCTCTCTCTCTCTCTCTCTCCTCTCTCTCTCTCTCTCTCTCTCTCTCTCTCTCTCTCCCTCCATCTCTCTCTCTTTCACTTTCTCTAGTTTCTCTCTTTTTCTTTGTAAATTTCTCCTTGCATTCAAAAGCATGCGCGTGAGCCTATTTGGATTAAATTATAAAACAAGTGTCTTATCTACATTTAGGGAATGAGGTATTTTATTCCAAGCTTAAATGTTTGTACAAGAATCAAACGTTTTGCATTTCCAACAAAGCATTCACCATTCTTGATATCACAATATTAGAATAATATGTAACTTTTACTTTCACAGTTTTTTAATATTTTAAAATTCCGTAAAACGTTTCTCTCCGCTTTTCATATTTCTTTGCAGTGCTGAAATCTATTAATTTTCTTTCTTATACCATGCTATGTAAGCTTCTTGTGTCAACCGGATTTGAAAATTTGTAAATATATAACCACGGCTTTATCGTTTGCTAGTTCCTATTTCTGTAAAACTGCTACGTTTCTACACGTGATTCAAGTAAACTGCGCTGAATCAGTTTTTTTAAAATACACATAAATAAACTAACGATGTATCAGTACTATTTTATTAAGTTTTAAAGTTGTTCTTATTAAGGTGCAGTATAAATGTTCAGAAAAGTGTTTATAAGAGTATTCGTCAAATTAATGGTTACGTCTTACTTACCAATTATTCGTAAATCTGCTATATACGCTCATTATACATTATACAACAAAATAACGTATTTGTATACGCATGATAGGTCTATTGTTAGATGTATACACTTCAAGAATTTCTCATATTACGTTTTCTTAGAAATGGTTTCCTTAAGTTCTTTGCTTTAAACCTATATTCTTCTGCAGTCATCACGTCTAAAAGCCAGAAAAGGAATGAATAATTAAACGTTATTTTTTGATGAATAAAATAAGTATATAAAACGAGCAAGGTAAGAAATTGTTTATGTAAATATTTTTACTGGAAGTGACGTAGAAAATTTAATATGCAGGATGCTATAGGTTATTGATATATTCAGCCTTTTTGACGTAGATGGCGTTTGTTTTAATGACGAATGACAAACTTCTTATGCATTAAATCTAGTAACGTAAGATATCATTTAATGTAATTTATATATTATTTGAGAATTATTAATATAATTCAATGGTTCTTACACCACAAAAAACATATTTAATAATTATTCATAATATGCTGCCCCTAATGTTATTTGCATGGAAAAGGACTCTATGCAAAAGACCAAACATTTTTATAGCCACAGGGTAGTTGTGTTACCTACTTGTGTGTAGGAAGGCCCTCAAAACAATAATCTGATTTTTAACTTAACTTAAAATAATTGTAAATTAACAATTTAAATGCACAATTTAAGGACTCTGAAACCGGAACAAGTGTTTAAATATCAGAATTGAAGAAGAAGAAGAAGAAGAAGAAGAAGAAGAAGAAGAAGAAGAAGAAGAAGAAGAAGAAGAAGAAGAAGAAGAAGAAGAAGAAGAAGAAGAAGAAGAAGAAGAAGAAGAAGAAGAAGAAGAAGAAGAAGAAGAAGAAGAAGAAGAAGAAGAAGAAGAAGAAGAAGAAGAAGAAGAAGAAGAAGAAGAAGAAGAAGAAGAAGAAGAAGAAGATACTGCCCCTAAAATAGAACTTTTGTTAAGTACAAGATCAACGGATATTCAAGTCAAAGTACATTAATCAATTTCTTCATATTCCGTTACTACAAGATACAAGAATATCAAACAAAAGCAACACATGAAATGTCGATTAAGTGTATTACAATAGCGAAGTCCCACATAACTTACAATATCGCAAAATATACGGAAATTAAAGTTTAAATGGAATACAACTAACACATTGTCTTTAAATCCACAGTAATTTCTAAAACAAAATAACTTCTTTTTTTACATATTATGACATATAAACATTAAAATATTAAATTATGTCGTTTGAAAACAACAATAGGCTTCATCATGTCTTTCTATTTCATAGTGGAATAGGAACGTAAAATAGAACTGCTTGTGTAACGTAACCACATGTCAAAACTCTACTGTTAAATTTTTAATTTCCTTTTTTGTTGTCTTCAACAGAGTTTTTTGGCCTTTAAATTAACTAGTTCGTTATCGGAATCCGTCGTTTTTCATTGACAAAGTCTGTTCGCCCACATCTATTGAATGTTTTGGCCACAACGGAAGTAAAGAACTTCTAATTGTGGGGAATATCAATTACTCAGTAGTAGTAGTAGTAGTAGTAGTAGTAGTAGTAGTAGCAGTAGTAGTAGTAGTAGTAGTAGTAGTAGTAGTAGTAGTAGTGGTGGTGGTGGTGGTAGTGGTAGTGGTTTAGGTACGTTTAGTAGTAGTGGTAGGTGGTTAACCTCCACCACCTCCACTACCATTGGTGGTAGTAGTACGAGGAATTGTTGTTGTGGCTGTTGCACTTCTTCATCTTCTTATTTTTCCTCTTGTTTTTTTTAACTTTAATTTTGATTATTCGTTTCATATGAATCACTGCGGACAGCATTCATTTCAGTTGCTTCTTCCCTTCCCTGTTCCATCTCTTATTATTAATGTTCTTATTCTTCTTCTCCTTATTATAATTATTAACATTGTTCCAGTGCTGTTTATTGTGACTTATTGGACTTATTGTAACCGGTTAATCTGATCACATAATGTTTGTCGAGGCAATACAAACTCAAGCCATATTATGCCGACAAACAATATAAATGTTGCTCAAGTGACCACAGACAGCCGCCAACTGCACGATACTGAACCCACATTGCGTTTTTTGTTCACTTCAAGAACAATTACTTCAAATGGAGATACAGTAGTAGCAATAAGCCGATTTAGCATTATGTTCTCACAACACAAACAGCTTCAGCAACACATCGTATATGAGATATTGAGACAATAACAAAAAGCCAAGAATTGAAGGATTTGTATTAAACAGAGGTATTAAACCAAGTATAAAACTCGATAATGAAGCGATAGAATTTACTCTTACCCGCTCAGATGGTTTAAAACCAAGTCAGGCTAACTCTTACATGTTTTAACCTTTACCTTCGAACGGGTTTGTCATTACTTTGAAATTTAAGGATTTTAGTCATTTACGAGTGAAACACAAAGCAATGATATTAAGATAAGGCCGAATATTTTTTTGTTCAAAATAAAAGCAATTCGTAGACCAGTAGACCGATAAAAGGCGGCTCAGTAGACCAGTGGGTATGGCACCTGGCTACTAATCTAGAGGTCCCGGGTTCAATTCCCGGGCCCGCACCATAAAATCAAGGTGCGTTTTTTAGCCCCCAGGTCGACTCAGCCTATTGAAAATGAGTACCTGGGATAACATCCTGGGGATAATAATGGGCGGCTGAAGCATAGTGCTGGCCACACTGCCTTCCTTGTATGCCGTACGGCTCACATTAGGTAGTGCCTATCCTGCCTACTCCTACTCTACTTTGGTGGTATACATGGGAGCCATTATTATTATTATTTATAAAAGCAATTCTCTGAGCCAAGATACTAGCGCAATACTTGTTTCAGTGACAACAAATTCAAGTAGACAGTTTGTAGTACAATTTTATTACGTTAATGAGGCAGCAAACATAATGAAAGGTGCGTTTCGTTTGAGCGGTAGTCGCTATGATTCCTCGCGGTGAAGGTGTGCAGGTTGCGCATTGGGAGAGGTGAGTTTGTGAAGTTTCAATGTGCAGCCACTAGGTTTTGTTTACAGTGTTAAATTATTGCATCAGAACTGGAAACTAAACAGGTAAAGTAAAAACGATATTGTTCTTCAAACGTAGTTGCGAATTTCCTACAGTACAAATACCATACATAATGTATAGACGATTAATGTTTCACTTTCTATAAGGTAAGTAACGTCGCACAGAATAATTAATTAATTAAATATGTTATAAATTCAGATATACACAGTATTGCATACATTCTTTTAGGTTTTACACTTAAGTAAGTTACGACCGTTTTAATGGATATCACTTGTCTACTATAAATTACAAGTAAGCAGAAAAATGTCAATTTTGCCGGTGAAACAGTTAATGATATCTGGAAGATTCTTATCTCAACAAAATTCAACTGTGAGATGCTTACCAAGTAGTGTATGACACATAAAAGTTGCAAAGTAAAATTGTTACTCATTTAATAAACTGTTAAATTAAAGAAACGCATTAAACCCGTCACTCTTTTAAAATAAATTCCATAAATTATTAATACTGAGTAACTACAACTCGCGCGCGTTGTGTAGTATATATATATTCAATCACTTTCTGCTACAGTCCGTTTCTTGATGTATATAATACATTTAATATTTATAATGAATTTACCTCAAGATATTTTTTTCTTGAATATATATATAGATGAATATATATATAGATGAGTTGCCTACATTAATTTTTTTTTATTTCAGTAAAAATACAAATCAGTAAATTACTCCAATAGAAAGTTTGTTGTAACTGTGTTATGTTGGGTTTAGTAAGTTTGCAAACCACAAGCAAAGAAATGAATAGATATAATAGTTCAGAATCATGAAATAACACTCTTCTGGGGCTTTCATCGTGAGGTAGTTTTAATGACGAGAGTAACGAATGGACACGATGCAGCTGTTTCTACCTAGAAACGTGTGCTGCAGTGTCACTCTCACATTTGTTACTTTATTTCATTTGACAAATGTGTAGTATACCATAGAAATTTTCGCACTATATAATTAATTATGATGTGCTTTATTGCAATCGAAACGTATGTTTTAAGCTTAATTGCATCCTACCGCATGCATAATTAACTGATCCATTCACTGGTGAAGAAAGTTGTTTTGATTAATTAATTGTTTAAAATTAATAATGCATTTTGATTGTCCTCTAGAACTGAATTAATTTGTAGGCCTATATCGCTGGTGGCAGTACTACACTCTAACTAACGTAATTATTACTGATAATGAAAACACGAACAATAATAATAAATACAATAATATGACAGGAATAATAAAATAATAATAATAATTTTATAATATACGTTGTACTCAATCTTAAAGAATAATTTATTGTAAATAATATTTATACGTACGTTTTAGCACATTTGTAAGGGCACGGTCGATACTTTAAAATATAAAATTATATAAAAAAACGTTACCTACAGTAACGTTACGTTAACGTCTAACGTTAAACGTACAATAACGTTTAGAAACAAAGCAATTCAAGAATCTGAAGTATTTTATGACTCATTTCATGGGCTACAAAAAACTTTTTACTGAAAAACCACATACATACAGTTACAAATTTTTCAAACAATTACTGTCATCTGGTAGGTATTTTTATTACAAGTATTTTGATATACGGTAAGTCCCATCTCGAAATTTCCCATATTTGGTAGTTATTCAATTTAATAGCACTGAATTATACAAAATATTATAAGGGCATCCAGTAGTGTTTCTCATGCAATCTGTTACTATACATTTTATTTTCTTTCTATTTTTACTCCCGCAGCAATATTTGAAAATACAACACTTACATTTTGTATTTTCAGTGTGTCAAAATATGGGAACATTCTATTATACGTGTAAAATACCATATTATGTTATTTGTTAACGAGGACGAAAATGCAATAAAATTAACCAAAACGAAGGTGCAAATTTAATAAGAATACGTTGTTATTAGATTTAAGACCTTCGATTTAGTCTAGGGTTAAGACATTTACCATAGTAAACTGAAATGAAGTGTCAGTAAAAAAGACACGGAAGTGTAGTGTTGTGCGTGTTGTAGTGTTAGGATCACGTGTGTCAACAGTAATGACATTATGTTCATTCACAGATAGACTGTTCAGTAACCTTAGTTACAGAACTGCATGAAATAGTATGGATAGTTAATTTAAATTTTTAATAAAATAATATTAATAATACGAAAATGGAGAGAATGGATACAAATTAATGCGTAATTAAAGCCAAAATTTTTCAACAGTTTGGGTTAAAGAGTACACTGTGCAAGTGTGTACGGCAATGGCACTGCAGAAAAACGGATTACTGCAAAGCGGTGCTATGTAACTAGCCGTATGCCACCTGAATTTACTTAAATTGACTAACAACAGTTCCTAATCAGACGCCGACCAGGATAGGCCAAACTCGACATCGTGAACGCGTTTTACAGGTTCAATACAAGCGCACTGCTAAAATTGACTGAGAGCAGAGAGAAGACCGACGTATGACATCGCAATAACACTATGACAGAAAAAAAGGAACATAACGGGTCGTGAAACGCCAGATGCTGCATTGAGATCTTGTTATAGAATCCGCCACTATCTTTACCCACCCATATCAGGAAAGTGGAAAATAATTATACTTTGTTAATTTTATATATTGTGGAGTTATTTTAGAGGCAATTCAAGACAATTTAATTATTTGTTAAAATTCAATTTTTATAAACATTATTTAAAGATTGTAATTTTAATGCAATTTACATCATAATTTAGATTCAGCAAAAATTGAATAGCTTCATTTTATTGATTTTATTTTAGCAATATATTCGTGAACACAGTTCATTAAATTAAATTTTAAATAATTTACGTTACTGAACTCGGATAACTGATAGGCCTATTTTATTTAAAAGCTATATTTAATTTTAATTAAATTTCAAATGTATGAATGCTTAGTTTATTTAAATTTGGATAAAGAAAGAGAATAAATATATTATATGTGTGTATTAATTTTAATTAAAGGTAAACGTTTCATTCATTTACCAAAACAGCATTTACAAATTTAAGTACAGGCTCCAATCTGCCATAGTATGTGTGTGCGTGTGTGTGCGCGCGCACTGTGTCTATGTTTGTAGTAACCAGTAATAAATTATTTTAAGGTTTCCTCTACAATTCTCGGATGTCTTATGTAAAGAAACTGATCGAATTTTACTGCGTATTTTGTACTGTCGAAGGACGGCTGGCATAAACTTTACAAAGTAGTAATGTCATGTAAAAGTGAAAATGAGACGCATACGTTAGGTGACAAAGCAGTCGTTAGAGAGAAATTTAATTTTAAAGTTTTACAAAGTAGTGTAAGAAAATTGTCGGTTTTCTGTTGTGCTAAAAATACTGCTTGTAATTTTCTCAAAGAAGAAACCTAATCACTTTAGTAAGAACGGGCAATAGAAAATTAAAATTTGTCACTCCGTTTAATACAAAATGGCTATACTTCACTACGATTGGTTTATATCATAGTATTTTATCTGTAATTACATCATTTTAATTAAGTTAGAATTTCTTTATAATATTTGACAATTAATCTACTGGTTTAACATCGTGTAATTATTATCAAATTAATACTAAATATTATAAAAAGTTTAAAAATAGAATTCTGTGATTTACAAAACAGTATTAGGCTAACAGTACTTGGTAAATGACTACTTCACAATAATCACTCCCAAAGAAACGTGTAAATTAATGGACTTAATAAATAAAAGGAATCATTTAATTGTTGGATATTCATTATTTTATATGGTATTCTTGGTTTGTTCTGCCTTTGGTCTCTCTTACTTTATCTGTCTGTTCCTCTCTCGCTCACTCTGTCTCTCTCTCTTTCTTTCTTTCTCTCCCTCTCCCTCGCTCTTACTCCCTGCCTTTCTGCATCATTAATGCAGTGAACGGTTACGTATTGCATAGAAAAGGACATTTATATATTAGTCTGCAAATTTGTGTAATCTACTTCGAAATAGAGTCAACTCCCGATTTTCCGGGATCGGGTCAACCGGGTTGCGGATCAACCGGGAAAAATATATGATTTAAAAAAATTGTAGTTTTAGCAAAAATAGTGATACATTCTACGCTTATAATGACTTTAATTTATTACAGTATTCTTAAGATTATTATTTTCAGTGTAGTACTGTAGCAAATAAACCACTAGTTGTAATTGTTATAAGCAAATGACAGTCTATTTAATGTTTTACGATACAATTTGACGGCCTCTTAACACTGCGTGCGTGCGCGATTTGAAGACGCAACGCACTGAATCAAATCAAGTGGCTTTAGGCGCAGTCGTGCTTGACCGAATTCTGCGTGTTGTTTACCCTCACGTGTTGTTTTGTTGTGTTCGCATGTTCTGTTTGTGATTCGAGTTTCGAAATGGATAAAAACGTAAAAGCAGTGTTTTATCAATTCAGAAAAACTGGAGATTATAGAAAAATTTGAGAAGGCCAAACTGTTAAATCGTTAGAGGACGACTATGGAACTGGTGATCAAACGGTTCGTGATTTGGTTAAGAAAAAGGTGGGACTTTTAAAATTTCGTGTTCTTCTGACTCATCATCTGGCATGAAAAAACGGAAAACTGTGAAGAAGTCGAAGTACGAAGACTTGGACCGAGCTTTACTCCAGTGGTTCAATAGTCAACGAGCACAAGGGAATCCTGTAAGTGTACGAATATGCGCCAAAAAAGGTAAGTTTTTTCGAAGCTTTAGGCTTAGAAGGAAATTTCGACGCATCATCCGGCTGGCTGACACGTTTCAAACTACGTCACGGCATACGAGAATTGGAAATTCGCGGAGAAAATTTGAGTGGCGATCAAACGGCAGCAAAGACTTTAATCAGTTTGTTTTGGATGAAAATTTACAACCAGCACAGATTTACAATTCCGACGAGTCGGGATTATTTTTCTAACTCTTTTCAGCACTATGAATGCAGCACTTATACCGGCTCACATAGCAGTATCACGTCCATTTTCACGTTTACACTGGAGAAACATTGACAAATGTGACGCAAAGGTGTAGACACTTTGTGGCATGCGTTCAGTACTTTCGGTCTAAGGCATGCGCAAGACTTACTCGGTGTTGAAAGCAAAATTGAAAATTGAAAGCGAAGTTTAAGTTGAAAGTGCACAAGTGTGAACATAGCAATTAGAAGGGCAAAAAGACACTTTGTTGTGCGACAAGTTGGTTTTACGCAAAATAAGGTCGTCTATTTTAAAGAAAACAGCAAGTGCGAAGAAGCAAAAATTATTAACAGATTATTTTCAGCGTGTATAAACACTGACTCTGTACATACTGTTCTGATTGACAAAAACGTTATTTGACTAATTTTTATTGTGTAAGAAAAGGTATGTACTACTTTATTGTATGTACATATTTTTTTAACTAAGACCTTCATTTAAGCACTAGATTACAATTTTTGCTTTAACCGGGATTTTGATTTATACGTGATCACCCTGCCGGTGATTATCCCGAATAATAGGGAGTTGACTGTATTAAACTTTACAGATTCATGGATCACGTTTCTGTTGAATTGTTTAAGACGTAACCTTCCATTGAGGTAGAATAAGATATAGGAGGTTCAGTATTTGGTATTTCATAGTAGTCACTCTCAAAGAAACCTGTAAAGTGATAGACTCGGTACATAAAAGGAATGTACAATAAATATACGTACAATCAATATTGCAACGACGGTCGCACCCGTTGTCGTGTTGTACAGTGGAAACAGAATAAACAGAATTAGTGGATGTCACTAATTACAAATTTTAATTAGAGACAATCAGCGGTTATAAATAGACAAAATACTCTTATAGAACAATTAAAGTTAAAATTGTCATATAAAATAATAAATGTCAGCGTCTACAGCTTTGCATCAACTAACACAATAATCACTAACCTTCAACAATGACTTGATCCGCACTGAAAATAATTACCAGTTGTAAATGACTCATAAGTCGGCTGGTGATGCTTTTATATATATATATATATATATATATATATATATATAGTTTTCTCCCTCAATCATTTGTTGATTTTGCGGTTATTTTCTACCTTACAATGTGGCACAAAAAGAGCCACTTCTATTGTGGCTCTGTTGGGGGTGAGATCAACGAAGGATGGATAAATTCTTATATATACATTTCAGTGGCTGTATCTCAGTAAATCAATTGTGGTTCCGGATATTTGTATATATATATAACAAATATTCATCTGAAAGCAATTAACGTTGATCACATTTTATACAAACCTTATTTTAATACAAAAGTAAAACGTCTTTAATAAAGTTTTTGTTTTATTTTTCTGAAAATTATTTTGCTTTTGGTTTTTTTCCATCGTCGAATGCACAAAAATTATTATTACTGAATAAATCTCTTCGAATTTGAGGTTAGACGTGTTATGTGAAGCGAGAAATCTGTCTACTAAGCTTGCTTGGCTACCTCTTATTACGATGTACTGCGCGCTTGTGGAGTTTGGAGTGGTGTTCTTCAAATTTTACATTATCTGGTAAGTAAAACACCTTTTGTAACATATTTATACCTTATTTCTATGGAATCTATAATCTTAAAGAGTGCTATAATTATGTAACAATGAATGAAAGGTTTCAGAACTGTCAAATGTCTATATAGCTTTTATTAATAGCAGTGTTGAAAATTTTTTAATTTTGTAAATTGAATTGCTTACTTAGTTTGTTAAAATCGTAATGAATATCTCTTGGACTTTGTTAGGTTAAAACGTTTTAGGTTTTTTACGGTCAATGTTAATACTGTCAATTCACTTTTGCCTTGATTACATAACCTAATATTTCACATTTATGCTTAATGATAAAATAATAAACTTTCTAACTGTTTAATTAAGCATTTGTCGTGGTAACTTAATCCAAGTTTATTTTTGAAATTTATTTACGGTAATTTAACCTAGTGTTCTATGAATAAACAATTTTTTCATTTCCATCAATTTCTGATGAATTAAAATTCACTGCAGTTTAAATATCTGTGTGAATTACGATTGGTACACTGTTCATCTTTTAGTGTTAAATGAATAATCGAATCAATTAAAATTTTAATTTTTTGACAGAAAAATTTTATTTTACATACCATAACCTATTTCATTATATTGTTAGGATAATATGTTTACAGACCTAAATAAGCTTACTGATTGGTTTAATTTAAACTTTTCCAATTTAGAATAATTATTTTTATAATGAAAAACTGATTTCGCACATTGTTTTTTAGAGTTTTCCTTTACTTGATTTTATAACATATGACAGTTATTTTTCTGATTTTAACTGTCATTTTTATGGTTTTATATGGAAAGGAATGACTCCACACTTTGGTTAACATCTCTTAGTAAATCTGGCAAGGAATGAAATGCATACCTGTGATCTACGCATGTAACGACATGAGTTATGCTTTACTTTAGTTGGCCATATCAAGAGTGTTTCTTTAGTTTATTATTGCTGGAACGAGCAAGGGACTATGTGGTAATTGATCCAGATAAACAGTAGAATCACTAAAACCTAATCAAAGAATAAGGTCCTCTTTAATCTGTTTCTTCGGTCTACGCAAATTATCGGGTCAATAGGCCCATCGCTCTCTTCGGCAAAATAAACTAATGAATCCCTCTTGTCATAACCAGCTTAATTAAAACATATCTCATTATATGTATAGATCACTGTTTTTCGTGTCATAGTACATAATAATGTTTTTCCAAGGTGCTGGGCTTATAATGGATTTAAACCCACGTTTTAATTGGTAAAGAAATAATAACAACAGAACTAAAAGTTTTGTAAAGATACCTCCATAACATTTTTTTCTGTACATTTTCATAAAATGTGTTTTTGAAAAACATATAATTGTATAATGCACATCAAAATTATATTGTAGGAATCTCATGAATTTATATTTTCAGTCTTGAAGTCTTGATACATAGTAGATGAGCAGAATGTTTATATTTTTATAATCACTAAAATTATAAAAAGAAGCATTATTAAATTTTGATATTAGGTATTTATTACTTCTTTGTAAGTGAAAATTCTTTACTCCAACTAAGACATTTCATTACTTCCAGTGGGGTAAATTATTAAACACTACAGTAAAACCCTTTAGATATAGATTGGCTACTGTATGGGCTCAGTTCAAGGACCAACCAATCATCCACTCAAATTTCTAAATATAATTTTATATTAAAACAGAAAATAATGAAATTTTGTAATTAATTTTCATTTCTCCTAATATGTTCATTGTAAACATATTAGCAGTTGCCAGTGTTATTAAAGAGATTTCACTTATTAACGGTCGTAGAGAAGGTCTACAAACACCATTAATAATTTTATTAAAATATTATTACAGGCGGTTAAATTTGAAACGTAATAATTAGACCCATAAACGCTTCCCAGTTCATGTTAATTCTTAATATTATAAATAATTAAAATGATAAGTTGTGAATTAAATTAAGTTAAGTGTGAAGTTTTAGCACTTTTAGCATGTGCTGTAATAAAGGAGCTTTTACTATACACCTTTGTCTTTATTAAATTAACTTTTTTAAGTTTGTGAATAAATTGATGTTTTTTCAGATTCTTGCCGTAAAAAGTTGTTTCAAACATCAGCAAATGAAACTACCTAATCATCAGCCAATGAAACTGGAAGTTCTTTTGTAAATTGTGACAAACAGTATGTCACTGAAAAATTTGTTATAGGACTTAAATAACTATTTTTCGTAAGTAAGAATTGTGTATTGATTTGATTTTTTTTTTATTTACTTTATTTTACATCGCATCAACTAATAGGTCATTAGCAGTGACATTAGATTTAGTGCATTGAGTTCTTGAACTGTATGTTTTTTTAATAAAAATGATAGATGGAATTTTAACAGCCTACGGAAAGATGCCATGTCTTGACCAGGATGCGAACCCAGGACCACTGGGTTCCTGGGTTTAGCATTGCGCTACAGTGAATTGATTTTAAATAATTATAAATTTTATTATTATTATATTTACAGATATATTTATTTTAGTGATCATATGTTAACAATACATCAATTTTGCTAGTTATCAGTTATAAGTAAATTCTCTTTCAAGAGTTGATAGTGGAGAATAACAAAAACTGACACTGTAAGGTTGGTATGCTTATTCCTTCCTATCTCATACCCATACCTGGAGATCGTAGATTTTATAATCATACTGTACAAAGTTCATATTTTATATTTATAAAACGTTTTACAATTAGTTGTTGCCCACAACTTCTTTGATTTCATACCCATTACTGAACAGAACTAATAAGTTAAAGCAGTAAATTACAAAATTTCAATAAAAACAGTTGTATATTAAACTTATAAAAAAGTATCAGTTTTAAATATGTTAATTAGAGTGCCATAAAGTGAGGTAGTATCATATATTGTTATATTGTTTCATTTTAGTTGTTATTGTTCTAATAGAAGTTATAATTAACGTCTGTGTATTTATCATTTATGTTTACTGCATGAAGTGAAATCAACTTGATGTTATTAAGTCTGTCGATACATTAGTGCTGAAATCTAAGAGCATAATATTTTATGAATGTTTCCTACATTTAACACAGTAGTTCCAAAATGCTCTAAGAATTCGCAAAGTAGTCAGTTGCATTATTCAAGTCATGTAGAACGAGTCATTTAAATTATATTCTACAGAGTTAATTTTGTTCTCGTTAAGTTTCTAGGTGTTGTGTAGTTTAGCTAATGTAAATATTCAGTTCAGGGTAAAATTAATAGATTCTGTGGTAAATTTCATTTCTGAAATTTTGAACCAACTGTTTGGATAAAAATGTAGATTTGTTTCTCGAGTGGATTGTGCTAAATGAAAGCTCATTATCATGGCAAAAGCAGGTTGTTTTGTGACAGGGACTATCAACTGTTGTGAAACAAAGTGATAAAATTTTACTGATTTACTAGAATGGCATAAAATTGTTTTTACATGTTCCTATTAAATAAATAAACAGATAAATAACATGTGAAGCATTGGCACAACTTGCTCCTAGCTAGAAATATAAAGTTATTTTAATATTGCTATGAAAATATTGTATCATTCCATTAAGATTAGGTGGGTAATTGTAAACGAAATATGAAGGATTAACATATTTTTATTTATTAAAAATCATGTATAGGTCTCCAAAATTAAATTAACTGTAAATAATAGTTATTTCAGTCTTTTCTTCTTATGTTGCATACAAAAAATTGTTTAAATGAAACCTTCTAAAATTCAATTTACAAATACCCCAACATCTTAGGGGTAATTATAAAACAAAAATTGGAACAACTGTAAACTAATTGACACTGTACTATTTTGTGTTGCGTTTTTAATCCCAACTGCATGTTTACAATTATCCAATCTTGGCTTGTATGAAAAGTTAATGGAAACAAGATACTTCAGACATTATGGTTATTAAAAATCATAAAGATATGTTGCTATGGTTACATAATACAACATGTAAGTAACAGCATAAAAGTTTATCATTTTTAAAACACAAAAACATTATAAAGAAATGACACTAGTAAATAATAAATTAAAATGTATCATTTTCAAAAACAGGAACACATCCAGGGTACTCGTAGAAAATGTGTCTATTAATTTCCTTCATTTATGGATTGGGTAAAACTGTCAATATTTGTTCAAATCTAATACCACTTTCATCATTTTCGTTTAATATAACTTTGTAAAAATTTAATTTTTCAGTCAAGTTAGTTTTATTAGCAGGCATCTTAACGCCAACTTTGTCACCACTTATTGCAAAATTGATAGTTGCTTCGCTCTCGACGAGGCCTTTCTGTGTTTTTACCATCTTCGGGTCTTAAATGACCAAAGATGGTGGGAAACACTGAAAGGCCTCTTAAGCGACCTAAGACCCAAAGACCTGTGCAAACACCGAAAGGCCTTCGTCGAGAGCAAAGCGAATAGCAGTTTTGGAATAAGTGGTGACAACGTTGGTGTCAATGTTTAATCTTTACGTTGACATCCTGTGACATAAATCTACATTCATCATCTATCGTCATCATTCCAAACATACTTGTATTGAGTTTTATTTCTTGGTCCCCCAATGAAATCAACAAGATAAATTTTCCTAGTTGAATTTTTTGCCACTTTAATATTTCATATGTTACTTCTGTGGTATTGTATTTCAAAAAACTTATTGCAAATGAATCTTTGTTTTGTTTTTCATGTTTAATTTTTAATTTTTAAGTCCCTTCTTAGATTTGTTTCTTTAATGTTCCTAGACATTTTTTCTTGATTTGTTCTAGCTTTCTTTCTTGATGCTGTCTTCAGCTTCTTTAACTTTTGTCAGGACTCTGCAGTTGTTAAAACTTCTTTGCAGTTTTGGAGAGAACTTCAACAGATGATGTAATGACATTGTAGCCAATAGTGATTGTCTGTAAACTAAATTTCCCTAGTGTTTACAATTACCCTACCTATCCCTACATAAATTTGAAACAGCATATTTTGAAATGGTTTTTATCTACCAACGTGAACTGCACCCTTAACATGAACTGTATAAGTGCTATCATTTTTATGTCTTGACTTAAAGGTTTCTTCAACCCCAATTTACATCATCTGGAAAGATGGAACAGTGTCACTTCATAAAACTAACAGTACTGTACAAATTTAACAGAAAATATACATTTCTAAATTGAATTATCTTGACTTACAGGCCGGTCATAGTAAGAAATACTAAAGTGGATGATATTTCCCTGTTTTTTGTTTGAATTAAAACGAAATGTATATGTAATATATATAACGTAATATATGTATATGCATACATATAATATCATTACGTTTCATGAATTCAAATTAAGTTTTTTATAAATTTAAATATTTTTCAGTCCATTATTGGAAAATATTGTTTGTCTTAGCGGTTCAGCACCACTGTTAAATTAAGTTTAACCTGATTTAGGGTGGGGAGGGAGATTTTATTTTTCATTGTTCTGCAGATTATATTGTATTGTTATTAAATGATTAAATGTAACTACCGTTTTTGTGTCTGTTTCAGGAAAATAAAGCAGAAGTGGCAGTGGAAGTTGTAGATGAACATATCAATGTTGAAGGTGTAGATGAACATAACGATGTTAAATTTGTAGAAAGTGATGCATTCGATATTCTAAATTTTCGAAGTGATTATTGTACTCCTATTGTAGAGGCACCAAACTGTGCAGGGTGTTTGATATTGGCAGATATCCGTAAAAAAAAAAGAAAAATCAATTATTATTGACCAAGAAAATGCTGATTGTAGAAAAGAAACTATTAATGATAATAAGAAAAAAAGAAAATGGGATAGAAAAAACTGTTGCCGGTTTTGTCACATTTTAGTGACAAATTGTGCTAGAAACATTGTAAAACATCATCCATTTGAAGAAAAATTAAAAGAATATACTATGATTTTAGATGAAAATTTAAAGGAAATAAAAAGGAAAAGAATGGCTATTACTGACAAACTGAGAAAGAAAGGTAATTGTGATTATAACTTGAAGGTAACCAACAAGGGAAACTGAAAAGCTCATACCAATGAAGAGACCAGCTAATTCAAAATACACAGTAAATTCATTGACTCACGTTGTTTCCACAAAATGTCTTGGATTTTTCGAAAAAGAAAATATGTATCTACACTACAGGCACTGCAATAATAAAGGATTTGATGATAATAACTGCGAAAGAACAAACAGAGTTGCAAAAACGTGTTCATTAATGTTAATCCCAGATGTTCCTGAAGTTTCTGAGTCACTGAAAAAAGTCATATTTCCAACAATGTTGAAAGATAAATTTAGTTTCATGCTCAAACTGATCCGTTAATTGTACGATTTGCTACAAAGTTTTTTAAAAACCACAGAAGTAATCAGCATATAAAATATTACTAATTGTCAGCTAATTGTCTCAATTTATGTGTTTTACTTGAAGTAACTTTAATTAATTGTTTCTGGAAAAAATTGTGTTTTTAAATTAATTTTGTGTGTAATCTACTACTTATTATATTTTTTATTAGTGTTTTAATGTCTTAAAAGACAAGAAGTTAATTTTTTGTATTATTGTTAATAATATTTTTAATTATTTACTTTCTAATTAGTCGTTAGTCTAATTAGTTTCCTCTTGTTGTGACATTTCTTTTTACAGTTATTGAGATGGTTAATTTAATTACTGTTATTTGTTAAAATAATAATTATAATTTTTTTTTGTTAGAATACAATTTTCCATGTCTAAAAATGTATTTTATTTTTTTATCGTGTTAATATCTTTGATGCGCGGTCATAAGGGCTTAAGTCACTATTTGAGCATTTGGGGATTATGTCGTAATATTATAGCACGAAATCAGAGCTACCGGTTGGTATTAAGGTCTTAAGTCAAACTTTAAAAATAGGTTAGCTGTACCAATTGATATTATAGCCTTAAGTCAAGTTTATAACTTCCTTCCTGGTATTAAGGTCATAAGTCAACATATGCCCTTAATACCGTTCACTACTTAAATAAATTTTATTGGCGCCATAGTCTTATGTCGACTTAAGTCCTTATGACTACTCCAACAGTAGTACAGTTGGTAAGAATCGTACATCGTGGGGAACAGGATTGAACACGTTCACTTGAAACTCGGGCAGTCAGAGCTGTGTGTTAAGTGTTTATCAAGATGTTTTCAAGAGGAAAAAAGCTTGTTCTGCTTGCTTTGAATGAAATGACTACAAATGAAGGTAAGTAATCTTATTTTTAAATGTAATCAAATAATTGAGGCATTGACATGGAAAAAATGTAAGTCACAAAAATGAAATGAGATCGTACAGAAGGAAAATCACTTTGAAACCATCAATAAGACACACTTTTATTGATACAGTAAAGTTAAATTCTATTTTGAAATTTGATTTTAATTTAATACAATACTGTAACCTTTTCTATGAATGCTCACATATTATATTTTTATAAAATTCGTGTTATTGGGGATCCATGAACGTTAAAAGAATTTGTTTATCAGGCTGATGACTGATTTTGACATAATAAATTCAGGTTTTGTTTTGAATTTTATATTCGAATAATCTTTTTAAATGAAACAACATTAATTAAATTCGTTTTTCGATTCACCCAGTATACAATTGCATTTAAATTAATAATAAAGCATCGACAGGTTGTTCATTCACTGTAAACAATAGGTTAACAGGTGATCGTACCAGCTTACATTCTTTTCTATGCCTGGATGGAGTTCCATACATTATCTGCTACCTATCGCGCTTCATGGTTACTAATTTAAATGGGTTAGGAACATAATAAGAGAGAAGGTATTGTTTTACTTTTTAAAGACGGAAGATATTATTAAAGATATTTTTACATTTACTAAGATATTTTGACGTATTAATTTTTTTATTCTTCATATTATTTTCATAATAAAAGAACAAGTTCGAAAAACTTATTTTTTTAATGTTTTTGCAGATAAAGTAGTGGAAGAAAAATGGGTCTCAATGAACCATGATGATGATGATGGCAATCGTGACAAAACCTATGTACCCGATTCAGAAAGCGACAGCAGTGTGGAGGAACATAATAGGAGAGAAGGTATTGTTTTACTTTTTAAAGACGGAAGATATTATTGAATATATTTTTACATTTACTAAGATATTTTGACGTATTAATATTTTTATTCTCAATATTATTTTCATAATAAAAGGACAAATTCGAAAAACTAAGTTTTTAATTTTTTTGCAGATGAAGTAGTGGAAGAAAAATGGGCCTCAATGAACCATGATGATGATGATGATAGCGATCGTGACAAAACCTATGTACCTGATTCAGAAAGCGACAGCAGTGTGGAGGATGTTACTACTCGCACATTAAAGGTAAAACGAGCTAAATCCCCAAAAAGTGGTCCTTCTGGTCTTAAAAAAGATCATGAGCATCCTGTAGATACCTCCAGTGTAACGAATCCACAGACTAATGATGGTATAGTTTCAAGTGTTGGCGCGAATAATTCCACACGTCCATGGGCTAGGTCTATTCGAAATGAAAGAAAATTACTGCTAAATACTGGAAAACCATACATTAATGTTAGTGGAAAACAAATACAAGGGCGACAAATGAAACAACTAAAGCACTGTAGAAACAAGTGTTTTGTTTTTCTAGAAAATGACATTAGGAAATCAATTTTCAATGAATATTGGAGTATTGGTTCACATGAAGGACGTGTAAATTTTATTGCAAAACACGTTGCAGGAAAAAAACCAGGAAGTAGTAGGCCTAGGAAAGAAAACAGTTTAAAAAACCGAGGAGTAACCAATGAGTATTGTTTCGAAATCAAAGGGGAAAGAAAAATAGTCTGTAAGGACTGTTTTTTGAAAACTTTAGATGAACATGAGAAGTTTGTGAAAATGGTTCTACAAAATAAAAAACGGACCATCACAGGAACCCCTCAAGAAGACAGACGTGGTAAAAATCCTCCGAAACACAAAAAAAGTGAAGAAGATTTAGAGAAAATAAGGAGCCACATCCTTTCTTTCCCATCTTATGAAAGCCACTACACAAGACGCACAAACTCCACAAAATACTTGCCACCTCATCTGAACCTACAGATCATGTACAATCTCTATGCGGAAAAGGTGGAAAACCCAGCATCGAGAAAGATATATGAGAGAGAATTCCACGCCTTGAAACTTGCATTCAAGAAGCCTCAAGTGGATACATGTCACAAGTGTGACATCTTGAATATGAAATTAAAAATAGCTCCTACTGAAGAAACATCAATCATTGAAAACGAAATTAAAAACCATCAGGAATCCGCAGATTTGGCTTACAAGACAAAAGCAAATGATAAAGAAGCTTGTAAAGTAGATAATAGAAAGCAATGTTTTAGTTTTGATCTGCAGCAATGCCTCCCCACTCCTTCTCTTGTTTCGTCTGTTGCTTTCTACAAAAGACAGTTGTGGACCTACAATCTCACTATTCATGACAATGTAACTGGTCAGTCTTACAACCACATGTGGCATGAGGCAACAGCAGGACGAGGAGCAAATGAAATAGCCTCATGCTTGTTTCATCATTTGGGCAAACTTCCTTCTACTATTGAAGTGATTTTTTATTCTGACACTTGCGGAGGTCAGAACAAAAATTCGCATGTAGCTGCAATGTTTATGAAGGCCATGACTGTCTTTCCACATATAAAAATAATAAAACATAAATTTTTGGTTCCAGGCCACACTCATTTGGAGTGTAATGTTGACCACTCAATGATAGAAAAACAAAAAAAAAAGCTAAAAATCCCAATTTATCATCCTCACGATTGGTTTCAGCTAGTTAGGGGAACCGGAAAGAAAATGCCATTTCAAGTAATTGAAATGAAACAAGAAGAGTTTCTTGATTTTGCAGAGCTTCTCAAGACAGATTTGGTATTAAGGAAGAAGAATTCGGATGGGGACTTATTTTCCTGGCATAATGTTCAGTGGCTTCAGTATACTCAAGACCACGGTACTCTTGTACAAGAACTCCTTAACAGAAGAAGAACCCTTCAAGTCAATGAGTTTTAGAAGAAGAGGGAGGCCTTCCATAGGACAGGTTCAACAAAAGTACAAGTCCATGGTTCCTATACCTGAGGTAAAGAAAAAGGATCTCATGGATTTACTTCCTCTGATACCACCAGTATTTCACAATTTTTATAGACAACTCCCGACAGATTCTGCTATCCAAGCGGAGGATCCTGACCTTCTGGAAGTTGAGTTGGAGTAGTCCCAAATTAAAGGAATGGAATTTTGAGATTAGTATTTGTTAATTTTGAATTTCTTCATGTATACCTTTAGTATGTTTTGTAATGTAAAATTTATAAAATTATTCTATACCCAAACTAAGGTTTATGTATGTCCTAACATGCTTAAGCGATTATAAATGGTGAAATGTTAAAAAAATTAAATCCTTGTTAATTCCCAAATTGTAATTTTGACTTCATTAATAAACAACTTTAATACCATATTCAAATGTTGTATTCTTATTTATTTTTTTCCTTCTGGTAAAGAATAAAAATCCCAAATTAAAAAAGAAATGAGTTGCTATTGTTTTTATAAGTACTACTTAATTTATTTCTTATAATAAGTTATTATCATTGCGATTGAAATTTGAGTGAGCTTATTTTGTGTAACATAGACACAACTAAAGCCAAAGTACTTCATGAAGAGGTGTGTAGTCAAAAGGGTGTGCAGTGAAGAGGTGTGCAGTCAGTCAATGATCAGACAAGAAATAAATGTATTCTTCAGATAGACTTACTACTATATTGTTTTATAAAAATAACAAATAATATCAATAATTAGATTTTACATAATGTTTTGAACTTTGCTGTTACTCTCCTGAAAAATTCAAATTTTTGACTTAAGCCCTAATCACCGCGCATCAAAGTGAAGAGGTGTGCGGTCAAAAGGGCTTAAGTCAAAATAAGTCCAAAATACAGAATCAGGAATGATCAGACAAGAAATAAATGTATGCTTCAGATAGAATTACTACTATATTGTTTTATAAAAATAACAATTACAAATAATATCAATAATTAGATTTTACATAATGTTTTGAACTTTGCTGTTGCTCTCCTGAAAAATTCAAAATTTTGACTTAAGCCCGTATGACCGCGCATCAAAGATATAACCTTAATTGAAATGAGGATTACAAGTGTTTAAAATTCAATAAAAATATCTAAAAAGTTCAAAAGACTCCTGTATTTAAAAAATAGGTAATTGTTATTTTTAATGAATCCTTGTAGTATATTCTTGTAATAAGAATCTGTACAGTGTGCCAAAGTCTGTGTGATTTATATTTAGTGCAAACTTTTTTACTTGGACATAATTGTATATTATTATTATTATTATTGTACTTTATTGTAAGACAAACAAATCTTTTCTTCTAAACTTTGTCTAGTACCACACTTAAAAAATGACAGTGCAGCTAATTATCTCAATTTGTGTTTTACGTGAAGTAACTTTAAATAATTTTTTTGTTTTCTCATGTTTTTGAAATTAATTTTGCTTGTTATCTATTATTCATTGTATTTTTTATTAATTTTTAATGTCTTAAAAGACAAGAAGTTATTTTTTTGTATTATTGATAATAATATTTACTTTCTAATTAGTAATGGAGTTTTCTCTTTTTTGTGAGATTTCATTTTAGAGTTTTTGCTATGCTTAATTTAATTACTGTTATTTGTTAAAATAATAATAATTTATTTTTGTTAGAATACAATTTTTATGTTTCAAAATGTATTTTTATTTTTTTCTCGTTTTTGTATAACCTTAATTGGAATGGTGATTACAAGTGTTCCAAATTCAATAATAATATCTAAAAAGTGCAAAAGACTCCTACATTAAAAAAAATAGGTAATTGTTATTTTTAATGCATCCTTGTAGATTCTTGTAATAAAAACCTGTACAGTGTGCCAAAGTCTGTGATTTATATTTAGTGTTAACTTTTCCTTGGTGTAGGCTTATTGGCTATTGGATTTGATTCCAGGATAGTGTGACTTTTGTTATCAGTGGTTCTCTTTGTCCCATAAGTTCCCGCGTAAAATTTATATTACTTTATCATTCAATCATGCAAAATAGACTATATAACACATAGAGTCTGTTCGAAACAAGCTAAGAAAAAATAGGGAAACCAAAGTTTAGTAACTAAATTGAAGCGTTTTATTTTATTCACAGGGTTTAACTTGTGATAGAAACTGATAAGCTTATTGAATCAACCGAAATGTGACAAACGAGGGTTGGCTAAAGATTAGATTGGTGAGAATATATTGTGTTTCCACGAAATTTAGGTACATGATTTCTAATTTGATCAATCGTATGCAAAATTTTATTTAACTCACAAATAGGATACACCACCACCTAGCTTTTTGTCAATAATCTAATTAGCTTTTTTCTTTTTATTAAAGACCCTCTTAAGTTGAAAGTTTCTGTAAAAAGATCCGAATTTCAGCTTTGACAGGAAAAGAGAAAATATCACACAATGGGGAATCAACCGTTTTGTTATATTAGTTACTGTAATGAAAGGGACAGTGATCGTAAAATTAACATTTTACTCTTCCATACTTTTTCCACTTGAATGAAGTAACCATTATTTTATTCCGTTCTATTCAAATTCTGTTTGCAGGAACCATTAATATTAAACTATAAAATGAGACATTCTTTATGGAATGTCTCTTAATTTTTCTTTAACAATGAAATGGTTAAAAAATACAATAGAAGTTTCAGCTGTAATAAACATTGTTGTAATAACAGAGACAAAGAAGAAACTTTAAAGTACAAAAGATTGTTTGATGTTGCACAGCGCCATAGACTCAGCAACAAGAGCTCAGAGTGGAGTGGCAGTTACGACTGATAAGAGATGGAGAAATAAAATACAAAACTATATTTATTTCAATTGTAGAATAATAATAGTGAGATTTAAGATAGACAGAAGGTATCTTGTTGTGGTAGGTGTATATACACAAGAAGAAGGAAGAAAGGAATGTACTAAAATACAGCAATATTTTATGAGGAATTGCAGAAGAAAATTAAAGTCAATCCCAACAATTACTTGGTAATAAATTAAGATTTAAACCCCAGAATAGGAGATTCGCCAATTCAATTCAAGGAGTTGTAGGCAAGTTTGGAGAGCAGACTTTAAACTCTAATGGACATGAGCTGAGGTGCTTTTGATTCCTATAATGAATTAAAAATAACAAAGCTTTTTAGAAAAAAGGACATACATAAGTATTCGTGGTGTGCGAGAGCGCAAAGATGAATAATAGATTATATTAGGGTCAATAAGAAACTGAACACAAGTGTACAAGACGTTAGACTTTTCAGAGGTAGTGACAGGTTCTGACCAATTTTTAGTAATTAGTAATTAGTAAAAAAACACACCAAGACTCCGGGGATGTACTGACATCTAACATAGAAGCAGACGTTCATGGAAGACAAGAAGTAACATATTAACTTCTGAAACAGCCTAACAAAACTGAGAAAGATAATGCACAATTTCACATGACAAATGAGGAGGTAAATAATACAGGAAGGCAAGATATAACCATCACTCTTCCGGTTGTTAATAGCAATATATATCTTGGGGATAACATAACAATATCGGGGAACCGTGCTTTGCTCGGTTTTGGTATTTATTTATGTATATACAGATTATTTTTACATTAAATTGTCTAGGATTTGTAAACATAAGCAGAAATTTGTAAGCGTAAACAGAAACTATATGTGTATTGTATAAACACTTAAAATAATAGCAATTGCATTATACACATAAAAAATAAAGTAAACAGAATAATACAAAATACAGTATAATACAAAATTATTGGAAAGTTAGAGTAAAGTCTTCTAGTATTTAGTATTTCTTTCCATACAACATTTCGTGTATGGTGAGGATTTTCTGGTGGCAAAAGAACTTGTTACGTTTTATTAAGTTACAAACTTTTAAGCTGCTTTGTCTTTTTACTCTAGAAAATGCTACATACAATGTTCCATGCATAAAAACTGATATAAGTAAGTAGATACCAACCGATTCAAATGTTTATCCTTGAGCTGTGTGGATGGTCAAGCAAAAGCAGGTCTTATGAGGAACTGATGTCGTTGCATAGTACATCCAACTTGATTTTTGCTAGAATCTAATGTGATTCTTGGGATATGGACTTCTCGGCGTGCATTCTCTCCAGTGATAATCTTTGATTTAATAATATTGTTACACAACTCGGTAACTATTAACCTTGTTTCATTGCATAGTCCTTCGGAGACATCCAAGTTTTTCAAGAGCATTATTATTGTATTTTTTACAAGTTTCAGTTCATGTGGTGGTAGATCAGCCATTTCAACGGAATTCAGAAGTAAATTAGAGACCTCCTTCTGGTTGATCTTTGACAGAATCATAACTGTTGTAAACTTTGCACTCTCCAGGAAGCTTTTCAATAATTTCTGCATTCATTTTATTAACATCTTTATTATTGGTTCTAGTATAGCCCTGTCCTTCTTATTTTCATATCTGTTTTTAGCCAGACAGTCTCTGAATACTTCTTCAGTAAGATTGCCGTTGGAAAGAATATCCTCTGGTAGTTCAATCTCATGCATAGCATTTGCTGGCAAGTCTCCATTGCCAACTTTTAATAAATATTCAGCAAAGTCTCTTTGCTCTGGATTCACACGCATATTTTCTGTCAGTGAAAAGAAGTTAAAATGACGCCAAAGTCTATTTTCCTTAATCGAAAGGTCTACCAACTCACTGCGGTTAGCACGAGGTTGAACGGGCAAACATTGCCGGAAATCTCCTCCAAAGAAACAATCTTTCCACCAAAGGCTATATTAGGATTTCCTATAGAACGACGTATTTGATCCATATTGTGTAATCCATATTTAGGTAACATACCCCATGCACCAACCCGAGCGTTTTACTCTATAATAAAACGTACCTTTCTGTTTTAAGTCACAAAGAAGCAAAAGCAACAGTTTCAAAAATCTCATAAATTATTATTAACTTTAGCTTACTAACAACCTTTTTCGAATGTTTCAATACAATCCTTTAATTTTTTTGTTCATGACGTGACCGTGTACTAATGCTTACCTCAGAGAATACAGAAAACACAACAGCGTACAGGGAACACGTTATAAATTAAATACGTTATTGCTCGCTTAATATAATTAGATAGGGTAAACAATTATTGCTCGTCTCAACTCTTATTTTGTTTATTTACATTGATTGGAACAGCTAATTATTCTTTTTCATATATATACTATAACACTATCTTAATGGAATAATAACTCATGGATATGATTTAATAACATAATGATTTAATCTGTGTAACATAAATTCAAATTATTGGAAAATTCCATTCGATACATAAGGTTGTCGCAGGGTCGATATTTATCTCAGGATTTATAATTAAATAATTTTAATATATTTCGTGGGAATTCTTGTGGCTGCTACGAAAAGTTCCTTTGCATGTTGATTAATAATAGAGAGTACCTTTACAAACAATATATTACTTATAATCTAAAAATTTACACAAATTATATATTAAGTTACATACAAGTTTTGACGATATTCAATTTGTCCGTCTCAGAAAATAATGTAGTTTATCAATGTGTACAATAAATGTTTCCTTGTAATCACTGTTAGCTTATATATTGAATTTGGTTGCACCTTAAAATGTTGACTAGTGATTAGTGTTAGTGTAAATTGTTATATTGTCTAGTGGTTGTTCCTTGTTGAAAAAAATATTGTCAAATTATACTTTACACATCTAGACGATATTGCTGAAGGGTTCCTGGTCGTTTCTGAATATTTTTCTTGATTGTATGTATTATTTGTTCATGAAAATGGTAGTGGAAGGATTATTATCTTCGATGATGGTCCTTCAGATCTTCTTTCACACACGGGTCATCTATTTTTATATACTTTTAATTACCTCTAGACACGCACTATTCAACTGCTTTCCATCACAATTAACAATTAAGTGTTATTTCTTCTTTCTTTTAGTTACCTACCTCATACAAATTTCTTAAATTTTGATTGGTCATTTATGTACAGTTTAAATGTTATAGGATCAACACCCATTACCTACATTATATTTTATAAATTACCTTAAATAGATAATTTTATTATTATACTCTAATTATATATGCAATGTTTATACAATTAATAATTAGATAATTATAAACAATTTGATACTAAACATGCCTCAGTTTATAACTGTAAAACCTTATTAATTTGAATTTCTATGATATGTGGTGGAAAAAGTTTTATGGTTTATTGTAATTTCTACTTTGACTACCTGAGATAAATATATTTACATAAATTAACTGGTGACATAAAATCTTATAACATACAACAAAACTCTTAATAATAATAATTGTTTTTGACAGTTTTAGTTTATTTATACTGCTAAACTATTGTCTGTATGATAAACTAAAATTCTGTCTAATAATAACAATAAAACACTTTTCATACAAAAATAATTAACACTGTTTAACAGTAGTCTGTGTCACTATTTATATTCTGTCACTCATATAACTGTAAGGTTTGTGTCCCTTTTTCTATCCTTAAAATATGTCGATACAATTTTGTTAATAAAATTTTAATTTATGATTAGGTACTCTTTATTGGGTTTGGTTGTTATTATTCAGGGTAAGTTGATTAGGCCTACTAGGTTTATTTATTTCACTTTTTTCTGTTTACTGCCCTATTCTACTGGGTTATTTCTGGGTTTCTGGATAATATTATATAAGTCAAACCAAATAGTTTTCCATTAATTTGCTTTCAATTATTATTTCTTGGTTCCTCTCTGGATCGGATTCCACTATTATTTTGTAACATTTTGTTTCATTACAAATTGCCTCCCTTCAGAAGTAATTATTTCTGAACACTTCATTAGGTGTGAGGACATAATTACTTATGTTATTTTTCCTTTTCTTCCTCATGATATTTTTTCATGGATTGTTGATTATAATTGCCCTTGATCTTCTTTGAAATGGGGTCGGTTAATTCATACGTGTTGTTGTTGTTTTTTGTTATGGTGTAGGGTCCAACGTATAGTAATAATAATTTCTTTGATATCCCTTCTAGAGTGCTAGGCAATACCCTGTTCTTTAACAAAACTTTCTCTCCTACTTCATATTTAATTATTTTACCCTTTATTTTCTGGTATTTATTTCTGTGTTTTTCCAGATTTTCCATCACCTGATTATAGAATTTTAATTTATTAAATTGGTACGGTGGAGACTTAGGAAATTTAATCAATTCTTGGATCTCTCTGGGTGGTTGTTTTTCATACATGGCAGTGTATGGAGGGCAATTTATAGATGGATGGTAAGCCAAGTTTAAAAAATCTTCTGTGGCTGATAAGTAATCAGGCCACTTCCTTTGTTGTTGATGACAATAGGTCCTTAAAATTCTACCAACCTCTCTCAGGATTCTTTCTGATGGATTGCTACTGGGGTGGTATACGGAGGTCTTATAGCTTTTGATGTTCAGTTCTAACAATGTGTTCTTCCATTTTCTGCCTCGAAACTGTGTACCATGGTCGGTAACTATTGAAACAGGTATTCCTATGTTTGGAATGTATTGAGTAGTTATTACTTCAAGAATTTTCTGCGTAGTTGCTCGACTGATTGGATACAATTTGATGAATTTGGTGAAGTGGTCCATAATGATTGTAAGGTATTTATACCGGCTTCTACCTTCACTCCTAGGAAATGGTCCACATATGTCAATGAATAATTTTTCCAATTTTTGTTCTGACGATATAGGTATCATTACACCTTCCCTTCGTTCATTATTAACTTTGACCAATTGACAGATATGACAGGGTTTTATATAATTTTGTACCTTCCTGTGTATGTTCTTAATGTAACAATTCTCCTCCAATGCTTTCACTACCTTTACAGCACCCATATGTCCGTATCTTATGTGATATTCCAACACTAGTCCTTTTTCCATGATTTTGGGAATGATTACCTTCCAGTCTTCTTGGTTCAATGTATTTTTTATGAATAAAATTCCTTCTTGTTCACAATAGAATTGGTTTATTGAAGAGTTTTGGTTCGCCATACGTTCCTTGATTTTTATTAATTTTGGGTCTAATAACTGATTAGCTTTGATATTTTGTAATAATGCTTCCAAATCAGATCTGCTTTTGAGAATGTTGTACACCTTGATAATACTTTCTTTCTCACCCTCAAATGTCTGGGTGTCCAGGTTTATTCGAGATAACGCGTCTGCTATCATGTTTTGACTCCCTGGAATATATTCCCATTTGATATTATACTCCTGCAAGGCGAGTATCCACCTCGTAAGCCTTCCATGACTCAGCTTACAACTTCTTAAAAATGAGATGGACTTATGATCCATTCTGACAGTTACAGGATATCCCAAAATGTACGTTCGGAATTTACTACAAGCAAAGACTATGCTTAATAGTTCCTTTTCTGTAACATTATACCTTCTCTCACAGTGGTTTAACACACGACTGGCAAAACTGATGACTAAATGGTTTCCTTCTGTGTCTTCTTGGTACAATACCGTCCCAAGACTGACATCACTTGCGTCACAGTTCAAAAAGAATGGGTGATCAAAATTTGGATGATGAAGGATTACTGTCTCTAAGAATTTATCCTTTATCTGTTGTAATATAGCGTCCTGTTCATGTCCCCATGTCCATTTGTTTTTGGAAGACAGCTGTTCCTGAAATTTAGATGTCAATGCGGAATAATATAGTTGGAACTTCCAGTAGTAATTACACAGTCCTAAGAAGGATTGGAGTTGCCTCTTATTCTTTGGTTGTGGGAACTTCTGGATTGCAGTAACCTTTTCTTGTGATGGAGAAATACCTTGTTCAGTCAAATTGAAACCTAAAAATTGAACCTCCTTCGCTATTAATTAGGATTTTTCAAGTTTTAGTGTTATGTCGTTCTCTGCTAACTTACTCAATACATATTCCACCCTGTGACAATGTTCCTCCCAGTTGGATGAGGTAATCAACAGGTCGTCTACATAAACTGTGGTGAATTGTAGCGCTTCCTGACCCAATACCTGGTCCATACATCGTACAAAAATTGCTACCGAATTGACTAATCCAAATGGCAATCTTTTAAACTGGTAGTTTCTACCCTCGAAAATAAAAGCCATATATTTTCGACTCATCGGGTGCAACTCCACCTGCCAGTAACCACAAACTGTGTCCCAGGTACTGATAAATTTCGTACCATGAAATTTCTTTAGAATTTCTTCTATTTCTCCAGGTGACGTACGATCATTTACTATGTGTTTATTTATTTCTCGGGCATCCAAGCAAAGTCGAACCTGCCCGTTCTTCTTCTGAATTGCTACTATTGGGCTAGTATATGGTGATTGGCTATGCTCAATTATATCATTTAACAACATTTTATTAATTTCATCTCTAACCGCCTCCTTCAATGAATATGGTATAGGATAGGATTTTCTGTGGAATTCTGCTGGTTCTTTAAATTGTATTCTACACTGATAGTTTTTTACTTTTCCTGGGTTTTCTGAAAATACATGTTTATACTTCTTATATATCATGATGAGATCTTCTACTTGTTTTGCTGTCAAATTATTTGTGCCTTGGTGTCTAAACTCTCTTATCTCCTGTAATTTACTGTTCCACAGGTCTTCATTTGTCATATTATAGATTATTTTTCTGCATTGGGTGTCATTATTTAAAAAATTTAATTCCCTAACTTGGTGATGGGTACGGTTCAGAGGGGCACCATCGCTTCCTATTAACTCTGCCGTCCACATAACACCTTCTGAGTTCAAGGACACCTTCTCCTTGCTCAAATCAATAATGGCTGAATATTTCCTCAGCATATCGCATCCGATTAATAATTCGAATGGTAGGCCGATTGCGACCAAACATATAATATTAATTGTAACACCTTTGCTTTCTATTTCCAATGACACTTGTTTTCTCACTGTTTTATTTTGACGCCCAGTGGCACCTATTAAAATAACATTATTGACAGGTAAGGTAGGTATTATATTTTTACCTTGTTTCTGTATTCTCTCCAGTTCAGCGTCATTAATAAGTGATACATTTGCACCAGTATCTATCATTATTCGTGTAGGAATTCCTTCAATTTGAGCGGTTATGTATAAAATTTCATTATGCTGGTTGATTCTACTTGTCACCGTTTCCTCCAACAGTTCTTCTCGAAGATTTTTCAAATAATAATTGTAAATAATAGTAAGATTTTGACTATCCGTCCTTAAACTTTGGTTGTTGTTATACTTCAAAATTCTTTTATTTTCCATAATTAGTGTTTCATAATTAGTTGGTAGTAATTTGTTATTACTATGTTTTTGAATTTGGTGGTTTTTGTACCCAGTAGTTAGTAGCAGTAAGGGGTCGCGAGGGTTTATTACTGCCTCACTCCGTTTAAATTAAGGCTATCATGATTATTTTCCGGGCATGACTGTTGATTTGCCTGGACTGGTGTGCTGGTTCCTGGTTGTTCAACCTCTCGGTTGTCTAATTGTTCACTTCCCCTTGATTCTCGGAAGTCCTCCTGGCTTCTACTTCTGACTCGGTTATAATGGTGACTCATCCCTCTGGGATTTCCTCTTTGATCATAACTGTTATTAAAACTGTTCCTCCGAGGTTGATGGTATCTCCAGTAATCCCCTTCTTCGGCACTGATGTAATTTATTCGGGGTCGGTACGAACGATTATTATTATAATTACCCTGATTATTATTGTTATTAACTCCTGAGTTATTCCTAAAATTATTATAATTTTGGTTTGTTCGGTAGTTATTATAATTATTATTATTTCTATTACCCGGATGGTAATTTTGATTGGGCCTGTTGTTATCATTATTGTTAATTGGGTTTCGATTGAAGTTTGCTGGTTGGTTATTATTTGGGGTAAAATTTTGGTTGTAATTACGATCGTTGACATAACTATTCCGGTTATTCATGTTATTATATTGATTATGATTCATACCATGGTTATTATTTTTTGAACCGCACTGATCAGTTCGTTGTCTGCTTCTTTTGTAGTAACCCTCGTGTTCATAATTTTCTAATAAGTCAGCCATTGCGTGGACCGTTTTAATCTGGCTTCCCAGGCGGGCTCTGGCAATTCCTGTGTCATAATGGTATGCCATTTTAGTTACTAGGGATTCTTCTGGTATTCTTGGCTCTAGGTGTCTCGCCAAACATACCTTTCCCCAGAAGTAAGTAGTTGGAGATGTACCTCTATTTCCATCATATCTTCCCTGACAAATGTTGTCCCTGATAATATTTTGTATAGCTTCGGACCAGTATTTTTCTTTAAACAGTTTTTTAAATTGAGCGTAGTCCACTATCTCATTCCTGGTTGCTGTCCACCAGTTGCCCGTAATCTCCCTAAAATGCTCATCCAACATCTCTCTAATCGAGCTCCAGATAGTTATTCGATGTTTATTAAAATGTTCCTCAATTCTGGCCAGGAATTCCATGGGGTTTCTGCGATAATTTTTGAAATTAATTCCTTCTCTGGTTTCATTTGTGGAAACATGAGTAATATTATTTGGTCTGGTTCTAATTAACTCAATTTCTTCTTGATTTTGGCGTACCTGACCCGTTAAATTATTCACCGTAGTGTTAATATTGTCACACCTTTCTCAGGTTTGTTTCTGTAAATTCACTAAATTTTCTTGTTCCTTTTGTATTCCTTCTATTTGAATACGACTATTTTCTTGGACCTGGTCTATTCTAGTATTTATCACTGCTTTATTTTGTATGATGGTTTCGTTAGCTTTTCTCAATCTCTCATTAGTGTCAGCTATTTCTTGCCTCCTTTCCTCATCGATTTTGTCCATCTTCTGGTTAATTGTATCATTGACTTGTTCAATTCTACCATTAATTCTTCTTAAATTCTCTTCATTGATTTGTCTGAACTCTTCCTTCATTTGGTTATTATTTTCACTTATAGTTTGCCTTAAAGTTTCATTAGTACTTTCCTTAATACTATCAATTTTCTCATTTATCTGTTTTAAACTCTCATTAGTGGTTTCGTTTTGTTTCCTAAAATTTTCATTAGTTTCTTCTTTGTTTTGGTCAAATCTCTCCTCCATCTGTTTTATTAAATTTTCACTAATTTTCTCATTTTGTACCCTTGAGTTCTCGTTAATCTCTTCCTTCATACCGTCTATTTTCTCGTTTGTTTGTCTGTGATCTTCCTTGATGCTCTTCAAATCTTCCTTCGTTTGCTTGTATTGTTCCTCCATTTGTTTTAATAAGTTTTGACTCAAAATTTCATTTTGTTTCCTTGAGTTTTCAGTGAATTCTTCCTTCTGCTTCTTCAAATCTTCCTTCATTTCTTCCTTCTGCTTCTTAAAATTGTCATTCGTTTCTTCCTTATTTCTGTCCATTTTCTCACTCATACTATTCATTAATTCCATTAATTTTATAAGATTCGGGTCTCCCCTATCTTCCTTTCTTGCTACCGTCTCCACATCCTCCACCAATGTTACTTCTTTCTCTTCCATCCTGACTTCCTTCTCTGCCTCCTTCGTCCGTTTCAATGACGTAGCCCTCTTACGCATCTTTACAATTTCTTGGAACTTATAGCAGTCGCCAGCTAAAAATTAGGAAATTAATTTGCTTAATTCAATTTCTTCACTTAATATTCCCTAATTTCAGCCTCACTAGTTGGTGCGCCAATTTATAACACTATCTTAATGGAATAATAACTCATGGATATGAATTAATAACATAATGATTTAATCTGTGTAACATAAATTCAAATTATTGGAAAATTCCATTTGATACATAAGGTTGTCGCAGGGTCGATATTTATCTCAGGATTTATAATTAAATAATTTTAATATATTTCGTGGGAATTCTTGTGGCTGCTACGAAAAGTTCCTTTGCATGTTGATTAATAATAGAGAGTACCTTTACAAACAATATATTACTTATAATCTAAAAATTTACACAAATTATATATTAAGTTACATACAAGTTTTGACGATATTCAATTTGTCCGTCTCAGAAAATAATGTAGTTTATCAATGTGTACAATAAATGTTTCCTTGTAATCACTGTTAGCTTATATATTGAATTTGGTTGCACCTTAAAATGCTGACTAGTGATTAGTGTTAGTGTAAATTGTTATATTGTCTAGTGGTTGTTCCTTGTTGAAAAAAATATTGTCAAATTATACTTTACACATCTAGACGATATTGCTGAAGGGTTCCTGGTCGTTTCTGAATATTTTTCTTGATTGTGTGTATTATTTGTTCATGAAAATGGTAGTGGAAGGATTATTATCTTCGATGATGGTCCTTCAGATCTTCTTTCACACACGGGTCATCTATTTTTATATACTTTTAATTACCTCTAGACACGCACTATTCAACTGCTTTCCATCACAATTAACAATTAAGTGTTATTTCTTCTTTCTTTTAGTTACCTACCTCATACAAATTTCTTAAATTTTGATTGGTCATTTATGTACAGTTTAAATGTTATAGGATCAACACCCATTACCTACATTATATTTTATAAATTACCTTAAATAGATAATTTTATTATTATACTCTAATTATATATGCAATGTTTATACAATTAATAATTAGATAATTATAAACAATTTGATACTAAACATGCCTCAGTTTATAACTGTAAAACCTTATTAATTTGAATTTCTATGATATGTGGTGGAAAAAGTTTTATGGTTTATTGTAATTTCTACTTTGACTACCTGAGATAAATATATTTACATAAATTAACTGGTGACATAAAATCTTATAACATACAACAAAACTCTTAATAATAATAATTGTTTTTGACAGTTTTAGTTTATTTATACTGCTAAACTATTGTCTGTATGATAAACTAAAATTCTGTCTAATAATAACAATAAAACACTTTTCATACAAAAATAATTAACACTGTTTAACAGTAGTCTGTGTCACTATTTATATTCTGTCACTCATATAACTGTAAGGTTTGTGTCCCTTTTTCTATCCTTAAAATATGTCGATACAATTTTGTTAATACAATTTTAATTTATGATTAGGTACTCTTTATTGGGTTTGGTTGTTATTATTCAGGGTAAGTTGATTAGGCCTACTAGGTTTATTTATTTCACTTTTTTCTGTTTACTGCCCTATTCTACTGGGTTATTTCTGGGTTTCTGGATAATATTATATAAGTCAAACCAAATAGTTTTCCATTAATTTGCTTTCAATTATTATTTCTTGGTTCCTCTCTGGATCAGATTCCACTATTATTTTGTAACATTTTGTTTCATTACAATACATATCGATACTGCGCCGTTTGCATTTATCGACGGTTTCTGTAATTTATTTATCTGTAGGTTAAGAAAGCTGGTTAGAAATTACAGTTGCTTAGCAATAATTAATTGTTACGCGTTATCGGTCCCGTGATATTTTAAAATAAAGGCCCTCAGATGTGGCCCTGACGAATTTTGCGGAGAATGAGACCGAGTCCAATCAATTCCTGGTGTCAAAACACCCTTAAGTACCAACTTCCGAGAAAATCGTTAGAGCCGTTTTCGAGAAAGAAAAACATAGCTACATACAATTATATTGCTCTCTTAATAGTGTAGGTTTAGAAGAATTAACAAATGTTCTAGACCAAATGAAGAATAAGACCCGATGGAATTAACACAGAACTCTTAAAAAGTGGTGGACTGCTATTAAAACTACAACTTTGGCATTTGATTAATGCATGCTGGAAAACAAACACTATTCCAGATTTTTGGAGAATAGCAGAGGCTGTTTAAAAAGGGATAGAAATGACTGTGGAAATTATCAAGAAATAAGCCTTTTGAATACGGCCTACAAATTATATACATGGATAATTAATAACAGACTGAAAATACTGCAAACGCTCTCCTTCTTGAACAATCTGGATTTAGAAAAGGAAGATCCTGTGGTAACAATGTCACAATTATACGCCAATTGATCGAAAAAAGAAGAGATTCAATCTAGAGCCACATATTGCCTACATAGACTGTGAAAAAGCATATGATCATGAGAATAGAGATATATTGTGGAAAATATTAGAGCAAAGAGGATACCCACATCATATAATAGAAGTAATAGGAAGCCTATATGAAAGAACGGACATTACTATAAACACTGAGAAGGAGAAAAGAGAATCTATTACTCTTAACAAAGGCATTAGAAAAGGGTGCAGTTTCTTTGTCACTCACTTTATTTAACATACGGCTATATACTCGTATTGACGATGTAAGGCAACGGAAACAACGAAATGGTCCTGGAATCTACTTACTTCCCGATAATTTCTCCATTAATATTATTTTGTTTGCTGACGATCAAGTCATCCTACAAGAAAAGGAAAGTGGATTACAAAAATCAGTGTACCAACTCGGTAAAATTTGCCATGAATGTAATTTAAAAACTTCCACGACAAAGACTAAAATAATGGCATTTAAATAGTAATAGACAATAAAATTATTGGAAAAATATCTCACTTCAGCTATCTAGGGTGCAACGTAAGCTATGAATATGAAGACAATATCGATAATAAAATAAACAGATACCACAATGTGTAGGACTCTGGGAAAGAAAGTACGAAAAGATACAGAAATGAAATTTTATGGCTGCACCAGTATTGATGTACAGGAGTAAATCGTGGACACTCACCCAAAATCAGAAAAAAACGAATTGAAGCTGCCGAAATAAAATTTTTAAGGGAGTCAACATGTCCAGCCTGAGATATCACATAAGAAATGCAGACATAAGGCAAGAGCTGGATATCTACTTAATAAACGACAAAATTAAAAAAAAAGAAAGAAAACTGGATAAAACACATAAATAGAATGGGTGACTCGATAATACCAAAAAAGATAATCCAGTATAAGCCTCTTGGAGAACGAGATAGAGGCAGACCAAGAAAACGGTGGTTGTGAAGACGGAACAGGCTGAAAGCCTAATCCTTGAAGTGAAGAAGAAGAAGAAATTTGGCCCAATCATGCAACTTTGTTGACAATATTTCTATATATTTGGTTGTAACGGTATTAGGAATAAGTAAATTTTGTGCTAATTGAGTGCAAACTATTTAGGAATTACGAGGAATATCGGGAAACGGATTTCATTGTAGACTTAACAGAAAAAAACTTCAGTTACCAGGAAAATATTCGAAGCTATATGATTAGTCTTTTTTTTTTGTAGTACTGTACTGTGTTCATAAGGTATGCTGTTTTGTACGAATGGATTTTGTGTGTGTTAAAGAACCGCGGTGGCAAAACCGACTAACCCTCTGTCAGTTGATGTATTGGTTAACATCGCCTGTCATTGTGTGTTAGACCCCCGGTATAGCAGAACTAAACAAAACCGGCTCGTATTCACTGGTAAGTGTTTACGTTACTTCCAAGGTTCTGAATCTACGTAAAAATTAAATGTCCACAGCCCGGTGGTTGTGCTCTTGTGTATTGGTTATTTCAGATGGCTGAAATAAAAATAAACAAATAATATAGCGTAGTAAAAAGTCTTAGATCAACGGACGCCTTGATTGATGGCTCAGTCGGTTGATCGCCATTCATTAATACGTTGAAGGTCTCGGGTTGCGATTACCTGTTTAGGCTGGAAATTTTTTTAACTAGCAAAGCTATTGTAACAGTTCCAAATGGGCTCCAGACTGTAATGACCATTGTAGCTGATGCAACTTTACATACATATTCTAAAAAAAAATTAATAATAATAATAGATACCAATCCCTTGTTTCGTGCGGTTAATTCGTTCCCAAACATTTGCGCACGAAATGAAACTGCACTGAACGAGAACGTATTTTTCATAAACAAATATGCGTTTCATGGTTATTCGGTTCTGAAAGTCTTATATTATTTATTCAACAACCTGAAACCTTATGTTAGTTTACATAGCATTCACAATCGTGTAAACCTATTACCGTAGTGGTGGCGTAAAATATTTGTGTATAAATATACAATACGAACTCGATAATGTGTCTCATGTTTGGTTCTAGAGCAAGTACAGAATTATCATAATAGGGTATTATAGAAAACACAGAAAATATATGTAACTCTAAGACGAAAATATAACAATGAAAAATTTTCCTGTGTTACGCACGTAAGGGTCGGAATTTTGGAAAATATGACTGTTGGCCCTGTTTACATTTAAAACGAGTTGACACGGTTCTAGTACGTTCTGTAATTATGCTGTCTGTGTTAAACACGATAAAGTTTGTAGACACAAGACAAAAAGGTTCACTGAAGAAGACGTGACATACATACTAAAGTTTGTTAAAAGTTTTTATTTCATAGGCCTAATTGTTTAGCTTTTTAAGTGATATAAATAAACGATTACCTTACAATGCAACACGAAACGGGCTAATATTAATGACATTCATTCTACTGACATTTTTTGAAAAATAATTCAATCTTAGTTTGAACTCTGCATTCTGTCAGTACGTTTTGATGATTTTAAAGTAGTGAACACTATTTCCTAACAAGCAAACCAGTCACGAACTCCTTTCATTATCTGAGTTGTTCTTTAATACAAGCACAAGAGCTTTTGAAGTGAAGAACCTCATCCATCCCCTTTACAGTATAGCTGCGCTTTCACTACAACTGGTCAAATTACTCCTACCCCATACCCCCATTATCATCACTTTCACTTCGGGAGACGTAGAGACAGATGAAGAACGTATTTGAAATATTTCATTAAAATGGGAAACTTTATTAATAACAAGTACAAAAGGTTGTACCGCACTGAATCGAATCTGGCCCCGCGTTATAATGAGGGATAGTTCATAAAATAATATCCGTACTAAACCGAAACCGCACCAAATGAAATTTTTTGAACCGGGGATTGGTGAAAAAGAATTAAAGTACTTACTGATTTGGGGGGGGGCAGAGTTCTTTTTGAGCAAAACTAAACGGGCAAAGCCCCCTAGGGCAGCTACATGCAATCGAACTCCTTTAAAATTTAGCTATCGTCTAGAATTTTGTGACATTCAAAATAATATATGTTTGAAATACGTTAAAGGGTCCACAGCCGGAGTTTTAAACTATCTTCTCGAAATATATTACCAAATGTGTAGGCCTACAGGCCTACATCTATGTAGATGATCGTATCTACAACATGCTTTTTGTTCGGCTTGTTATTCCGTTGTCATGGAGAATAATTTAATTGATTCAAAAAATATTTTACAACGTTTGTTGTAAGTACACAATTGAGCGATGTACCGTGCATATGTGATTTTCATTGGCGACTATTTGGTATTTGGTGGGAAAAATATAATTTTCCTTCTGTAGTGAATTAAACAAAATTGTACAACCGACAGTAGAGTATCGTTTTCAATTTGTGCTAGTTAATTACACAGTCCACAACTATGAGACAGTTCATTATATATTTTGTTTTGATATTCACATGTATTTCAGTTTTTATTACAAATACGTTTATAGAAAAAACGCCATAAAAAGGAAGAGCAGCACAAATAGGTCGTCAGACATCGTTACAACGTTAAAATGCGATCACGTCTTCATATTGAAAATGGTGAAAACAGCGTTGACTATAATAAATGATAATAAGTTGGCACTGAAACGCGCATAAATACAATTTGAAAATGAATTACAGATCCCTCAAATTTTTTAATGCAGTAATTGATCTAGATTTATGGAAAAAATTTTGATGAAGTCTATTCCTACAATGAAATTTAGCAAAAAAAAAAAAACAACAACAAAAATACGGCGGCAAACAAAATACACGCAAGGGTGTACCATTTGAGCTTTAAGGACTGCCATCTATAAAACAGATTGTAACTATGAAAATTCAACCAATAATGCATGTGTACAGAATGAATGACAGGGTCTTCATGTCAGCATGCTTATAAAGGTAATAACTGTAATATTGGCCAAGGTATAGGCGAGATTGTCATTTGTTAACCACCAGGTACACCAGCTACGTTAAGAAATTGTGTGATGTCAATAGGTATCGTGATTTCATGTTAGGTCGTGTTGTTCACGGCAATAAGGGTTTATTGTTACTCATAAATTTTGAAAATAAATAATCTTTTCTGTGCTGATATAACACCTGATGTGATATCAGCCTGATAACGAATTTATGACTTTTCTCCAGATTATAATATTTTTTATTAAATGCCATCGGTTGAAATATCAAGACGATCTGTCCTCTGACGCATACTAGTGTTTTGCCAAAAAATATCAAATTACCGAAAGTTGTCCTAATGCAATCTGTTTGAACAATACTATTTTCTGACAATAAAACAAAAGTGTTATTAAAGAGTTTTCATGTTAAGATTAAGTAAGCAGCTATATAAGTGTATGCAGTTTTTCTAACCCGTCCAGCGTTATTCTTTACGGGTAGCTTAGTTTTACATTTCTGACCCTAACGAAATTACACTAACAAAGTTTTATCATTTCTAGTGTTTACGACAATAAAACGACTGACGTTTAGCTGAAGACAGAAAAATCCACTAAATAGAAAAAATTAAGTAAACATTTACATATTACAAAAATATCTCCGCCTCACTTCTGTCAGAAATCAGTATGCATATGTCACCCCATTTATGAAATCATCTACGAGGTTATTAGCGTGCACGGTTGATATGGAACATCATTTGGAACACTATTGTTTTCTCTAAACGTTTTATTTAATAACAATGACAGATGAAATTTGTTAGCGTGTGAAAAACGCCGAGCCTGACCGAGTTTCAAACGCTGGACCATAGCACCATATGAAAGGCAGACGCTAACCACTCTGCTACGTGATAGGAATGAACTGCCTTTTTTTATTAATGTAGTACATTAATTATTATTGTGAGGTTATTCTAAATTTTATTAATAACCTAAACAAAAATTAATAATAATCAACTATCGGTTAATGTTTTTGCACTTTACCGCATGATCAACAATAACTGACTGTTGCGGCCCGACCTGAATTTATACAACTGTGCGAAAACTGTAGAGAGCGAACAATATGAATCGTCAACTACTCACGCAAGGAAAAAAGTTTTCCTGGCAACGCTGTCAAGTCTTGGCAACGCTGTCAGTTCCGTTTGTCTACATCACATTTGTTTTGGTTTGAAGGCGTGACCTTGCAGTCTTGTATATCTGGCTGTCGCTTTGGGAATGTTCAGCCAAAAAGCATACTTGGTTGATCCAAGAGGAATTTTGTACAGAGCCACAAAATGGTTCCCGCGTTTTTAAGGTTTGAGGTTATGTTCCCTCACCCAGATCAACATATCTGATCAACAATATCGTTTTATATGTGATCAACAATCAATCGTTAAAAATATTTAACTATTTTTAATATTATTAAAAAATGTTATGCTTTTCTTTTACGGTTTTTGCCACTGAATTCATTAATGTAATAATGAAAGTTGTAGCACTAAAACCTAATGAGAAATAAGCTTTATACAAAAATCAACATTCATGGAAATTTTCTGCGTGATCAACAATGATCCCAAAAAGATATATATATATATATATATATATATATATATATATATATATATATACTATAATACTTATAACTATTTTACCTCAAGATGTATTTTTTCTTTAGGGACATGTTTCGGGAGATCCTGTTCTCCCATCTTCAACCTTCGCCATCTTGCTTCTCTGGAATTTTGAAGATGGGAGAACAGGATCTCCCGAAACATGTCCCTAAAGAAAAAATACATCTTGAGGTAAAATAGTTATAAGTATAATAGTATTATATACATCAAGAAACGGACTGTAGCAGAAAGTGATTGAAATATATATATATATATATATATATATATATATATATATATATATATATATATATATTTATTGTAACATTACATTTGGAACAACATATTATCTTACCTGATTTAATGAAAACTTTGGTTAAGAAGCTAACAAGAAGAACAATATCTTCAAAGATGATAGTGAAGAAGAAAGACTAACAATTTTAGACTGACTAGTAAGACAACTGACCGTACCCAAATTAATGATTTAGGCTAAGTGATGCAGATATCTTCAAACCCCAACTATGACATGAATTTTCAGTATTGACCAAACAAAGAATTGTAAAGACAAACAGTTTATGAACCAGAACTATAAAGAAACAAATGGTTTCAGTTAATGTATCGGTATATCCAGATAATCAAAATACAAAGTGAGGGATAATAGGCCCAAACATGTAATATTATGTAAGAGAAATATTAGTAAATAATTAAGTTAATTGATGTAACAAAAATATAGATACACATGATTATAGATACATGAACCATACAAATAATTGTCACATATAGAGTTCATAGGGTTGTCCAGTAAACAACAAATTATAACATGGTCACAATAACATTTATAACAAGAGTATAACCTAGATAAACAGTAAATGTAACAAGATTATTAGAACTGTGTGGTGAGGTAGAGCAACAGTGTTCAATTTATTGTAATTTTTGTAAGTCAAACATCAGTAAGTATACGGATGTTGAAACCAATATAAATAGTATATATGACAGAGACAGTGTCAGAATAATGAGTGAGTTAGCTGACAAGGGACTAACCAATTAGTATAGAATTTGTTTTGTACAATGTGCATGTTTTATGTTTTAGGCACAGTGTTATCATAGTATTTGTGTTGTGTTTTTTAGTATGTAACAGATGATACAGTTAGTTTAAAGGAATGTCAATTTAATGATATTAATTCCATTTTTTTTATGTTGTGTTAACAAATATAACAATAGAGCTGATGTTAAACCATGGTAAATTAATTGACCAAGCAGAATGAACTATATAAAGATGTTTTGTTAAGTGTCAAACACCTATACAGTTTGAGTAGAAAACAGTTATTTGTGCAAGGAATTGGTATAATCATAGCCATGTGGGCATGAATTTAACTATTAGAATAATATGTTTTTTGTGTTGTTAAAATAACGTTATATGTTAAACCATTTTGATGAGTGTTAAAAATTAATTTAATTGTTAAAGATGTTAAAACATGGTGATGAAGGTAATACTATTACATAGGCCAGGTGAAACCAACTTTAGTAAATTTTGAACAATTATATTAGAAATTTTGTAAAGCAAATGTGAAAAGGTAGATGTATTTATAGGTAATAACGTGTACAAGGAATGTAGAAATAAAATAACACATATCAAGTTATTTAAGAAAATTCCAAATGATAAAATTGTAACATCCATAGTTTTTAAGTAAAAATAGGCATGTTTGGTGTCTAAATATAACAAATGTGAAGATCAAAATAATGCTGATAATGGTTTTAAATTCCCATTCAGTATAGAAAAGTTATGTTAATTTAAAGATTTTGAACAAATTTTAGACTTTGAAATAACGAAAGTATATGACAATGTAGATCCGGATTAGCCAACCAGGTTCCAAGTTTACCCTTAGCAACCAGAAATTTGGGATAAATAAAATGAGACTTCTTTGACAACGATCTTAGCAGATAGACGCGTTCTTAAATCGTCTTACATTATATGTTATAAAGTGTGAAAAAACAATACAACTAGATAAATACAGTTAGAGGTACACTACATGAACTTTTTGCAACAACAGAAGACTACCCATTAGATGGATGAGAAGAAATAATAACCAGGAAGAAGATTTGAAGTGGACGAGGGACGAGAAGAAGATCTGACGTGTACGTGGGACCTATTTACAACCAAGAAGAGTACAAGAAGAGGATTTGGTGATCTGACATCTCATTATATCGTACTTCAACACATACACTTGTATACACGTATTTTAAGCAATAATCAACTGAATTACAGACACCATATAACACGAACACTAGAAACAACCACTAATAACACCATATAAGATTAACACCTTTTTAATCACAACAAGAACTTTTAATTCACACAATAACTATCAAAGCCTGAACTAGACATAACCTTTTTTAAAACTGGCAACCACTATACAATTTCTGTGTGCACGTATCACTCTAATGTTGTAATATCCTGTAATTGTAAACTTGTATTTTGATTAATAGTGTAATATTTTGTATAATTATAAATCCCCGAACCATATACGCCCTGAGATAATTGATATATTTTAATTTAAAAACGTTAACAAAAAGCATTGTTTTGGTCTGGAAGGAATACTGAACAGCTACTGCTGCCAACTGGTAAAGAAGACTTATATTTTGCGCTACAATTGCGATTATCCTGTTTAAATTTATAAAAAACAGTCAACTAGTGTTTTTTACGAATAAAGGATTCCACAAGGATATATGTTTGATAATATTTGTGTGTCGTTATTATTGTCGTTACATTTAGTAAATAGAATTCACAGATTGCAGCGGAACCGAAGGTTGGCATCGGTGAGTGACGTCACGGAAAAGAAGCAGCGTAGTGGGAGTAAGCGGCAATTTACAAAATCATTCGCCGTTCAACATAACACATTTATTACACATCGACGACTCCAGTGAGAGTTTGTCGCTACATTGTTTATATACATATTACGAGTTCACACTTCCTACGGGTGGTGTAATCCAAGTGCACACGACATATTTACAAGTAACTGATTTATAATAACATTGTATGTAACGAAATATTCTCTGGTTACAAATAGACGAACCCGGAGAGAGGCAACGTCACGTTTCCATTAGAATCAATCCTCTCATAGATAAACATTATATCGTTACAAATTGGCGCACCAACGTGTGAGGCGTGTAATTTAATATAAATTAAATTATTATTAATAGAAAAATAAACCAAAATTAACAAGATGAGGAAGCGAGAGACATCGCGAAAACGAGCGATCGAAGCCGAGAAGGTGGACGAGTTAGATATGGAGGACAAAGAAGCAACACCGGTCGAGGAAGTAGAGGTAATGATAAGAGAGGACCAAGGGGATAAACAAGAACCGGACAAAGTTACAGAGAGTATTGACCTGAAGAGCCTTATGGAATGTATAAAACAGTATTATGAGGATATCAGTAAGAACTTAAAAGAATTGAAGGAAGACTTCAGAAAGAACATGGACGAGAGGAATAAGAAACTGGACGAGAGCATTAAGGAAATGAGAGAGGACAGATTAAAAAGAGAAAAATTAAGAAAGGAGAAGACCGAAGAAATAAAAAATGATAGCAAACCAGAAACAGAAGAAAAACCAAACGCCAAAACAGAGGATCCAGTAGTAATATTACCTGAAAAGAAAACTAACGGAAACAAAGAAAATACTAAAGATAGTGAAGTGGAACCAAAGAAAGTAAGAAGAACGCATCTAAAGAATTTGATAAGAACACCGGAAGAATGGGAGATGATGAACAATCGGTTAATTAATGTACTGAATATCCCAATTATCAACAATAAAAAAATCATGAATGCCAGAGACTATAGGAGGAGATTAAAAACAATTTCAATAATGACTTACCATAAAACTATAGTTTACAACTTAGAGAAGACCAGAGATAAATGGGAAGTACCAGAAATAGAAATACGTGGGAAAATATCAATGATATCACTAGTCATTGATGGACCAGTAACATATTGTTTTAATCAACAATATGATAGGATGAGTCGAATAAGCTTTGCAGCAAATGGAAGAATAAGAACGGGAAGAATGAAGTACAAGGAAGAAGCGAGAGATGCCACAAGGAAAGAAATAATTACAAAGACAATGGTAGTGCGGACAATAAGGTCAACTGAGATTATGGACCCGGGATAAATTATATACCACACACCATCAAGAAAAGGGACGGATGCTACGCTAACGGACTACGGCCAAAGAACCATTTTAAGGAGGCGAGAAATAAGTTTCATTGAGGAACAATAATATGAATAAAGAATAAGGAAACAGAACCATACAAATGAAGGTATGAGCAACTGACCGGCATAACGAAAATTACCAAAAGATCATCTATACTGGGTACAGAAGGACATATGACAATAAGCACTATAATAAGAAGTGTAAACGTTATTATAAAACCACAAAATTCTAAAAATATAGTAAGAACAACTTACAACTAATGATTTATGAGAATTAATTTGGAAGTGAAGAATTTATTATTATAAAACCACCAAAATTCTAAAAAATATAGTAAGAACAACTTACAACTAATTATTTATGAGAATTAATATGAAACTGAAGAAATTGTTATTACAATACCACGAAATCGACAAAATATAGTAAGCTCATCTTACCAACTTTGATAATTCAGAATATAATTTTAAATGAAGCCCAATAAACAAGGTTGAATATTTCAGAATTTAGATGAATAGTAAGGACAAATTACAGTACAGTTTAATAATGTAATTATGAATCAAGCAGATAAACAACTGGGAATAAATTTCCAAATTCTAAACAAAATAAGCACCTCTTATTAAACACAGTTATGAACTTATTATTGGAATATAAAAGAAAGATGCAACATCCATAAATTAGAAGAAACTATAGTGATATAAAATGAATAAGAAAGGACAAATGTAGACAATCAACGATGAAAATGAGACAAGGCTAGAAACGAATTTATTGCAAATAACCTATCATGATTGTGAGAGAATCAACAACAACTGAAGATGCAAATTCTTGTTATGTTTTAATTTAAATGAAGATAGTGAATGAAAAATGAAGATTAAGCAGTACTGATAAAGAAGGAAGGAAGATAGTACCAATAGAAAATAAAAAATGTTATTAATATCGCCACAAGAAAATAAACATCTGAAAGAATCAATGGAAAGAAATATTTAGATCTGACAAGTTAGACTGAGTGAACAATCCCAAGAATATATTATATTATTTTTATTTGATTTAGTCGTGAATAGACTAGTGATATTTAAATGTGATTGACTGACGAGATAGCTCCAGCAATCGATATTATTTATGTATTATGTATTGTAAGGACAGCGGGGTATTAGGTCAAGAGAGCCCCCCGACTGATTCCAGAATATATGGTGATTAATTTGTTAGGGAAGTAACATGTTCCAGGGATAGAACACTTATAATTAAAGACAAGTATACCAGATCATAATAAGAATAACAAATGATACTGTGAAAGTTAAGATAATTGATAATTTCAACAAAAACAATATTTTATTAAAATGATCAAATTTGGTGGCAGGGTAATATGTAACATTACATTTGGAACAATATAATATCTTACCTGATTTAATGAAAACTTTGGTTAAGAAGCTAACAAGAAGAACAATATCTTCAAAGATGATAGTGAAGAAGAACGACTAACAATTTTAGACTGACTAGTAAGACAACTGACCGTACCCAAATTAATGATTTAGGCTAAGTGATGCAGATATCTTCAAACCCCAACTATGACATGAATTTTCAGTATTGACCAAACAAAGAATTGTAAAGGCAAACAGTTTATGAACCAGAACTATAAAGAAACAAATGGTTTCAGTTAATGTATCGGTATATCCAGATAATCAAAATACAAAGTGAGGGATAATAGGCCCAAACATGTAATATTATGTAAGAGAAATATTAGTAAATAATTAAGTTAATTGATGTAACAAAAATATAGATACACATGATTATAGATACATGAACCATACAAATAATTGTCACATATAGAGTTCATAGGGTTGTCCAGTAAACAACAAATTATAACATGGTCACAATAACATTTATAACAAGAGTATAACCTAGATAAACAGTAAATGTAACAAGATTATTAGAACTGTGTGGTGAGGTAGAGCAACAGTGTTCAATTTATTGTAATTTTTGTAAGTCAAACATCAGTAAGTATACGGATGTTGAAACCAATATAAATAGTAAATATGACAGAGACAGTGTCAGAATAATGAGTGAGTTAGCTGACAAGGGACTAACCAATTAGTATAGAATTTGTTTTGTACAATGTGCATGTTTTATGTTTTAGGCACAGTGTTATCATAGTATTTGTGTTGTGTTTTTTAGTATGTAACAGATGATACAGTTAGTTTAAAGGAATGTCAATTTAATGATATTAATTCCATTTTTTTTATGTTGTGTTAACAAATATAACAATAGAGCTGATGTTAAACCATGGTAAATTAATTGACCAAGCAGAATGAACTATATAAAGATGTTTTGTTAAGTGTCAAACACCTATACAGTTTGAGTAGAAAACAGTTATTTGTGCAAGGAATTGGTATAATCATAGCCATGTGGGCATGAATTTAACTATTAGAATAATATATTTTTTGTGTTGTTAAAATAACGTTATATGTTAAACCATTTTGATGAGTGTTAAAAATTAATTTAATTGTTAAAGATGTTAAAACATGGTGATGAAGGTAATACTATTACATAGGCCAGGTGAAACCAACTTTAGTAAATTTTGAACAATTATATTAGAAATTTTGTAAAGCAAATGTGAAAAGGTAGATGTATTTATAGGTAATAACGTGTACAAGGAATGTAGAAATAAAATAACACATATCAAGTTATTTAAGAAAATTCCAAATGATAAAATTGTAACATCCATAGTTTTTAAGTAAAAATAGGCATGTTTGGTGTCTAAATATAACAAATGTGAAGATCAAAATAATGCTGATAATGGTTTTAAATTCCCATTCAGTATAGAAAAGTTATGTTAATTTAAAGATTTTGAACAAATTTTAGACTTTGAAATAACGAAAGTATATGACAATGTAGATCCGGATTAGCCAACCAGGTTCCAAGTTTACCCTTAGCAACCAGAAATTTGGGATAAATAAAATGAGACTTCTTTGACAACGATCTTAGCAGATAGACGCGTTCTTAAATCGTCTTACATTATATGTTATAAAGTGTGAAAAAACAATACAACTAGATAAATACAGTTAGAGGTACACTACATGAACTTTTTGCAACAACAGAAGACTACCCATTAGATGGATGAGAAGAAATAATAACCAGGAAGAAGATTTGAAGTGGACGAGGGACGAGAAGAAGATCTGACGTGTACGTGGGACCTATTTACAACCAAGAAGAGTACAAGAAGAGGATTTGGTGATCTGACATCTCATTATATCGTACTTCAACACATACACTTGTATACACGTATTTTAAGCAATAATCAACTGAATTACAGACACCATATAACACGAACACTAGAAACAACCACTAATAACACCATATAAGATTAACACCTTTTTAATCACAACAAGAACTTTTAATTCACACAATAACTATCAAAGCCTGAACTAGACATAACCTTTTTTAAAACTGGCAACCACTATACAATTTCTGTGTGCACGTATCACTCTAATGTTGTAATATCCTGTAATTGTAAACTTGTATTTTGATTAATAGTGTAATATTTTGTATAATTATAAATCCCCGAACCATATACGCCCTGAGATAATTGATATATTTTAATTTAAAAACGTTAACAAAAAGCATTGTTTTGGTCTGGAAGGAATACTGAACAGCTACTGCTGCCAACTGGTAAAGAAGACTTATATTTTGCGCTACAATTGCGATTATCCTGTTTAAATTTATAAAAAACAGTCAACTAGTGTTTTTTACGAATAAAGGATTCCACAAGGATATATGTTTGATAATATTTGTGTGTCGTTATTATTGTCGTTACATTTAGTAAATAGAATTCACAGATTGCAGCGGAACCGAAGGTTGGCATCGGTGAGTGACGTCACGGAAAAGAAGCAGCGTAGTGGGAGTAAGCGGCAATTTACAAAATCATTCGCCGTTCAACATAACACATTTATTACACATCGACGACTCCAGTGAGAGTTTGTCGCTACATTGTTTATATACATATTACGAGTTCACACTTCCTACGGGTGGTGTAATCCAAGTGCACACGACATATTTACAAGTAACTGATTTATAATAACATTGTATGTAACGAAATATTCTCTGGTTACAAATAGACGAACCCGGAGAGAGGCAACGTCACGTTTCCATTAGAATCAATCCTCTCATAGATAAACATTATATCGTTACAATATATATCGTACAGGTTTCAGATATATCTTCTACCTTCCAGAAGCGTTGCGAAAGCGCTCGGAATGCAGGATCGTCTTTCATTTTTTGAAGGCACTTGTCACTAAATATATTAAGTTACTGATAATTAATTAAGCCAAAATTGTCAGTAAACACAGTAACAACGGACTAACAACATGCAACAAAAGTGGAACATGCAGCATTTTACGACAGAGATACGATTGTTGCTTATCATTTGCGTGTTGTATCGTGTCTGTGGGCGCTGACTTATACCCTAACCTGCGTTCAACTTCTAATCTACATCATATTGCTGCTGAATGATAAAATCAGTCATAAAATATTTCAGGTTTTGGAATTGGTTTGTTTCTAAACGTTATTGTACAGATAACTCTACTGTCTCTATGAAGACCATAAGAAGTGACTGCCAAGGAACCATACAAATTGCAAGAAATTCATTTAAAAAATTAGACTGAGCATACAGGTATTGATACTCGCTTTGGAATTGATAACGAGTGGACGTTGCGCTGGTCCAAGACGCTTGATCTGCCAATTGTGACGAATCCAAGATAAAAAAGATACAGTACCGTTTACCAAATGGTAAAAGCTTAAGAGCATGATAATGTCTTTCAGCCGCCAGCTAAACGCTACATTTGCGCAAAAGAAACAATCAGTCAGTCAGTAACCATAATAATAATTACGATGCAGTACAGACAAACATTTTAATGAATAGATGCAGGATCGTTAGCTGAATCACATACGAAGACAACCATTAACTAGAGACAATAACCTATCTACAGTTATGCTGTGTTGTTTGCTTGTTAGGTCTTTAATCTGCGACGACGTTAGCATGTTAGCGGTAGCGGTTTTAGTTAACGATTCCCGGCTGGTAAATTGTGCTAACACTTGATTTTAAACTTTCAGGACGCTTTATAAATCTGGTTTAATTGTTTGCAGTAATATTATTTTTAACACATTATATATATTGCGACGTATCAAAACAAACGTTTATTTACAACAATCCCAATGACGTCACGCAAGAATGACGTCATGCAGCGTGATGCGTTACAGTTTACAGCGTTACAGAAATTTTCAAATGATGGCCAGCCAAAAGACATTATCATGTCAAAATCCCGTAGAGTTACTTGCAATAGTTATTATAATAAACTGCTCTCCGTGAAGTGCAATATAGTCCGTTTAGTGTTACCTATATACACTTCAAGATAACGGGAAAGGTGTAAGACTAGGACACACAGTTGAGCAGTAACAGTGTCGGTTCGCGATGCGAAATTGTATATAACGCGAGAATTATGTACACGCCCGGAAGCGATGCTGAGTTCGGACAGAGTAAATTGACTTCTAGATAGTATCAACTCGTCGTCTGAAGGATCTGCAGACGACATTACAGGGACGTGAAGTTGTATTATTTTATGCATACTTATAAAACTTATTTAAAAGGAAGACACTAGTACAGGTTACGTTAGTAAAGATTTTATAGTTTATATAAAGCAAAATAAGAAGCGAATTATTTCACTGCAGAAAATTAAATTTTATTTTGTGTTACGAATGTCAACAGAGACAAATTACTTTGTTTTTGTAAACTGAATTAATGTCACAGTATGTTTTCTGATAAATTAACAGTATAATTAATAAATCCGATTCATTCCAATAACCTCTATCTTGACTGCTCATTCTGTGCAACTCATATACCTCGCAATACATGTACTAAATTAATTGAAATTTCTAAGTAATTTATTTTACTAAAATGTTTTAATCTCCAACTAAGCTACCGTCGATATTAACGTGAAGTCAAGCATAATACTAATAACAACAATAACAGTGGTGATACATCTAGTATAGCTCCGATTGAGTATCTAGAATAACCTGCGCAGGACCTCTGTTAATGCGCAATTGCCAGATAAATCTTGTGTTATCAATTAATGTTTCATGGTAATCACGTATCTGCCGGCCAGTTACATTTGGTTTCTCTATTGATATATTTTGTCCCTTAGTAGACAGTTAGTGGTACATACTACTGCGTAAGAACTGAGAGAGTGGAAGCAACAGCCCACATATTTGTCTGTTTATTACAGCTAACATATGTTATCGCGTTCAAACCAGTTATTCTGTACAGATTTGTACTTGTGCACATTAATGCTTGTATACATTGTACGTCATATTATATATTTAAGATAACTGAATGTGTAGTTTACGTTCAATTAATTTCAAATGAAAAGTTTTTATTTTCAACCAACTCTGTAATACAGTTTACTATAATGGACGTAGTGACAATTTGTCGTTTAAAAAGCGGTGTGAAAACACAAACGTCACAAAATGTTACATACTTGTAAGAAACAGTTAATGAAAAGTGTGTATACGGTAAGAACAAAATCCAAATTTTACGGTAGAAGCTAGTGCTCTAACGGTAGCCAAATATTCGGGTGTATGAGTACATAAGTGTTTTTATGTAAGACAATAAAAGAGTCCTACATTGTCAAAAATCGAAGAATGTAAAATTATTTAATTGACGACATTACCACGTTGAAGAGACGATTAATGAGAGACTTTTGCAAACTCTAAAATTTAAAATTCACGAATTATGCCGCTGAAAATAATTGTGGACAGTTTGTAAAATTTTTGAAACTATAAGTAGGAATAATATTTACTATATTTTTGAGATTAATGTTCATATATTATTTAAGATTAAAGGTTAATTTTTTCCAAGGGAATAGCGCTACAATTGAAACAATAGTTTTTAGTCCCATCTTAACAATTTCCATAAAATAACAGTGTCGAAACGAAAAAGAAAAGTTGAGGTATTATCTCAATTACACATTGCTGAAAGTAAGACATTCCAAAGAAAGTTGTTTGTTTTTATAATCGTTGAACTAATAAGACGCAGAAATAATTCCACTAGTCCCTGTGAATTATTTTGTGCCACGAATTTTAGTGTTACGACGGTCTACTTGGTCGTAGTATGGTACAGTGGAAAACAAAATACAAGACACCAGTTACGTCACTAATCACCACATATAATTATCACAATTAAACGGTTTGTAATTAACAAGACAGTCTCTTACAACAAATCAATTAAAAATTGTTCACACGACATAAAAATATTAACTGATATAAAACACAATTGTATTACAATAGTCTCGCACAATTATAAAACACGTAATACTTCGCCACAATACTACAAACCGCATTCCAATAATTCGCAACCCAAACTGAAACTGAAAGTCGCCGAGTACTTGTATTTACAACCCGCCGAGGTTCCAGAATATTCGCTAATAGGCGACTACTAGAAAACAGTACGCATCAGCTCTACACTAGGACGCTATTGATTGCGGCCTTGACACAGTCCGTGGGCTGGCGACGTACAGAAAAGTCTCGCGAGCGCATGTTGAAATCACGTACGCCACAACATTCAGCCGGATTCGTCTGGAACATTCGATAAACACGTAGATTGTTCTGTAATGTCGTAACAATAGTCTCCCTACCTTTAGAGTCACATCGCCATTATCTAAGCTCATTTTATGCTGATTATTTTTAAGGGGTTTGCTTGAATATAGATCACATCTAAAGTTGAATGGTTTAAATTAAAACATTTAAAATATGTTAAAAACAAATTTTGAATACCAAAGGAAGTTATACATAACCACCGGATTTTTATAAAGTAGGCACAAGAATATACGTGCATTTGTAATCGACAGGTGTTGATTATTTATCACAAATATATTAAGTAACTGTTACATAATTTTATTTATTGTTATTATGATTCCTTTCGTTTTTTATCACACATCGACCTTCATCAAACTAAATGAAAATAATAATATTTTTAAATACTTAAAAAAAAGTTTAAAAAATACAGTTACTTTATATTATATTTTTACAATAGAAATGTCCTATTCACACCCAAAATTAAATTGTTTATTTTCCCAGTAGCGTGCAATCAGCAACCAGCAAAAACAATCCAGCCTATTTACAATGGTTAGTTATAAATCACCAACGGAGTAGGCGCAATCACTAGTAGCTCGTTCGGGTTGCGCTATCAATAATGAATTGATGACGTGAGATAGACGGATTTATACCACGAGTACAATACAGGAAATGTGTGTCGTAATGCCTTCGTATTCACTACTATCGTGAAGCCACTGGCATTCAATAGTGGCTTTCCAGCTTCCTTTTGGAGCATGTAGTGGCGGCCACCATAGGAAGAGGTGGGTTGGGGAGTCGGAACAGGTCACAAGGCTTATTCACTGCAATTGACAGCAACAATTTTAAGCCATAGTTGTATCAAGACAGTTTTCTTCTTCTATCAATCTAATAAGATAACTGTGAACTCTAGAGTATTTCTATAAATCACTCAGCGGTAGTCATAATAGTAGTCATAATGGATAAATAATTTCTTGGCCGTCGCCGCATCAACAACTAATTCCATCTGGAATTTTTTGTGACACACACACACACACACACACACACACACACACACACACACACACACACACACACACACACACACACACACACACACACACACACACACACACACACACACACACTATACACATATAATATTTAATGTTTATAATGACTATACCTCAAGATGTTTTTTCCTTATTTGTACATGTTTAGGGACGCTTTGTGCTCCCATCCTCAGCCTTCCGAATTTTGAATCATGTGAAGTACTTGTGTGTTGGTTGGTTATTGTTGTGGTTTCCTGTTGGCCTTTGACACATTAAATTGGCATTATTGTGTGTGATTGTGGTGTATGTATTAGTATTTTGTGTATTTTCGCCGCATCAACAACTAATTCCATCTGGAATTTTTTGTGACACACACACACACACACACACACACACACACACACAATATAGGCCTACATATAATATTTAATGTTTATAATGAGTATACCTTAAGATGTCCTTAAGATGTTTTTTCCTTATTTGTACATGTTTAGGGACACTTTGTGCTCCCATCCTCAGCCTTCCGAATTTTGAATCATGTGGTGAAGTACTTGTGTATTGGTTGGTTATTGTTGTGGTTTCCTGTTGGCCTTTGACACTTTAAATTGGCATTATTGTGTGTGATTGTGGTGTATGTATTAGTATTTTGTGTATTTTCGATGTTGAGTGCTTTGAAAATTGTGTCATGTTTTGTATTGATTTGTATTTGTTTAGGTATTAGTTTGTTTTGTGTTTTATGTTTGTATATTTGTAAATTTTCCCAAATGTTCATTATGGTGCTTTTGTGTGGTATGTGTTTTATTAGAGTCATGTTGGTTATGTCTGGAAATTCATGTCCAGTGTTTATTGCATGTGTGGCTAAATTACATTTATATATTTCTGGTTTTTGTATGCGTTTAGATGTTCAAAATAACGTTTTTTCATTTGTTTTTTGTTTGTCGTATGTAACATTTATTGCAATCTTGGCATTCAATTATTTATATACCATTGACTGTTGTATTATACTTGTTGTGTGGGTTATTTAGTTTTTGTAAATAGTTTTGTATGCTATTTTTATGTTTGTGTTTTTAAATAGTTTTGTTAGCTTTGCCATTTTATTATTTATGTATGTGAATGTGGCCCATTTTTTATTTGTGTTATTATTTATGTTTTGTTCATTTTGATTAATTCTTAATTGTTCAGTTTTTATTTTATATTTAATTTTATTTTCTACTTTGTTTAGAGCATTTTATTGTATCCATTTTCATAAGCAATTTGGTATATTATATATCTTTCTTTGTTTGCTTCTTGTTTGTTTAGGAGTATTTTGTACATTCTGTTAAATAGTGAATAGAATGCTGCCATTTTATGTTGTGGTGGGTGGTCAGAATGGTTAGGTATAATGATGTTAGTGGAAGTTGTTTTTGTGTATATTGCATATTGTAGGTGGTTATTGTATCTTGTGATGGTTATGTCTAAATAGTTGATTTCGTTATGTTTTTCTTTTTCTTCTGTGAATTGTATTTTTGGATGTATGTTATTGATTTGTTTTAATATGTGATCTGCATTTGTATTTTTGTAATTTGATACATATAGCCCATCATCTACATATCTTATCTTTATGTCATTTGGATCAAATGAATTTATAATATTTTGTATTTTGATGTCCATGCGTTGTAAGAATATTTCTGCTATTATGCTATATAATGGAGATCCCTTTGCCAGACTTTCTCGTTGTTGATAAATATTGCTATTGAATTCAAAGTAATTTTGTTTTAGTATTAGTTGGAGGCTATTTTTTATTTCAGTTATATATTGTGTTTCTTCATTTTGGTTTTTAAGTTTGTTTATTATTATGTCCATTGTTTCATCATTCCAGTAATGTTGGTGTACATATTTGTGATACCATTAAGAAAAATGTGTTTTCATCGATATTTATTACCTTTTGTTTGTCTATTAATTTGTTTGTATTTTTTATGTTATGATAATTATTTGTTATATGGTTACTTTCTAGTTTTTGTGGTATTATTTTTACTATTTTGTATGTAGGTGCTTTTTTGAAGTTGATTATTGGTTGTATATGGTTGTATTGTGTTGTTTAATTTGTGTATTTTTATTAGACTATTCATTTTAGGTGGTTCTGGATTATTATTTATATATTATGTAGTTTTATCGTTTGTTTAAGATATTTTTCTGTTGGGTATTTATTTAGTTGTATGCATTTATTATTGTTGATGAAGTCTTCAGTTTTTTCTGATGTAGTCTGTTTTGTCAATAATTACTGTTACTTGACTTTTGTTGGCTTTTGTCGGCTAATTTAAAATGATTAAATTGTTGTTATTTACTTTATTTTTAATTTCTTTTATTGTTTTATTTATCTTGCTTCTGTTTTTATCTGTTTTTTATTTTACTAGTAATTATTTTTTTAATTATATGTGTTGCTCCTGTTCGTTTTTCTTCTTGTATATTGTCTTGTATTAGGTTAATGGCATATACTGTTTATACTATTAAATTTTCTAGTTTTTGTTTATGTTTTGATTTAGGTTAGATTTGTCATATTGTTTAATATTCTGTTATAGTTGTCAACTTATATGTGTGTGTGTGTGTGTGTGTGTGTGTGTGTGTGTGTGTGTGTGTGTGTGTGTGTGTGTGTGTGTGTGTGTGTGTGTGTAAAACAACTTTAAGTGCAGTGAAATGGTGGGTAAGGATGCTATAGCATCCGTAGCCGCATATGGTAATTTAAAAACATTAATTTAAATAACTGTTGAGAAATGGGAAATTCTGAGATGGGACTTACATCAGAATACTCGTAATAAAACGATGTAGTTGACAGAAGTTATTTTTTAAAATCAGAGAATGAATACATGCGTTTTTTATGTAAAATGGTTTTATAGCCCATAAAATTGGTCGTAAAATATTTCAGGCTTTTTGAACAAGACTTATTCTGTTCAGAAACCTTGTACAGGAACATTTATCATCTTTAAGAAAAACATAAGTAGTGGTATTAGAGAACTAAACAGATTAAGAGAAATTCAGTCGATGAAAATGACTTTGAACGGATAGATCAGTCTCTGTTTGGAATCGATAACGAGAAAACGCCGCTTTGGTCCATAACGATCTGCCTGCCAATCTCGACCTTCTCAAGTTATAAAATTCTTGTACTGTGAGAGTTACTGTGAGCAGTATTACAAATGTGCTGTCCGCAAAAGTGCAAAATATTCTGATTAGGATATACAGACACTTCGAGCTGACTGGAAAGGTAAAAGCATAATACACCAGTTAAGCAATAACAGTATCGGTTCGCGGTGTGAAGTCATATGTACCGAAGAGAGATATCTACACGCCCGAAAGCAACCCTGAAGCCGGACGGAGTAATTTGACCAACGTATTCATCCAGATAAGATCAACTTGTCGGCTAGAAGATCTGCAGTCTACATTAAAGGGTTGTGAACTTATATTATTTATACATACTTATAAAAACTCGTTGAAACGAAAGACTCTATTACAAGTTGCAGCAGCAAAGGCTGTATAGTTTAGATAAGACCACAGAACTTTTCAAATATTAATTTATATCATTGTGAAGATATCAAGTTTCAATCTGTGTTACGAAGGTTAACAGAGACGACTAATTATTTTTATAAACTGTATTAAAAGCAAAGTAGAATGTCAGAATGTCATTAATAAATCCACTTCAATCCGCTAACATACATCTCGACTACTAATTCTACGTGACCTCTATACATCGCATAGAATTTGGCGCCACAACGTGTTTGGGTTCAATAAGTAACAAAAATTATAATTAAATTACAGAAAATTAAAAATCGTAAAAATTAAAAAAATTGTACGTTGAATAAAAGAAGTAGCTGTATATTGTAGCATCACAAGATGATACAAAACAACAAACTCAACTGAATTATCAAAATATTTATGAAACTTGATCAAATAAACAAATAATAGGTAACTGAATGAGGAATGCAGTAGAGGATGAGTGATCTAATGAGAACAATCTAAAAATTAATTATATAAAGGAAGGGTTATAATAACTAATTTAATAAACCATGAATAAATAAAGAATAATTGTTACAGATGCAGGAATAGATTAAAAACATAAATTAGCCTTGTAAACAAACATAATAAATAACTTGACAAAACAGACATTTAAAAGGACTAGACTAGACTATATCTTTAACATAATAAATTACCCAATAGATTAGGGGAGTGAGTGAATATATCTTATTAAAATATTGGAAAAAAGTAATGTTTAGTATATAAGCAAAAAATATATTTAGGGTTAAGAAAAATCAGTTACGTAACAAGCCTAACAGTCCAGCTAGGTCTCAGACCTAAGACTGCATTTGTAATTATCATATGTATAGAGTTATAGTAAAGATCAGATAATTATGGTCATAATTATGTGTATTAAAAAGGGAAAAATGATAAATAGTGATAATTAAACTGTGCAAATGACACAGCGTAAACAATAATAAAAATATAAAACATTGTGAACTAAATATGACCAGTAACTTGCAACATAACCGTAAGGAAATGTAAGACAACAAACTATAAACCTAGATTCAGTATAAAATATACTGGAAGTATATATCCAGTAATATCTGAGTGTCACTAATAGACACTTATGCAATTCAAATAGAGATCATTATGTTTTAAAAATGTTGCAAAAGTTTTATTTTTGTATAATAATGTTGTAGTGTACGGTAGGAAGGAAAGACTACTATTGTATATTAAAGAATGATAGAAATGTAAGGGAGATGTAATGTAAATAAACTGGTAGTATAAAGTGTGACAAATAAACTGACTACTAGCCAATAATGTTAAAGAAACCACTATTGTTGTTTATGGACACATAATAATATAGTTAGTAAGAAATAAATGTTAAACAGAACCTACATCTACTTGGTAGATACGAAGAGACAATATAACGTATACAAGTTGTAATAGACAATATCCAATATGTAAAGAAATGGTATATGTTATTAGATTAAGACATGAGTAATCTAAAATGTTTGTAATGTACTAATAAGAATGTAATTAACAAGATGTCTACTTGGAACAAAAAACCCAACATATACTGTAGAAGATAGACAGTAATATTACAAGGTACAAAGCATGTCTTAAATCAGAATGTGTATAGTAAAAGATCATGTTGTTTATTAGGATTAAATACCAAATGTTACAATGTAGTCGGAGTAAGTAATTTTATGGTAAGAATCCAGAATAGCCCAATGTACACAAAACATGTTTATGCCTATTATATAAGTCAAGAGTTTTGTAGAAAGTTAAAGTTCCTAATTATGATTAATAGTATTAAAATGTTTGTTAACAGCATACAACCGAGAAAACAAAAAATAGAATAAAAAGATAACTGTTAAAAATATTTATAATATAGGCCAAACATTGAAATTGTTCATTTTTCTTATTGTAACCCCTCTTTCGATTTTTTTATGCTTAAAAAAAACAATTTTTTTTTTAAAGAGGGGCCACTAGTTAATTAAAATTAGGCGGAAGGCCTAGAGAAGCAAAAAATGCGCTGGGTCCAGTGAGACGGGACTTGCAATTAAACTCGATGGTTAAACAACAATAACAAATTTTATTAAAAATTTCAAGTCTTGACATTCATGCATATGAGTAGTAAAATTCATAACTCTTCTTTAATACAACATGTAACTTCAAATTTCGACAAACCCACGTTAATATTACATATACAACTTTAAATTTTTTCTCTCCCCTTTTTCTTTGAATTCAATCTTGATACACAATATAACTTTAATAGAATTAAAAAAATTTCATTAAAACTTCTAATCCACTCCCTGACATTGTAACATTCTTAAAATATACATATGTAACATCATAATCCATAATTCAATAATTTCTCATAAATACACATAAATACAACATCCACCAATATACTTACATGAACACACATAGAACACACATATACATATATACATATATACCACACACACATGTTCACCTGGCCGACAGCCTATACATATATATTTTCACCATACCTCAGGAGAGTGTGGAAAACCCCAGTATCTGTCACCAAGACCCCCATCCCAACCTACCGTAATCGGATAAAGTGCCCAGCCTGCTTTAAAAACTTTTCGTTGAGAAAACAAATCCATTAACTCGTCAGAGTATAACTGAGTTACAACAAATGAAATTATTACAAGTATGAGAAATGGCCGAAGTCAATTTGGCAATACACCCCGAACAACTCTTAAGTTACAAGCATTAAAAATTTAGGTATAATTCCCCCAAATAGTAAGGTGCCATCGCAAGGTCAACATGACTGCACGGTCTTATAAAATGGATATTTCTCAGCTGCTTTTATGCTCTTACAAAAATACAGATTTGAACAAAAACCCTAGTGGGACGTAACCACCAGAAAATAACATAGAACTGATTTTACAACCTCATATTTATAATTGAAAAAGTGAAAACCGGTAGTGTACTCATATTAACAAAACTCAACAATTAATGCACTGGCTATGGCAGTAAAAACAAGATGAAAATTTACTTATTACAGAATTATTAAACATCTAACATAAATTTTTAAATGTATAATAAAAATTTTAATTGATAAAATGAGAACCGGTAGTGTGCTCATATTAACAAAACTCAACAATTAATGCACTGGCTATGGCAGTAAAACAAAACAGTTTATCTGGCCCTTCCAGATAAACTGTCTGCTAATACTGGAAATGGTCTTCGAAATCCCCTTATGTCCACCTACCGGGGAATTGTGGTAGTAGCTGAAGACCATGGGCACGAGTTTGCTAGGCAGTTCTATCTTCGGGGCACGTCTTTTCTCTCTCTGCAGCATAGGACGCCCTTGGACAAGAAGTAAGGGACCTGTACGTTACCCTCTTTTAGATTTTGGATGATCGGACCCAACTCTTCATCATCTAACTGATGGGGTAACACATCAGTAAAAGCTAAAGGAAAGGCCAGTAAAACAGAACAGGGTTGCTCAGGCTGGGCTTCGCTGGGCTGGAAAAACATACGGGACAAAGCATCTGCAACCACATTTTGAGTTCCCCGAATGTGTTGCACCTTGAATTTTAAAGGAAGAGATCTTGACCACCCATCGTCCAATCTTACCCAGCTGCCGGGAATGAGCGAGAAGCCAAGAGAGAGCCTGGTTGTCGGTCTCGAGCAGGAACTCAGCATTTTCCAAGAAACGCCTTAACTTGTCTAGAGCGTAAACAACAGCTAAACACTCTAGCTCATAGACTGAAGACTTCCGTTCTTGTTGGGTCAATGTTCTGGATATAAAGGCCACAGGCTGCCTAGCCCCATCCACGACTTGGGACAGAACCGCCCCGAGCTCAATCGAACTCGCGTCCGTTTGTAAAATGAAAGGTTGGGAGAAATCAGGCATCCTCAACACCGGGGGGGAAATGATGGCCTCCTTCAACGTTTCGAAGGCCGTGTGTTGTTTTTCCCCCCATAAAAATTTGGCGCCCTTCTTTCGGAGTTCATTCAGGAGGCCGCGATCTCAGCCGCGTTCGGAATGAAGCGCCGATAGAAATTCACCATCCCCACAAATCTCGCGATGCCTTTGCCATCCTTTGGTGGGGGAAAGTCCCTGATTCCCTGTGTTCGCTCTGGATCCACAGTGACACCTCTATGGGAAATCAGGTGTCCCAGAAAAGAAATTTGGGTCTGGGCGAACTTCACCTTTTCGGGGTTGACAGTGAGGCCAGCACCCCTCAACCTGCACATCACCTCTTCGAGATGACCCTCATAACCCTTGCTGTACACCAGCAAGTCGTCAAGATAGTTAAAGACGTACTTAAACTTGACATCGTGAAAAACGGTGTCAAGTAAACGGGTGAGTGTTTGGGCCCCTACCGCTAGACCCATGGGAACCCTGGTGTACTGGTAGAGGTTCCACGGAACACAGAATGCCGTGTAGGGCCTACTTCCCTCCGTCAGCGGGATCTGGTGATATGCAGAATTGAGGTCGATGATGGTAAAATACCTCGCCTCACTGAACCAATCGAACGCGGAATGAAGGCCTGGAAGTGGGACCGAATCTACCTCAATGTTGGCGTTGAGTTTGCGGTAGTCGATCACCATCCGATGTTTACCTACAGGTTTGGGCACTAGGAACGCCGGACTGGCATAACTGGACTGAGAAGGTTCAATCACCCCTTGGTCTAATAACTCCTGAACCTTCTCCCTTAAGATACTCATTTTTGGAGGGGCAAACTTATAAGGGTGGGAGCGCACCACCTTGGAGTCAGTCAGGCGAATCTTATACTCCAAGAGATGTGTGAGCCCAAGGGCCGGAGTTAGCACAGTGGGGAAGCGCTCACACAACTGATCTAATGCTGATTGCTGGGACTGGGAGAGGCGGTCTCTAGATGTGTCGGGGCACTCAACCTCTTGGATATCCTGCCTAGTCCCCTGATATCCAAGGAAAGGGATTACAACTCCCCGATTAAATTTAAAATAGCATTGGTGCTCTTTGATGTCAATTACGAGACCACTTTTACAGATGAAGTCGGCACCAATAATGCACTCAACTCCCAGAGCAGGAGAAACCAAAAAGCTCCACACCCAAGAAAATCCCTCGATCTTAAATTTGAATGAAACTACCCGGGAAATGGGCAGAATTTCCTGGGATGCCGTCCAGCACACCACGGAAGACTGTTCCGAACTTTTTATTAAACCCTGTCTTTCAAGGTCCTCGCACACTCTAGATGATATTATTGATCTTGCTGACCCGGAGTCGACTAAGGCTCTGAGTTGACTCCTCTTCAATTCTAGCAGCAAGAAGGGGCATATAGAAGTGGGCCTGGAGATGGACTGGAGGACCTTGATACCCGAAGAACGGGGACCTACCGATGGCCTGGAGGCGCGTACCCTCGAAGACCCCCGATAGAGAGGGGAAGATTGTGCCGAGTCTGGGAGATACGGCGCGCATTCACCATATAACGTCAGGAAAACGTTAAAGGCAGTACGGTATTTAAAGCGGTTTAATTAGTGCTGCACCCTAGCAGTGGAGTTAAGCAATACGGCTGCCGGAATTATCTTTAAGAACGAGTCCTTGATAAGTGCTGGCCTCTAGCGTTAGCCAAGGTTTACGGGTTTAGAAAGCGGAAACGGTATCAAAGAAAGGTTTGTCTCGCATAAATGGTCGCCTAGATCGGCAGCTTATTTTCGTTCTCTCCGGCAGATGGTGATTTCTTCCATTATTCTTCCACCTAGGACAGGCTAAGATCTAAATAGAACTGCGGTAAGTCTCGCCAATATTTTCATAGTTAAGTATTTAAAGTTTTACTAAAGAAAAACTTGTTTAATAGGCCACAATAGTGAATTTCTGATAACCTTATTAAGTTACCTCATGGTTATTGTACAATGCGTAATTCAGTGTAAGTTGCATACAACTTTTACTAGGGATCATAGTAAAACTTTATTCATATCAGGAAGCTTACTGAGGCACCAATTGAGAGTCATATAATTGCCAAATGGTATTAATTTATATAGCAAAGAAATGATGTAATCAGATATACCTATCTCGACCACGTGGCACAATATATTCAGACTATGTATAAAGCTTATTAAAATTGTAACAAGCCAAATATTAGCTAAACAAAATTGAAGTATGTTCACCCACATGGGTGAAGTTATTATTATAAAATTTAACTGTACTATATGTTTTCAAATAGGGCCTGTTGGCCATATAATCTTGTCAAGTATTATATTTAGATAGCCCTAAAGCTATGTTAAGATTATATATGGGTTTTGGGGGTGTGTGAACTTTCTAGGGGCATTGTTTTGTGTACTCTGGCTGATATAATGTTGTGTAATCAGGGTTCCCCGAGGAAGTCGAGGAAACAGCCCAACAACAACCTGAACATGTAACACCTAGAACTTCTCTCACTTCATCTGCCGGAGGAATTGCCATGACGAAGCACCAACACCTGTAATGTAGGCCACGAGATTGCCACTTCACCCCCATGGACAAAAATAAGGTGATCTCAACCCATTATATTCTTTACACGTAGTGATGCACTCAATAAGAGCCAGTGAACCAATTCAATCAGTCAACAACATGACTTTCAAGTTTTAAATATTTTAATTGGATCCCCAAATAACGGGACAGTATAGTGCGTGAACTGGGTGGGAAATCATTTGTAAATTTTATTAATTTGTTGTATAATCTGTTAGGTCAGGGGCTGACATGTATCTTTGGCAGTTCACCTTTCACACGTGCAATTCCTGCTTATTTTCAGTATAAGGGTTTCATTACTGCTTTTAAGTCATTCATTCAATTTGTAATTTCTCTGTTTCAATTTAGTGTTCATTTTATATACATATTTCTCAATTTAAATTCAGTTTGGTTTATATAGGGATTGAAATTTCTGGGGTAGTTAAATAGATTCACAAGTTTAATCCTGTACTGGTGCCTGTTCATACAGTGTTAAACGTGTTGTTGAGACAGGTTGAATTATGCACCGACTGGCAAATGAACATGTCGGTCTCTGGGCCAAAATTACTTTTTAAAAGGGTTATAAGATTCATGACATATTTCTATTTTCACAACTTAACAATATTTCTATATATAGATATTCTATTAATTAATTATGACAACTGGGGTGTTCATTGTTTTCTAAAATTTTATTTCTCCCAGTATAAGAGCCCAGTGGGGCAGAATTTTATAATAGTATTAGGCACTTGGCCAAATTTTAGAATTTATTATGTCCGGGGGACTACTGGAGTTGCATAAGCATAATGTAATACACATGTAATGTGTTATGCACAAATTAAGAATTGTAATCCTAACATGGATTTCCATGAAATAATTAATAAAATACCTCATGGGGGTAAGAAAAGTGCGTGGCAAGAGATCTCTGTATAATTGTACTGTATTGTGGAACATGTGATGTATTGTATATTTGTGTGTGTATTTTGTGGGGTTTTATATGTATTGTACATTTGGGTGTATTTTTGGGCGAGTTAGATATAGGGTTTTTATATAAGAAAAGATGAAACATAGGGTTATATATCCATTTAATTTTTGATGACATCACTTTATTCTATCTCAATTAATTTTTGCTGAATATTTCTTCTAAGAAAGTAATTTATTTTAATTAACTTTAATAACAAGTATGTGGATTTGTCTCTATTTAATTTTAATTAATTTTGTTTGAGAATTAGTTATTCTAATTTACATTATCAAGTAGTCTATAAAAATTCTCTCAATTAAGTTTCAATTGATCATTTTAAAGAGAACATAGAAAATAAATCTTATATTTATTAATAATTTTCAGGAAACATTACTTTAAGAAAATTAATGATTTTAATTTTTAATTCATTTTAAAGAGAAGATAGCAAATAAATTTTATATGTGTTAATAACTTTCAGGGGACATTGTTTAAAAGAGTATAAATTATTTTAATTAACAATTTAATGGGAAAATAGATTCTGACTGTTATGTTTATTGATTTTGTTGTCAATATTGTTTTAAAAAGGAGATAGAACAATAAAAGGGATTTTATTAATTGTTAAATTTATGAGTTTTCATTGCAAGTCCCGTCTCACTGGATCCAGCGCATTTTTGGCTTCTCTAGGCTTTGGTCTAGTTCTAATTAACTTGTGGCCCCTCTTTTCAAAAAAAAAAAAAAAAAATTCAAAAAAAAAAATAACCTTTTTTTTAGTCTTAGTTAAAGAGGGGTTACATTTGGTAGCAGAGCGTGGTTGAGATTAGGGTCAACCCGTGGGTCCTTTTGGGTTTGACGGGGCTTGCAAACTCAGGAAACATTTTGGGAGTTCTAATGGAACTTGAAAAATTTTTGAAAGGCCCTATATCTAAAAGTGAATATGTTTTGTTAGTTTTAAGGTTTTGTGTTTAATATGTACATGTACTTGCCCGCCTTGAATAGTTAAACCTACCGTTCAACCGTAGGTTGCCACGTGGTGAGAAATTTTGGAAGGGGACACTCCTTTGGAAACGCGACTTTTCGCAGATCTGTGCCTGGGTCGAGATGGTTTGCGTATTACCTTGCCCATATTAGGGGAGGTGTATATTTATGCGGTATGGCCCGATCGGCAGTCGGTCTCCTTCGACATACGGGAGCCGAAGAAATATTGGAAATATATTTTTGAAAATTGTCGTTGGTCGGTGATTTTGTCGTGTTGTGTGTTAGTGTGTGTGTCGCGTTCCATTTGTGTAGAGTTGTTGAGAGAGAGCGGTTCAGGTAAGTGGGCTGGGTCCTCGCAACGGTAGGGGGACCCGCAGTCTGCTTAATAGAAGAAACAGTACTTACGATTTTCCTGTCGTATTATTGTCATTATTTTTGTAGGGTGTTATGTTTTTGTGGGAGTTATGTTTTGTTGATTGTGTATTTCGAATTGTGTAATTCTGGCGGCGCTATGCTTTCAGAAATTACCCCACCCCCTTTCAGGGGTTCTCCAGAAACTTTCGGTGGTAGATGGATTTGATGAGGACCAGCTGCTGGTTTTCTTGGATCTTGTCCTGCAGTTGGCAGATTTTCCGGGTGTATCCGATGGGGAGGTCTTGTCCCTTATATGCCCGTATTGCCAGGGTTCGTTGGCAGGGTTGGTCACCACTCTACGTCGGGGCGGCACTGTAGACGCTTTTCATGGGGAAGTGTTGGATTACTTCATACCACATCGACGACGTTCCCAGCTTAAGTTAAATTCATTCTATCGTTTACAGGCCAACGGAGAGGCGTTGGGGGACTTCGTGCAGGACGTACGGAAAGCTGCCCGGGTATTAAGATTAGGGTTGCCCGAGACGGAAGTGATACAAGCGATTCTGGAAGGACTGAATCCCCAAGAGAGATCGCGTTTGATATTCGCGGAACGTCCACGTTGTTTTGCGGATCTGTAGCGGTTATGTGTGGTTTCGAATACTGTCCGAGCAGGGGACGAGTACCGGGGAAGAGCCGCTACGGATGTCCAATAATCCAGTGGTTTGTTAGGAAGAGCCAAAAAGGACAAATATGGCGGTCGGAGAAGGACACAAGAGACTGTCAGAAAAACCGAATATTCCGGAAGTAATGGAGGCTACAAGGGAATGGCAAGTGAGAAGACGGTAGCTACGGTTACAGCAGAGAAAATACATAAGTATGAAATCAACAGCGAAAGAAGAAGTTACATTAGTAAACCAACATCGGCAAGTAGGGAGCCTGTAGCTAGGCGTTATTCCTATGAAGAGAAAGAAGAAAAGCGAAGTAACTTCTGTGGATCAATACAAGACGACAAGAACACGTCTGTTGATACCGAATTACAGGACTCTGAGAGGACGTCATGGTTGAATCCAGATGTCGCAGAATTTGTTCCGGTATTGTTCGTGAGGGATCCAGATCCGGGAGTCTACGCCGGGAGATGAGAAGTCACTTGATGGTGGAGCTTTACCATCGTTAGTAGAATTTAATTTAGACATTGGACATGGACCTGGACAGCCGGATTCCAGGTTGGGAAAGGTTGAGGAAGTTGTAGTTGCTGAGAGTGGTGAAGAAGTGGAATCGATTGAGGAGGCAGAAGAGCGGTCTGCACATGCTACGCAAGGGAGTATAAGTGTAAGTGTTAGGGAGGCTGCAAGTGTTTGTGAGGTTGCGGATGGACAAGGGGATGTCCAGGCTGCAAGTGTGGTAGAAGTAGATGAGGTAGAAGTTGGGGAGAAATTGGGAGGCAGCGTTGTGGAGTGTGTGAGTGAGGATGATGTAGTGTGTGAAGATGTGCAGACGCTTTCTGTAATTGGTGTTGAGGATTCCGAGGAGTGGAAAGAAGTTTCGGGCGGACCAGGTGAGCAACTAGAGGATGAAGATGTGCAGTGTCGTGATGGTGATTTGGATTATGCAGAGGAGAAAAAGGAAGAGGTGGAAGAAAGAGAAACAGGGGAAATTGTAGAAGAGAAGAAGGTAGAAGCAGAGGAGTTAGATGTTGAGGATAATCCAAATCGGGGAAAAAGTAGTCAGGTAAGTTGCCTTGATTCTAATTCAGAAGAAATAAATCAGTACAGCTCAACACGTCATAAAAAGTTTAGTTTCTCGGAGCGAGGTGTCCAAAAGGAACGAGTACCTAAAGTTCGTCATAAAAAGGTGAGAAGTAGCGGTTAACGGGTAGCGGGTAGATATTCCCCACAGTCCCAGTGGTGTTCGTCTACTTCAGGGTTGCGCCCCTGCCTCCGCGAGCCTTGGTTTTCTCCACCCATCCTTATTCTCGGAGGGAACCATGTCCTTATCCTTAGTCCTAGCTGTTGACCTTTCAATGATCCTTGCCCTTTTCATCTTCCCAATTTTCCTACCGCTCCCCTAATAAAACAAAATAAAAACCAAAAAACAAATAAAAAAAATTAGAAAGGAAAAAGAAAAATATCAGAAAGGGAGTTAGAGAAGAAGTTAGTTGGAAGAGTTGTGACTAGGTTGGTTGTCGTTTTATGATGGAGTGTGATAGGGTGGTGTCGTTTTCATTTTTCTTTGTTGTAGATTGTTCTTGATTATTGTAGGGTCCTGGCCATGCCACATTCCCCGGTTGATTTCTCTGGTAGGTTATTTTTTTGATTAAGTGTGGGTTAGACGATGCCGTGCTGAAGTAAACCCCCCTTGATAGTTATACAGTCATTTAAAGAGTAAATGAAGGGATTGATGTTCGCGTGCCCTCTATGCGGTTTTCTCTGTCCGGCTAATAGGGGCCGTCCGCCCTAGTGTAGGGATGTTTTTTTTTAAACCAGTCATATGTCAAGGATTGTGATGCCTTGTTTTGCTGCATATGGCTGGTCAGTCCAGATGTGGACAGTAGTGTTATGGGCACTCACATATCAAGGTAATAGATACCTTGTTTTGGTCTTCGGACGCGTATGTGAGTGGCAGCAGGAGGAGTAGGTGGTGGTCACCAGAGAGTGTGACGTGTTGGGGCGGTCCTGTGGGGTTGGCATGGCGGAGAGGGTCGCGTGGGGATGGTCGCAGTGGCGTTGAAATTTTCCAGTCCTGTGAAGGGGGGGGATAGAAGTTGTCCTGAGTAGGTATCGGTCTTTGGGTCTCAGTCTGTGAGTTGGGAGGCCTTGGGAGGTCAGAACTCAGACGGTGCTCTTGATTGTGACGTCTTTCATCTTTTCTCCTTCTATCTCTTCTGCTGTATGCTGACCCTGATCAAGTCAGCATGCAGTACCCTCACACACTGTAACCCCTCTTTAACTTAGGCAGTAAAAAAAAAGCTTTGGTACTAAAAATGCTGGACTGGCATAGCTCGAATTAGAAGGTTCAATTACCCCTTGTTCCAACAATTCTTGAACCTTCTCTCGCAGAATGGTCATCTTTGGAGGAGCAAATTTGTAAGGGTGTGACCTTATTATTTTAGAATCTGTGAGACGTATCTTATATTCCAGCAGGTGTGTGAGTCCCAAAGTAGGAGTTAACACCTCGAGAAATTCCTCACACAAATGGTCTAAGGCCTTCTGCTGGGATGGAGCGAGATGATCTCGTGCAGAATCGGGACAAGCTACTTCTTGGATACCCGGCTTGGCGCCCTGGTACCCAAGGAACGGAATTTGAACTTCCCGATTAAATTTAAAGAAACATTGGTGCGCTTGGATGTCCAGCACGAGACCACTTTTTGCGATGAAGTCGGCACCAATTATGCAATCCACTCCCAGAGCAGGAGAAACCAGAAAAGGCCACACCCAAGAAAACCCATCGATTTTATATTTAAAGGTGATAACCCGGGAGATAGGCAAGATTTCCCGGGATGCAGTCCAGCATACTGCAGATGACAAGTTCGACTCCTTAATCAAGCCCTGCTTTTCAAGGTCCACATATACCCGAGATGAGATGATGGATCGGGCCGAACCGGAGTCAACTAAGGCTCTGAGCTGACCCCCTTTTACCTCGAGCGACAGAAAGGGGCATACAGAAAGTTGTTGCGAGGTAGTGGACCGGACCTTGATGTTGGAAGAGTTGGATTCTAACAATTGCCTGGAGGTCTTCGGAAGTTGAACAGAATTAGAGCGGGGGGAAGACATCCTCCGAAATATCTTCCCCTGTCTATCTAGTTTTTTGGTGCTGGTCTAGACAAAGGTGGTGCTGGGCGCGCGCGCCCTCGAGTGCAATTTCTCGCCACGTGTCCCGGGCGGTTACAATTATAACAAACCTCCGCATTCCGTTGCTCGCGATTTCGAGCTGGCTGGGCCTGTCGGGGGAAGAAAGGCTCCCTGGGTCCTTCCGATCTCTGCGGTCTTGGTTCTTCTCCTCTACCATCTCCCCTCGCGTGGTCGCTCATGTGGATGGCCTTGGTCATGACGCAGAGCCGGTCCAGGTCAGCAAACCACCGCGGCCGCTCTGCAAAAACTAGACGTAGTCGGTCTTCGGCGGAGACGCCGTCGAGAATGTTCTGGACCACTTCCTCCTCCGACATGCCCAGTCCCAGTATACGAGATACTTCCCGGATTCGTTGCACGTATTGGGTTAATGTTTCGCCCCGCGCCTGCACTCTATAAAAGTGTCGATGTCGCAACTGCTCCATCAATCTACCAGGGACGAACGTCCCCAACACCACCCGGTGGAACTCCGCCACTCCACCTTTACGACGCATCACCTCCGCCACCCTGTCAGCCATTGTACCGCGACAATAGGGGAATATGAGTTCGAGCACCGTACTTTCTGACATGCCCGGGTAGTCCACCAACTGGAAGACGGTCCTAAAAAAGGGTAAAAGTTTGTCCGCCTCCAGTCCATCTACGACTGGTAGTTGTTGAATTATGTGAGAAAGTGGGTTGGGCAGCCTATGGTAAGACGCCGCCCCCAAACCAGCGTGAACAGGTTCTATGTCTCTATAAGAGGAATTTACGGCTGAGACCGCGGACTCCTCAGCAACCGGAACCGGAGTGGATGCTCTAGCAGGTTGAGACCCCTGGAGGGTCGAGGTGATCTGCTGAATTCTTTCGTTTATGTTATAGGGCGGCACAAGTTCGCCGCCTTGTGCCTGAAGATTCTGCAGCCTAAGTATCACGTGCTGCAGACGTTGCCGGATTCGCCGGACACCGATAGAGCACCCCGGTCCCTCCTCCAAACTTTCTTCGGAGTGAGCTAACTCCCGCAGCTCCTCTCACTTCTCACTACAACTTTCCCACTCGCTCTCTTGGTCAGTAATGGTGACCTTAGAGAGCGTGTCACCCGCGGCCAGCGCTTCTCGAAGCTGCCGCCGTAAAATTTGAACATTGCCTCGAGGGTCTTTGCCCCGAGCCCGGAGCTCGAACTCAAGTTCATCCCGCAAAAACAGCTCGGGATTTAGTGCACTCATCGTCGCTTCGCGGTCGGCACACAAAACACACACATCCTTAAAACTAAAGACAACTAATACCGGAATCAGAAAAACTCGAGTACTAAACCTTCCTTCAAGTAGACTGCGGGTCCACCTACCGTTGCGAGGACCCAACTCACTTACCTGAACTGCTCACTCTCAACGACTCTACACAAAATGGAACGCGACACACACACACACACACACTAACACACAACACGACAAAAACACCGACCAACGAAAATTTTCAAAAATTTCTCAATATTTCTTCGGCTACCGTATATCGGAGGAGACCGACTGCCGATCGGGCCATACCGCATAATTAAAACACCTCCCCAAATATGGGCAAGGTAATACTCCAACCATCTCCACCCAGGCACAGATCTGCGATAAGTCCCGTTTCCCAAGGAATGTCCCCTTCTAAAATTTCTCACCACGTGGCACTATCAACTAGTCAAGGCGGGCAGTACATGTACATATATAACACAAAACCTTAAAGCTAACAAAAATATTCACCTTTAGATATAGGGCCTTTCAAAATTTTTCCAAGTTCCATTAGAACTCCACAAATGTTTCCTGAGTTTGCAAAGCCCCGTCACACCCACAGGACCCACGGGTTGATCCTAATCTCAACCACGCTCTGCTACCAAATGTAACCCCTCTTTAACTTAGGCAGTAAAAAAAAGATTGTTTTTTTGAAAAATTTTTTTTTGAAAATTTTTTTTTTTTTTGAAAAGAGGGGCCACAAGTTAATTAGAACTAGACCAAAGCCTAGAGAAGCCAAAAATTCGCTGGATCCAGTGAGACGGGACTTGCAATGAAAACTCATAAATTAAACAATTAATAAATCCCTTTTATTATTCTATATCCATTTGAAAACAAAATTAATAACAAAAGCAATAAACATAACAGTCAGAAATTTATTATCCCCTTAAATGGTTAATTAAAATAATTTATACACCTTCAACAATGTCACCTGAAAATTATTAACACAAATAAAATATATTTGTTATCTCTCTTTAAAAATGAATTAAAATTTAAAATCATTACTATTCTTGAAATAAAGTTTCCTGCAAAATATTAATAATATAAAATTTATTTTCTATGTTCACTTTAAAATGATCCATTGAACTTAATGGAGATAATTTTTATAGACTTCTTGATAATACAAATTAGAATAACAAATTCTCAAACAAATTAATTAAAATATTAAATAGTGACAAATCCACATCCTTGTTATTCAAGTTAATTAAAATAAATTACTTTCTTAGAAGAAATATTCAGCAAAATTTAATTGAGATAGAATAAATACTTGTTATTAAAATTAAAAGGATATATAATCCTATGTTTCATTTTTCTTCTCTAAAAACCCTATATCTAAACTCCCCTCCAAAAATACATCTAAACGTACAATACATATAACCCCCAAAAATACACACACAAATGTACAATACATCACATGTTCTACAATACAATACAATTATACAAAGATTCCTTGCCACGCCCTTTCTTACCCCCATGAGGTATATGAATAATTCTTTTACGGACATCCATGTTAGGATTACAAAACTTAATTGGTTCATTACACATGACATGTGTTTTAGAATATGCTTGTGCAACTCCAGTAGTCCCCAGGACATAATAAAATCCAAACTTTGGCCAAGTGCCTAATACTGTTATACAATTCTAACCCACTGGGCTCTATTACTGTGAGAAATAAAAATTTATAAAACAATGAACCCCCCCCCCAGTTATCATAATTAATTAATAGAATTTATATATATAGAAACATTGCTAAGTAGTGAAAATAGAAATATGTCATGAATATTATAACCCTTTTAAAAAGTACTTTTGGCCCAGAGACCGACATGTTCGTTTGCCAGTCGGTGCCTAATTTAACCAGTCTGAACAACCCGTTTAATACTGTATGAACCTGCACCCACTCAGGATTAAACTTGTGAAAATCCACCTAACTACCCCAGAAATTTCTATACAATATGAACCAAACTGAATTTAAAATTTATAAAATGAACACTAAATTGAACTCGAAAAATTACCAATTAAATGAATGACTTAAAAGCTGTAAAGAAACACATATACTGAAATAAGAGGAAATTATACGTTTGAATGTTGAACTGTCTAAGATACATGCCAGTCTCTGAGCTGACAATTTTACAACAAATTTAATAAAATTTACAAATAATTTTACACCCAGTTCACACACTAAACTGTCCCGTTAATTGGGGATCCAATTAAATGTTTAAAAACTTGAAAGTGTTGTGGTTGATAGATAGAACTGGTTCACTGGGTCTTATTGAGTGCTGACTCTACGTGTACATAATATATTGGTTTGAGATCACCTGATTTTTGTCCATGGGGGTGAGGTGGCAATCTCGTGGCTTACATTACAGGTGTTGGTGTGGCTTCCTGGCTATCCCTCCGGTAGATGAAAAGAGAGCGAATGGTGTTACTGGTTCAGGTCATATTGTTGGGCTTTCTCTCGACTTGTTCGGTGGACCCTAATTACACAACATTATATATAACAGCCAGGAGTACACAACACAATGCCCCAGAGAAGTTCGCACACCCCCCCAAAATCCATATATTATTTTAACATAGCTTTAGAGCTACCTAAATATAAAACTTGACAAAGTTATATGGCCAACAGGCCCTATTTGAAAATATTTAGTACCGTAAATCTTTATAATAATAACTTCACCCATGCGGGTTACCATGTTTGAATTTTGATAGTTAATTATGGCTTGTTACAATTTGAATAGGCTTTATATTGGTCTGAATATATTGTTACCACGTGGTCCAGAAAGGTTAAATCTGATTACATCGTCTTTACTATTTGTTAATTAATACGATTTGGTTATTATATGACTTTCAATTGGTGCCCCAGTAAGCTTCCTGATATGAATAAAGTTTTACTATCAATACTAGGAAAAGTTGTATTCAACTTAGACCAAATTACGCATTGCACAACCGCCATGCGGTTTTTACAAGTTATCAGAAATCCACTTACTTAGGCCTATTATACAAGACTTTCTTTAGTGAAATATTAAATACAATTAATATGAAAGTATTGGCGAGACTTACCGCAGTCGTGTATTTATCTAGCCTGACATAGTGTGAAGGCTTAAAGGTGTTAACATCTTCATCTTACCGGAGAAGAACAAGGCGGCCATTATCGATGGAGATTGAAGCCAGACGAACTTAAACAGAAAAACTCCTGTCCTTCTCGCTTGCCTACAGAGCCTGGCACCAGATGCCAGCACGTCTCAGGCACTTAATCAGCTGAGAATTAGTGCCTTATCTTCGCTACAAGAGTGCAGCAGCGATTAAAGCGCTACAAATTAGTACTGCGTTTAACTTACAGGCCGTTATATACTGGTTTTGCGCCGTCTCTCCACTAGAGTTCGGCACAGCACTACACTTCTTCTTCTTTCCTCTTACTTCGTTTTCGCCCTGAGCCTCTGTTCTCCCGAGAGCGGTTAAATTTCTGAGATTTCCTAGGACTAGCCAAGAGGCTGTGAGCTAGCCTTGGGGCAACTATGTTGCCCTTTTGGGGTGAGGGTGTGCCGAGTCTGGGAGATTCGGCGCGCATTCACCATATAACGTCAGGAAAACGTTAAAGGCAGTACGGTATTTAAAGCGGTTTAATTAGTGCTGCACCCTAGCAGTGGAGTTAAGCAATACGGCTGCCGGAATTATCTTTAAGAACGAGTCCTTGATAAGTGCTGGCCTCTAGCGTTAGCCAAGGTTTAGCTTTAGAAAGCGGAAACGGTATCAAAGAAAGGTTTGTCTCGCATAAATGGTCGCCTAGATCGGCAGTTTATTTTCGTTCTCTCCGGCAGATGGGGATTTCTTCCATTATTCTTCCACCTAGGACAGGCTAAGATCTAAATAGAACTGCGGTAAGTCTCGCCAATATTTTCATAGTTAAGTATTTAAAGTTTTACTAAAGAAAAAAAACTTGTTTAATAGGCCACAATAGTGAATTTCTGATAACCTTATTAAGTTACCTCATGGTTATTGTACAATGCGTAATTCAGTGTAAGTTGCATACAACTTTTATAGTAAAACTTTATTCATATCAGGAAGCTTACTGAGGCACCAATTGAGAGTCATATAATTGCCAAATGTTATTAATTTATATAGCAAAGAAATGATGTAATCAGATATACCTATCTCGACCACGTGGCACAATATATTCAGACTATGTATAAAGCTTATTAAAATTGTAACAAGCCAAATATTAGCTAAACAAAATTGAAGTATGTTCACCCACATGGGTGAAGTTATTATTATAAAATTTAACTGTACTAAATGTTTTCTAATAGGGCCTGTTGGCCATATAATCTTGTCAAGTATTATATTTAGATAGCCCTAAAGCTATGTTAAGATTTTATATGGGTTTTGGGGGTGTGTGAACTTTCTAGGGGCATTGTTTTGTGTACTCTGGCTGATATAATGTTGTGTAATCAGGGTTCCCCGAGGAAGTCGAGGAAACAGCCCAACAACAACCTGAACATGTAACACCTAGAACTTCTCTCACTTCATCTGCCGGAGGAATTGCCATGACGAAGCACCAACACCTGTAATGTAGGCCACGAGATTGCCACTTCACCCCCATGGACAAAAATAAGGTGATCTCAACCCATTATATTCTTTACACGTAGTGATGCACTCAATAAGAGCCAGTGAACCAATTCAATCAGTCAACAACATGACTTTCAAGTTTTAAATATTTTAATTGGATCCCCAATTAACGGGACAGTATAGTGCGTGAACTGGGTGGGAAATCATTTGTAAATTTTATTAATTTGTTGTATAATCTGTTAGGTCAGGGGCTGACATGTATCTTTGGCAGTTCACCTTTCACACGTGCAATTCCTGCTTGTTTTCAGTATAAGGGTTTCATTACTGCTTTTAAGTCATTCATTCAATTTGTAATTTCTCTGTTTCAATTTAGTGTTCATTTTATATACATATTTTCTCAATTTAAATTCAGTTTGGTTTATATAGGGATAGAAATTTCTGGGGTAGTTAAATAGATTCACAAGTTTAATCCTGTACTGGTGCCTGTTCATACAGTGTTAAACGTGTTGTTGAGACAGGTTGAATTATGCACCGACTGGCAAATGAACATGTCGGTCTCTGGGCCAAAATTACTTTTTAAAAGGGTTATAAGATTCATGACATATTTCTATTTTTACAACTTAACAATATTTCTATATATAGATATTCTATTAATTAATTATGACAACTGGGGTGTTCATTGTTTTCTAAAATTTTATTTCTCCCAGTATAAGAGCCCAGTGGGGCAGAATTTTATAATAGTATTAGGCACTTGGCCAAATTTTAGAATTTATTATGTCCGGGGGACTACTGGAGTTGCATAAGCATAATGTAATACACATGTAATGTGTTATGCACAAATTAAGAATTGTAATCCTAACATGGATTTCCATGAAATAATTAATAAAGTACCTCATGGGGGTAAGAAAAGTGCGTGGCAAGAGATCTCTGTATAATTGTACTGTATTGTGGAACATGTGATGTATTGTATATTTGTGTGTTTTTTTGGGGGGTTTTATATGTATTGTACATTTGGGTGAATTTTTGGGGGAGTTAGATATAGGGTTTTTATATAAGAAAAGATGAAACATAGGGTTACATATCAATTTAATTTTTGATGACATTACTTTATTCTATCTCAATTAATTTTTGCTGAATATTTCTTCTAAGAAAGTAATTTATTTTAATTAACTTTAATAACAAGTATGTGGATTTGTCTCTATTTAATTTTAATTAATTTTTTTTTCAGAATTAGTTAGTCTAATTTACATTATCAAGAAGCCTATAAAAATTCTCTCCATTAAGTATCAATTGATCATTTTAAAGAGAACATAGAAAATAAATCTTATATTTATTAATAATTTTCAGGAAACATTACTTTAAGAAAATTAATGATTTTAATTTTTAATTCATTTTAAAGAGAAGATAGCAAATAAATTTTATATGTGTTAATGACTTTCAGGGTACATTGTTTAAAAGAGTATAAATTATTTTAATTAACAATTTAATGGGAAAATAGATTCTGACTGTTATGTTTATTGATTTTGTTGTCAATATTGTTTTTAAAAGGAGATAGAATAATAAAAGGGATTTTATTAATTGTTAAATTTATGAGTTTTCATTGCAAGTCCCGTCTCACTGGATCCAGCGCATTTTTGGCTTCTCTAGGCTTTGGTCTAGTTCTAATTAACTTGTGGCCCCTCTTTAAAAAAAAAAAATTTTCAAAAAAAATAATTTTTTTTTTAGTCTAAGTTAAAGAGGGGTTACAAAATGACCTCCGATTCATCTTCCCCCGGTTATTTAGTTTTTTGATCTGGCTCCCTTCGGGGAAGGTGCAGCGCGGGCACGACCCTCGGGGCAATTCCGGCTGATATGCCCCGGTTTATTACAATTATAACATCTTTGAACGACCCGGCCACGGTCATTGCTGGAAATAGCAGCTCGAGTTTGGGATTGTCCGGACCATCGTTCGCCACCGCCAAACTCCAAATTGCGAGCTACACCCTGACCTCTACATTCATCGTTTAACTGGACAGCCTGGAACATAACACACAGTCGGTCCAGGTCTGCAAAACAACGTGGACGGTCCGCGAATATCAAACGAGATCTCTCTTGGGGATTCAGTCCTTCCAAAATTGCTTGTATAACCTCGCTCTCAGGCAACCCCAACCTCAATATCCGGGCAGCTTTCCGTATATCGTGCACGAAGTCCCGCAATGCCTCTCCGTTGGCCTGTAGGCGATAGAATAAATCAAACTTAAGCTGGGCACGTCGTCGATGGGGTATGAAGAAATCCAACACTTCCCCATGGAAAGCGTCGACACTGCCGCCCCGATGCAGAGCGTTGGTGACCAACCCTGCCAATGAACCTCGGCAATACGGGTATATAATGGGCAAGACCTCCCCATCGGACACCCCCGGGAAATCTGCCAACTGCAGGACCAGGTCCAAGAAAACCAGCAGCTGGTCCTCATCAACTCCATTCACCACCGAAAGTTTCTGGAGAACCCCTGAAATGGGGTGGGGCAATCTCTGGTAGCATACCGCCGCCAGAATTGCACAATTCAAAACACACTACAACCAAACATAAACCTTAACACAACACCTAACACCAACATAACTAACAAAACAGAAAAACTCAAGTACTATCCTTCCTTTGAGCGACCTCCGGGTTCCCTAGCGCTGCGAAAACCTGATCCACCACAGAACCAACTCTCCGTCAGCAACCACACTCAAGAGGAGAAACACATCGGACACTAACATAGACCAACAATCCACACCACCGAACAACTGCCGCAACATATAACATTTCAACAAAAACATTTATTATAAACTTCAGAAACTAAATCTGGTCAATGACGGTACCGACTTCCGGTCGGGCCATACCGCATCCTGCTAACCCCACGCGCTATAACTTCCGTAATTATTTATAAGACAGCCCATTCCCCCGTGATCTCCGGTAAGGTCCAATCCCAACAACAACAAAAAACCCAACTAAAAACGCATGCCACGTGGCGGCATCAGGTTTACAATTCCAAATCAAATAACAATTATTCATTGACAATACATATACACAAAAAATGTTAAACCTGCCATTGCATCTACCTCTGTATTCATTTTCAAAGTTTTGAAGTTTTTCAAACTATTTCCGAGTTAACAAGCCCCGTCACACCCAAGGACCCAAGGTTCGACCCTAGAATCAACCACGCTCTGCTACCATTTGTAACCCCTCTTTCGATTTTTTTTTATGCTTGAAAAAACGATTTTTTTTTTTTAAAGAGGGGCCACTAGTTAATTAAAATTAGGCGGAAGGCCTAGAGGAGCAAAAAATGCGCTGGGTCCAGTGAGACGGGACTTGCAATTAAACTCGATGGTTAAACAACAATAACAAATTTTATTAAAAATTTCAAGTCTTGACATTCATGCATATGAGTAGTAAAATTCATAACTCTTCTTTAATACAACATGTAACTTCAAATTTCGACAAACCCACGTTAATATTACATATACAACTTTAAATTTTTTCTCTCCCCTTTTTCTTTGAATTCAATCTTGATACACAATATAACTTTAATAGAATTAAAAAAATTTCATTAAAAACTTCTAATCCACTCCCTGACATTGTAACATTCTTAAAATATACATATGTAACATCATAATCCATAATTCAATAATTTCTCATAAATACACATAAATACAACATCAACCAATATACTTACATGAATACACATAGAACACACATATACATATATACATATATACCACACACACATGTTCACCTGGCCGACAGCCTATACATATATATTTTCACCATACCTCAGGAGAGTGTGGAAAACCCCAGTATCTGTCACCAAGACCCCCATCCCAACCTACCGTAATCGAATAAAGTGCCCAGCCTGCTTTAAAAACTTTTCGTTGAGAAAACAAATCCATTAACTCGTCAGAGTATAACTGAGTTACAACAAATGAAATTATTACAAGTATGAGAAATGGCCGAAGTCAATTTGGCAATACACCCCGAACAACTCTTAAGTTACAAGCATACAAAATTTAGGTATAATTCCCCCAAATAGTAAGGTGCCATCGCAAGGTCAACATGACTGCACGGTCTTATAAAATGGATATTTCTCAGCTGCTTTTATGCTCTTACAAAAATACAGATTTGAACAAAAACCCTAGTGGGACGTAACCACCAGAAAATAACATAGAACTGATTTTACAACCTCACATTTATAATTGAAAAAGTGAGAACCGGTAGTGTGCTAATATTAACAAAACTCAACAATTAATGCACTGGCTATGGCAGTAAAACAAGATGAAAATTTACTTATTACAGAATTATTAAACAGCTAACACAAATTTTATAAAATGTATAATAAAAATTTTAATAAATAAAATTTTATAATGTAAAACCTAATAAAACATATTTGAGGCGTTCATAGAGAATTGGGTTGACCTCAGGCACGGCCATGCGCCCGAACCAGATGCAACAAAATTTAACATGTCAGAGACCTGTGGATAAAAGTACCAACAGGTGACGGTGGCAGGTCAAAGCACCCCCCCAAACCTTTAAATAATTTTAAGAAAAAACAAAACCCATATAGATCTGTAAATATAATCAAGAAAATTCGCAACAAAGTACCCCAGCACCCATGCAAACTTAATTAACACCCATACAAATCAGTAACATTCAGTTCCGCACACTTTTGCAATAAGAGAAAAATTTAACATCAAAATCGGGTGACGCATGACCCCGTCTGGATTTACACTTACTCTGGGGCTTAAGCGTTTGTAAAATGTTTACACGTACTCTGGGGCGTAAGCGTTTGTAAAATGAATCTGACAAAATTTATAACCACTAAATGTCCCGCTGGACTTGTGCACAAACGAAACTTTTAACTGGAGCTGTTCCAGGAATAATATCACATGTTCTAAATTGTAGCGGCCAAAAATATTTCTTAAAGGCTTAAATGGCACCTGGTTATAGTCCGGCACAAAACCTGAGGTTATTGTAGCGTGTTGTCCATCTCTTCCTCCCGGCGGCCAAGACGGAATGTCACTAGTTTAATGGCATGGGTGGCAGATGATCGGCCACCAGCTGGAGCGAATCAGGTGATCGACTTAATCTGGAACCCGGAGAGTCACGTAGCGATTATCTATGCATAGCAGACAGATGATTTACAAGATCCAAAATCTCAAGGCAGCCGGGAGGAGCACGGACAGTCAATGTCGAGCGCTGTACGTGAACTCCACAACTTTCGCCGGAAAAAATGCTATGCCGCCTCGACCCCAGAGCGCGCGCCGATCAGCATAGCAAACGTATTGATAACGGGTCAGGAACGGGTAAGCTAAATAATTAACGGATACGGCAATGCCCGTCACGTCGTTAACATAGAAAACAGCCGAGTTTTTTCCAAAACTCGGCACATTATTACTGTATGGAAACATATCATGTAAAGTCTTGAAATGATCAGAAGAAAGAAAGCAATGCAATGGTAATAATATATTAACAATTGTAATTAGCATAAGAAAATTATGTTAATTTTAAGAATTTTGTTAATTATGATATCAGAAAACAAAAGTGTCTCAACCCCTAAGACCGACGCTATCGACGACAATGTGTTAGATATCAACCAATCGGAATTTTTATATTTTGCTGTATCAACCCAAAGGCCCACGCTAAACAAGCCAGAAAAGAGACGCCACGCCGAGAGTCTTGTGTTGGAATCCGTGGTGTAAAGAACAGCTTCTCCGCGTCACGTATATCCGCGAAAGCATAGTTAGAGTCGAACTTCGGATAGGTTATGTGATGAGTGACAACAACAACATAACCAAGACGGAACCAAAGTGTTGTGAATTAGTTATAAAATCATAAGGGCAATATAGTGAAATATACAATTAATTGTGAATAAGAACGAGTGTATAAGTGAAGGAAAGTATAGTGTGAATACTAAAAAAATTTAAAACGAAATTTAACTAATCATATTAATATAACCTAACAAACTTTATGTACACTTATGAACTATATATTCCACTCTCACTGCAGTCGTAATTGTTAACCTTTTAACTATTATTTCTTTGAGTTTCATGTTTGAAACTGTATAATACATCCAGATTTGGTTAACCTCAAAATAGCCACTGTTCGGCATATACGACCTTTTTTTTATTGTTATATATAAGAGATTATTTTGTTAAACTATAAGCAACTTATTCTTGTGAAGCTTTCTAATTCGTAACAGTCATTTTCGTTAATAGCTATTGTAGTCAAAAGAATTCACGAACTGATATTAAATTAAAATAATCAGTGCATTAAGCTTGAGAGAAAAGAGATGTTACCAACCACTGAGCAAAAATTATAGTAAGCCTGAACAAATTAATGTTAAGAACAAATGTTATTTATTTAAATTCCGAATAGAAGAACAATAGTTAAAGAAAGAATAAAAGAATTAGAAATGGAATCAGTTTCGTTTGAATAATTATTTTAATAATCGACAATTTTTTTTAATTTACGAAGGTTAGCGTTTTAAACCCACCTTAAGGATTAAGTTGGCAGTACCTAATTTTTGTGCGCCACGTGCTATTTAAATTATTCAGCAAGATAAATGAATTGACATAAAAAGAAACTAAAGTAATTAAACTAAAGTCAAGAATTTTAATTAACCAAGTAAGATTTTTTTTCACTAATAAACAATTAACATAATAACCGGTTTACATTAGGTTACCAATCGGTTTCAAAAACGTAAGGTATTTCTTTGACAACTAATTACACAGTGAGATACAAAACAATATCTTTATGGAATATTAAGATAATTATCCATATGGCGCCCAATTTAGTTATAAATCTATTAATAAATAACATACAGTATTGGTAATAAATATTCAATTACAATTTAATTAACTGAACCAAATAGTACAGAACATTATAGAATTCATTTTGTTTTATTTGTCTCCAAGTCACGTTTATTGACTAAATAGAATAATATTAGGCATTACCTGTATTAACTTCCCGTCTTGTGACTTATCTGTTTTAATTTCTAAAACGACGCGTTTCGAGGATAAATCCTCATCTTCAGGTTATTAATATTATTTCAGTGTAAAATTATGTGTGGTGTTTTTATGTGTTTATATGTGTTTTATGTAATTGACGACCCCGTTCGGGTGAATTTGATGTTTTTATAATATTAATAACCTGAAGATGAGGATTTATCCTCGAAACGCGTCGTTTTAGAAATTAAAACAGATAAGTCACAAGACGGGAAGTTAATACAGGTAATGCCTAATATTAATTCTATTTAGTCAATTATAGAATTAACAACAACAACGTGAGACGTTCAACAAAAATATATATAACTAACAGAACGTTACATTACAACGCCACACAACAGAATAAAAATCACGTTATAATATACAGAGTTTTCAAAAATGGTCGTCCACTAATAGTTTGTGAGATCTGAATGATTTAAACATTAAAACAGTCGCCATTTTGAAATTTGTGAATGTAAAATTTTCAAAAAAATTTTTTTTTGTAGATTGTTACTCACTAGTTTCATTAGAATATCTCACTTCATTCTCGAGAAATAAAATTGCCTTTAAAAAATACTAAGTGGCGGACAGATGGAAAACTATACGTTTTTGGACCTGTGTTTGCAGGAAGTTTTTTTCTTGTAATTATATAAGGAACACGTTACCGAAATATTGGACGACCATTTGTGAACACTCTGTATAGATCGAGTTGGGTAAATCAGCTGTTTTGAAATCTTGATATTGATATTGGAAAACAAATCTTTGTTACTGTTGACCTGCTAATAGATAGGGATAAAAGCCTAGCTACACACACACACACACAATGATACAAATAAACAAACATCGCACTTAATGACCTCAGATCTCGGTAATTCAATGCACAGTATATATAGTTTATAAAATGTCCCAAAAAAAATGTTAGCTGACATAGACGGCCGAACATCAGGAGGTAATTAATCAGAAATTATAGTAGCCCGACAAGAAACTAGATGAGCGTAAACAGGAAGAAGGGGAATTTATATAATATTAAATGGAGGGGTTTGAAAAAAATTAAAAACAGAAAATTAAACATTCTTGGACAGATTTCAAACACAAATAAATATGGTTCAAATAAATCTTGATGTAAATTATATCAATTTATTATCTACCTGAAGACAGTGAAGAACAAGTAATAAATGAGTCGTTATGTCGTAAGGCTTATGTTTTGAATTGAAAACCATGAAATAAAGTAGCTAAAAAGTACGGTTTGAATTAATTAAATAATAACATTTTAGATAGATACAGTTGTGATTAATGAATCCAAAGTGAGTTACGAGAGTCTAGCAATTAAAGCGGCAAAGCTGTCGATTGAGCGTGCGAGGCAGAAGACTGAATGTTTTTATTTTGTTGTTCATCCATCACCAGCCGAGGAGGACATGTGCATTAACAGAACCACATTCACAAACACTTTCATTAACTAGCGTATATTGTATAGAATATATATTAAATGTTTTTTTTTTATTTTAGTCTTAATTACTTTTTATTTATTTTCAGGTGTTTTAATTTTCATTCTACATTTTTTGTTTGTATGTTTATTGAACAATATCAACGTTATGACGTCCAGTCGTCTTTCCAAATATTTATGACAATAAACCATGTCATGTTGCATCTATACTTCAGAATCATAGATGCTATTTATACGACAGTATTTTAGTGCCTCTGAAAAAGAAAACTAAGCATGACTTAGGCATGACATTGCCTACTTCTCAAGCCGTTTCTTAACAAAAATGTGTCTAAATATGGAGCCGATTGTATTTATCTTTCTCTTACAAAACATTCAACCTTGTATGATATGTTTCGGATTTATTCTGAATTGACTTATTGAATTAAATGTGTTATGTTTTCTCGACATTACTGGATTGATAACGTCAACTATGACCATTCCTAAGAGCATTCCAAATATTCACTGTGCATCTACAAGAAAGGAGAGGAAAATGTATTTTTAAATAAGTCAGTTTTTATGAAACCTGATAGACAAGTAAATAGACACCTACATTTGATTTCTAGTTATACTTACAGTAAAGAACTACATTTGAATAATTAAAAATGCAAGGTATGCAGAATAGCTTTAAGGAAGCCGTGTTGTCAGCAAAATGAATACAGGTATGCGAGTGGAGTTTTTAATTACGAATAAAAACTTAAACAAGTCACATTGGTGGATAGAAAGAGCGAAATTGGCAGTTTATGGGGAAAGTAGAACGGAAAAATATTTCAGTGCAAGGGGTACCCAAAAATTGTGAGAAACCAAAGTCATGAGGTATGCAAAATCAAAATAATCCAACTGAAGAAGAAAATAAACCAGAGGGACAGGTTAGAATATGTACAAAAAGAATATGTAGAATATGTAGTAGCAAATAGGTTTGAAGAAAGTAAATAAATATTTTTTAAGTGAAATAAAATCTAAAAACAAAAAATTTTACGGGCGGCTGGAGAAGTTATAAGCGACTATAAGTGACAAGTGGGAGAGGATAACCAGAGATCAACTGCACGTTTTAAAGAGTTTTGGATGCAAGGGACTCAGATATGAAAAAATATTCGAGAAGTCAAGAATAAAGTTACAACATGAGAGGTCATAACAAAAAATTGATATTGATGAGCAGAAAGAAAGGCTGAGGCTAGGATAAATCGGTTATACAAGAGAGATGAAGTTGGTAAAGGTTTACTAACAGAAAAGCTTTACTTAGGTGACTATAACGTAAAGCAGTACAATTAATCGTAAATATTAATTTGTTAATACCTATTCCTTAGTCATTTTAATATTTCAATATGAACAAACCAATATGTCGAATTTTAGACCCACGGGGAAGAGGAACTTGTTTCCTGGCGCATCCCAACAGTGTTCATCCACGTATACAGCTTACGATTGAGATGGAGATGGACGATCAGCTGGCGTGTCTCGACGTGTTGGTGGTGAAGCAGGCAGTGATAAGGACTCTGGTAGACCGGGCAAAGAGGATCAGCGAGCACCAGCTTCTAGATGCCGAGTTCCGGCATCTGGGGGAAGAACTGCAGTCTGCAACGGCTAGTCTATTGAGGAAGCGACAAGAGCAGCCCGGGCCAGAAGATCTGGTAGGTTGGAGGAGTCGGTGTCACAGTGGTTTGTCGGCTCGGCCATCTTGCTCTATATATCCGGGTTTGTCGCATATTGAGGCTGTTGTCGATGTTCAAGTCGATGAAGAAAATCCAGCATTTCCTGAGACTGCTGAAAGACGCCAGGGATCCCTGTAATCCTGAGGGAGGGGGGTGTATTTCGTGCCTTGCTCATATGGCCAGGTATACATTGGCACCACGCAGCGCAGTTTACGCAGCCTCATCGGTGAACAAAGGTGCTGTCGTTTGGGCCAAGTGGAGAACTCTGCGTCACCGAGCACCCTCTTACCAACGCATACCATAGTTTTTTCTCCAAGAAGATGCTGTTCTCGAAAAAGACTTACTTTAATGAGGACATGAAGTCGTCATATGGAGTTGGTCCAGATCCAGAAGCATACCTCAATTGCAATGAACAGAGGGCCTGTCAGAGCTGAGGGGATGTGCGTCATTGGACGTCTCCTTGGGATTCGTGTACAGAGCTACCGGTAGTAGCTCCTGCCATGAGGTCCGGTCTAGAAACGGAATATTTTGTTGTTTATGGCCGTTACAATGGCATGCTCGTACTAGGTCGTTCTAGTACATTATTTGCCGAGGCCGTTTCCAAAAGTCACCTGATCGGGTGCGGTACCTACCAAGGCCGGCTGTGAGGGATGTCTTTGGGTCCTTTCCGCTCGAACGTAAAATCTACATGGATTACGCCGCACGGTGTTATCCAAGGAGCGGACACCGAGTCCACTTCTTAAAAGGCGAGAAGAGAACCGACGGCGGACTTTGGCCGCTAGCCTAAGCCCCCTGTCGATAACGCTTTTCAACTTTCTTTAATGAACAGCGACAAGGTAACCCCAGTCTGGGTCAGCGTAAGTGACGATCGACAACACATACGAATTGACGATCAACTTACCTAACTTACGGATCATAGCATTGTTGGCAACTATCGGAAACAGAGAGCCCAGACAAACTGATACAATGGTTCTGACTGTCTGGGCATGGGCACGCCAGTTGAGCCGACGACCGAGGTGGTCACCGAGGTGCTTAACTTCTCTCGACCAGGGTAATTACGTTCTGCCGAGTCTCACTCATCTTCGCGGTTCCTTTCGGCGCTTGGAGAATAGCACCGCGGATCTCTTGGTTTCGTTGACGACAATTTTCCAGTTATCCGTCCACACCGAGTGAATGAACCATCGGGGCAAAAGTCTGTCTTTAAATAGGTTCTGGCATGCTGCAATACCGAGCCTATTGGAATAAATCTGTATTGTTTATATACAGCAACACCAAGGCTTAGTGCTGCTTGTGACTGGCTATCTTATATATATATTGTAACGTCACAGAACGTTCCATAAAGGAATTTAATTGCAAAGTAAATTACCATAAGAGGAAAGTGAGATGAACAGTATCGAACCCAAGTAATCCAAAAATTTTGTAATATTGTCCGATAATTAATATCATTAACATGAAAAAACAACCAAGACTATGACTAAGACTCAAACACCATATATTGTTTAAGTGAAGAACAGTGTAAAACTGATAATGTACTATAAGCGAAACATGACCATAATCTCAGAAATGACCAAAATGAGGTCATTACATATTAAGAAATGTAACTCTGAATAGGGTATAAAAAAACTATCTATTGTGAATTAATGGACAAGATCTATTGTTATACTTTATAATATAAATGCAATAAATGTATTAAATGATTTAAACACATCATTAAAAAGGATGTAAGTTAAAATAAAAAATATATAAATGTTATGACAAAAAACCAAGGTTTTGGAGCTAAGACCAATCACTCAGATTTTATGTGAAAATTAATTATTATAGAATTAATATAAAAACTATATGTAAATGTCAATTAGACAAAGACAAACAAATTATTTTAAATAGAGAAAGCTGTAAATTGATTACAAGTCAATTAAAATAATCAAAAACAGTGTTAAACTGAAAACATGTGATGAACATATAAAATTGTAATATTTATGAATTTAATGTTATTAAAATGCAACAAAATTGTATTCTAAAGTTGAACCACAATATAAAGTAACTATACTTATATATATGACCACCTAAAACACTTTAACAGTCATATATGAAACTATTTACCTATACCATATCAGGCTGAGACCAAAAAACAATTACAAAATAGCCATATTTGACAGAATAATTGTAGAATATTAAAAAAAATAAAGGAAAAAGGTACAATCCTATAATGTACAATGGAAACGTACTTGCTCAATTGAAGACAAGCTTAATTCATAGAGAATTTTTAAATATAAAAGTGAAAATTGTCACACAAAGAAAATAACTCATCTGTGCAAAACAGTAAGATGCTAAGTAATATTACAGTAAAAATAAAATGTATTAGGATAAACCAGGTATTCCCGAAGATAAACTATATAACAAACTCTAAGTGAATACCCAAAAAATTCCATATATAATACCGAAAAAGACAAATTATTATAAAATACCAGTGACAAAAAATCTAGGCCATATGTAATGCCTACACAAAAATGAACTTATTTATATGTTATATGTTTTAATATTTGTTTATTTTGTTATGGAAAGATAATTATGTTATGTATTAATGTTATAGCAGGAACCAAGCAACTTCATAACATTTTAATAATTAGAAAATTAGAATTTTCTGCAAACACTACAAGGTAAGAATTGTATTTTATGTTAATTTATTAGATTTAATTTGTTCAAAACCAATCGTGAATGGTATCATTTTATTCAGTTGAAAGCAGAGAATCCAAAAATAATACTGGCATGCAGATTGTAAGTAGTTCTGTAAAATTGTTTGACAAATACCAGAATAATTTCAGTAATATCCTTTAGTATGAAGAATAAGACGTTTTTGTTCTAAAGCTTCTACGGAAGTCAAATTTGTTCTATAATGTTCTATTTGCATATTCTCGAACGTTCCAGAAGAAAATTTTACTCAAAAATACCGGAAGTCCATGTTTAAAAATTAAAACAATGAGCCTTACAGGGTATAAAAGGAAGACGAAATTTGGCACAAAAAACACTTTATGCTTTGAATCCACAAGAGACACATCACCTACGAATCCGATCATCTCGTCCAAAGCGAAGTCGAAGAACAAGAAGTCAACCCGAAAACACAGAAAGGCTTTTTCCCGTACATGACAAAAGACTGACTTAACCTATATAAGGAGTATATCGCTAATCGCTAACGTGTTGTTGAATAGAGCAACAACACGCCATATTTAATAGAAACGCACACAGCCAGATATCCAGCGACCCTGAAAAGGACCGATTTTAATAGAGAAAATCAATTTTGCTGGTATTTGCTAAGACAAACCGACTTTGACAAAATTCCCAAAACAATTTACTGACACGAGCCTTCTACATTGAGTTTGGAACTAGCGCTGAGACGGCAGAATAGAGAAACCACGCAGTCAGCTGTTCGCCGCCACCAGAATTCAAAGCATAGAAACAGTACGAATTTATTTAAATCGTGCGGAGTTTTAAAACCGTAATTTGACTTATAAATAATTACCAGTGCGTGAGGAACGTAAAAACGAAGAGGCGCAAGATTGGAATCGTCCCCAAGAGCAGTGTCCAGTGAAGGAGATACTTATCCACCGGAACGTGAGTTGTTCAAAAGTTAAAATCATTTTTACCTGGTATCCTTGTCACACAGTTGTACTACACATGTCAAACACCTTCAAATCACACAATTTTTGTAAAGCATCCCACTGATTTGTCTTGATAGTTCAAAGGAGTCACGTCCTGAGTATAAAGTTTTTTTTCATACATTAAATTCATGCTATTCAACTGAGCAATAAAATTTTTTAACAGCCGATACTTACTTAAAAAACTTGTCAATAACTTTTTTGTAACTCGCAATTTTGTTTAATTTGAGTGTTAGTCCTTCAGACGATTTTTATAAAAAGAAAGATCATTAAACATACGTTATTTACAATTCAAACTGTCTTGTTCACATTTTTTTATATAATTAATTTAACAACTAAAAAATCAATTTTTAATAATAATAATTTCTTGGAACAAATATCCAAGTGGCGCCCACATACACATATTAGCATAAGTTGTGTTTGCAGGACAACATCGTTGCAGAGAAACCAGCCATTAGTAAGTATTAAAAGTGCGCGGAGTGTAACACCCGACATCACAAAACAACACAACACATTTTAATTTGGTTATAATATATATATCTTATATCTTATATAGAGAGCCCCGTTTCCCCGTGAAGTCGGGTACGTTCAGCCTACCTTCCCTTGTCGAATTCTTTTTAATTTTTCACTACTGTAGAAGGCCTCCGGTGGGTGGTGGAAACGTCTAGTGAACAACATGAACACACAAAGAAGTAACTGACCACAGTGCTATAGCCCGGTATTTGTTGACTCTTCAAATAATGATTCCGGCTGTTATAGCCTACTCAATAGTGCCGGTCATAGAATTTTTAATTAGTTTATTACTGACTAAAGGAATCTCGGAAGTAAAAACTGAGAAACTAGTGACGTCAGAAAAATAAAAATCCACCAACTTGAGGATAATCACTTGTAACATTCGTAAACAATTATTATACATAAAGAACCATTTAAAGTGGGACTAGTAGAGACATACTAAACAAAAGTTATAGTTGTGACTACAAAAATAAACAAGTCAAAAATATTGTAGATTGCGACTATTTAGGAAACAGAATATGTCAACATAAAGGAACTAGGATTCATTTTTACAAGTACTAAAATGAAGGTTTTTGAACGATGACACTATATTCCCAGTTAGTTGGTTAATTGGTTATTCAGGAAATGAGCAATAGGTCAAAAAATTTAAGTGTACCAATTACAATGAAAAATAAAAAATATATTAAACATATGTTGTATACACGCGTATACCTTTTGGTTCTAACTAAACAACGGACTCGATAACTCAACCGTAATTTTCAATCTAGTTTCCATTCATACGTATGAAAGGTATCAAATTGTAAATGGGAGCAGTGAGCCATTCTTCATATATATTTCATGACAGCACGGATTAAAAATCACCATATTTTTGACAAATAGTTCTGCATCCATTACTGCGAGCCTACGTGTCATATCAGTAGAACATTTATAACCCAGGCAGATTTATGGCGAGACAATTTGTCATTCCGGTGGAAAATGTAGAAAGCTGGCTTCACCTCACTTTATTCTCACTTTTGCATACAAAAATTTTATTGTTTATGTAGGAGGGAAAACTGAAAACTATAACGTTTCCCTTATGTGAAAGCTAGATTTATTAGTAGAAAAATTTACAAATTTAGTTTTAGGAAATATTTAAATGAAAACATATGTAAACTGGAAAAATTGTTGATTTAAAACTACATTGTAAATGAATGTAACTTAGATAAATTAAACACAAAAGCTGAAGTGTGCATAAAATCGCCAGTCACAAGGATCCTTAACATTATCTGGAAAGCACATCGAATCTTTTCTGGAACCGAAGTGCACTGATGTACCTGATTCATAAAATTTCACAAATAATTGGGCAAGGCAAGGAAGTTGTGTTTTGTTTTGTTGCACCGAGCACGTGAGCTGGGTCAAGATGAAATTGTCCTAATCCACTTATAGGATTAAAATATCAAAACTGAAGTCCCATTACACTTCTAAGTAATGTAGTCTCTAAAGAATCGATTTTAAAATGCAATGAAGTGTATTTTAACACTAATGCAATGTAGTGTTAAAATGTGTATACATTGGCCTAACAGAGGTATAATGTGTGATATGCGAGTGGGCGTGTACACAATTATAAACGGTTGAGACTAAAGTTTATTTTGTAAATGTAATAACATAATGAGAACACTTAAGAGTAATAAGACTTTAGTCAGTTGTATTACCACATATTTCCTCAGCCTAATCATATAGGAGTAATCAAAACATGTGACGGCGTACTCACAGGTTTAAACATTTTCAAGGAATTTCTGTCCAATTAATATGTTACGCGTACTTTTTTTAAGAAAAAGTTCAATCAATAAGAATTTTTGTTTTACTGGAAGATATCAGTATATGCCTATTTAAAAAGATGAGGGTCGAAACAGAGACATGTAATCACATGTAAGATGTGAAATGGATCACATACAAAGACAGAATAAGACCTCATATAATGAAATTCTAGAAGATATTCCTGAAAGTATACAACTGTAAATTGTACGCATCTATCAAAGTGGCTAAAAAGTAGTTACGCACTTACAGCTGTCCATAATTATATCCATGTAGAATCGCATTTCTAGATTCAAAATTGCGGTTTTTTACCTTTAAGGACAGAAAAGGATAATCTTTTGATTGGCCATAAGTAGAAAATTAATCATTTCAGATTAGCCTATGTTTATAAATAATTTTCTCATTATTTGTTGATACCAAAAGATGCTGGTTGTGATGATGTGATAGATGTCTTGAAACATCTTGTCTGTACTCTGTGTGTGTGTGTGTGTGTGTGTGTGTGTGTGTGTGTGTGTGTGTGTGTGTGTGTGTGTGTGTGTGTGTGTGTGTGTGTGTGTGTGTGTGTGTGTGTGTGTGTGTGTGTGTGTGTGTGTGTGTGTGTGTGTGTGTGTGTGTGTGTGTGTGTGTGTGTGTGTGTGTGTGTGTGTGTGTGTGATATCGTTGCGATTAGATAACATTCATAGAAATTAGCAGTGTTTGTCATGAATTTTATATTCGTCTGCCCGACGCAGGTGGGTACATTCTCGCAACAGCTGGAAAATTGGAACACTCTTGAAAACATTATTATGCCCGACAATTGCATCTGACTATTGTAGTACTATTCTGACATTGCATTGCATTGCATTGTAATTGCGTTGACTATTCTGCCAGAAAAGCACCCGGTCAGCATCACCAGCTAAGTTCCGCGAAACCAGGAGATAAAACGTCCGAGTAACCAGGTGTTAAATTTTTTGTTAACGTGTTTGTTTGAGGCGGACTATTGTAATATAAACTTAGAGTCTTTTATTATATTTTTACTTAGTGTAGGCCCTATAATAAAATTCGTATAAGGAAACGTTGTACCGTAATTCTTATGTTGTTTTAGAGAAGTGTAAGCAAATTGTTAATATCGATTTCTCTGGCGTGCAATAATTTAATCAAAATCCGTCAATAAACGTAAACCAAGAACCGTTACGTGCGTATCGGGTATGTTTACATCCTTGAAATATCACAGACTTTTCAGGCGGTATGACGGTGTAAATGTAGGGAGAATGTAACTGAAGGGACATGAAACACTATACACAAAAGTATTATGTCTATTCATTACTGATCGGACATCAATCAAGAAGTTTGGCATGAGAGGAAACTCTCCCTAGGGTTTAATCTGTATTACGTAGAATTTTCTCTTCCTCTAGTTACATTTTCTATCTCGCACAGTTTTTCATCCTTAATCCTATTTTCTCCCTTTTATAATATCTCTCTTTCGCGCATTGTTCTCTCTTTCCAATAGTTCTTTTCTTTGAGACTAGTTTTTTATCTTTCACAGTTTTGGGTCCATATTACTACTCCACACTAAGTGCTGCATTATTACTTATATCTATACATACGGAAATTTGGAATAATCTGTTGTAGCTTACATATGAATACATATAAGTAACGAAAATAACAATTTATTGTTACCGATAAAAAGCACTGAATAATACCGGTAACGATATATATATTTGTTTAAGTCAGAAAGGGCGAATATGTATTCAAAGTTTATAACCTAAGAGCTTTGCAACAAAATGACTTATTTTTCTTACTATACCTTTTAAATTTTACATTACTTACTACTGTTAAATATAAATTTTTGTTAGTTGTACGTTAGTTTCTAAATTCTTTGTTACATTATTTTAACACGCTTTTTGTAAGCAAACGTAGATATCATCTACAAAAGTACTGCAAATTTTAAAAACATTATGTATTTCCGACGGATTTAATGTTCAAAGTATTTATGGTAGTGTACACATTTCGAGTAATGCATGGCTTCACAATGTTTGACCACAAAAGATAAAGACTCGATTTTTCGTTTTCGCAAAATTAACATATTAAATTAAATGTGATACAAAAGACAAAAAATTTATTATTCTTATTAACGTTAATTTACAATTATTATTTCACTGTTAGGTAATATTAGACTTACTACTATGCAAAGCAAAATGTAGTATGAAATAATAATTTAATTTACCGGTACTTTACAGTGTACCGTTTACTTAAAAGTCACCACCGCCCAAAGCTTATGCGAATTAAAAGAATATTTATTACTTGCGCAATGGTTTTTGTGTATTGTTACGACGGTCTACTTGATCGTCGTAGGTACAGTGGAAACAAAATACAAGACACCAATTAAGTCACTAATTACCAGCTTTAATTTTCACAGTTAACAGTTCGTAATTAACAACACAGTCTCTTATAACAAATCAAATAAAAATTGTTCACACTCAAATAAATGTCAACTAATATTAAAACACAATTGTATTACAATATACCGTCCGATTATAAAACACAACACTTAACTAATAACCACTTGAACGCGCACAGTAATATCGCCCGAAAATAACTAGAACCGAACAGTAAATATATGGCAGCTATACTGAAACTTAAGGCCGCTGCCGCCATGTATTTATACCTGCGCTCACAGACCAAAACTTTCCTAATTGCGTCTTAGCGCCCATGTGAACTACGTAATTAACTGCGACCTTGGCACTACCGCGCGGCTGGCGCCTTCGAGAAAACTCTCGCGGATGCGTTGACAGTCACGTATGTATAAAACATACATTAGAGCGAGATTCTTCTGGCAAATTCGACAAACACGTACATTGTTCTGTCACGTCGTAACAATATGATGATTTTTGCTTACGTGATGTCGTCAGTTACTGTACATGTTGTTATAGATTATAACGGTACTCAGTATTTTAGATCAAAGACCGGTATATTGGCCTTTTAACTAACGTAGCCGTTAAAATTGTATTAATAAATTTATAATTTATGGTAATCTTAAAAAAATGTAATAAACATTCCTCAATACACTAATTTGTCATTGTTATTTAATAACATGACTTCCTGGTTATTAGACTATTTTCAAAACAAATTTAAGATGTCGTGTCGTATGTAAATCTACATGCAATGGTAAAAGCTAAATAATATATTTATTATTAAGTGTTTATTCACATGTTTTACTGATCTAAAATTCTTTAATCACATTCACTGCACTGGACACAATTTGTAATATTGTACAGACTCTGAATACAAGGAATAGTTGTTAAAAATGTGATTTATGCACACGTATTCTATAATACGTAAAGATTTTTGTACATACAGTATGTATACACTCTGTATTATCAGTGTATTCAGTTGATTTATGCAATACCTAGTTTGAAGTTTTAATCGGGGAAAGTATAGTGTCACAAAAATCCCATAATCTTTAAAAGTTTTTTTTTAATATAAACATTCCAAAAGCATCATTCATTGCAAAAAACTAGCAAAAAGTAAATATTAACCAGTGAAAATGGTTGACAGTAGAAGTAATAATTGTGTACATATTTGTTTGGGATGTGTGTTCAAGGCAAAAGCACAGTGGGTTTGAAATTAGCTTAGATATACTTCAGAAATATTTAATTTGTTAACAGTAGATAAATATTTCAATTTATTTTAAATTTTTATTTATGAAAAGATTACTTAATTTATATATTGTAACGGGAAAATTACATTAAGCAAATGTCTGTGACTTTATGTGCGCAAACCGCCAAGAATACAAAACTCATAAGACAGTAAATGACTGCACGAATATCTTTCACAAATATATATATATATATATATATATATATATATATATATATTGCGACAACACAAATAACTTAACTATTGGCGCATAGGATATGGTAGTATGTGTGTTTTAATGCAAAAGTCTATATTGGAGGGCTTAAGATTATTTATTGCACACAAGACATATGAAATTGTTTATACGATACATTTGACAAGCATAATAATGATAGTGTTTCAGATATAGTCTTTTAAAGTGTTAATTATTGTTCATATACGAGTTGTGGTACATTACATATATGATGATTGCCACGGCGATGTTGATTGAAAGGGGGGGGGGGCTTTGCTGTGTCGTGGAGTCGTCAGGCGTGGCGTACGATGACAGATGGTTCACCCTGGTGACGCTTCCAGCTGGGCTGGTGTCCTGGAGTTCCAACGTTGACACTGACGCTTCCCACACAAACACCAGTTCTAGAGTTCTAGGGATACTACTTCTGAAATTTTGTACAGTATTTATAATTCATAAATATCTCAGGTCACAGTGGGTATTACTTAGAAACGGTATATTAGACTTATACCAATCCGGACTCTTCAAGTGTTCACGCGTAACACTGGGTCTACCACGATCAGCAGACCTCCCTATGCGGAAATCTTCCACTCACGCAGAAACTAATGATGACAATATTTTATTAATAGGCCTAAGTAAATTATGAAATACTACTGGTACTGCAGAATACCTCACACAGTTCAAGTTTACTTATTTATACGCGCTATGTTATAATAACAATACCGTGTGTAAAGATGTATTAAACAAACAGTTCTGAGCGTTCGCACTCGTTACTACCGCCGAAAAAACTTAACAAAATTCTTGCAAGCGGAAAATCTTGCACAAGAATTGCACGTTCCGATCGTGATAGCTAGATGAGAAGAACTAATTGTGCAGCCACAGGCTTAAGAAAATTCCGACTGGCTTCCAGCTTCTTATTGGTGGAAGGAAGTCACCTGGTTACTTTGCACACAACTCGGCAGTGTTTCATGCCGAAAAGTGCATCGAATTTGCAAGAGCATGCATAGATGGCAATCTCTGAATGCCTTTATCTCACGCAGAAATGCGTTTTACAACAAGCTTTATATTTTAACAAAATCATATTTTAACGTCATTTAAGCTTAGGAAATATACAGGAACTGTAGCTAATACAGTAATTTATGTTCAGTTCAAGTGTCACAACGATACGATAATTATATCACGCACAACCAGGAAAACGTTTATCACTCGCGCACGCGCGCACATTTCCACAGACATAGTACATGAATAAATAACACATAAAATAATACATAGTTTGACTAAGCCTAATTCCTTATCCTTTCTAAAATACAAACTTATACCACAAAAAACCAACTCTAACAAACTACCAATTGAAACATGAATGTTTATCGTCTGTGTATTACACAAGCCTGCACTGCTTATCAGGATCCTGTGTTTCATTGCAATATATATATTTCTAAACTAAACTAAAGTCTTCTTTTAAGATACATTATAGGTTCACAGTTTATAATAACAAAAAATATGCAACCAAAATATCCTACTAATTAGCGTAATGACTAGTTTTTGCTTCTGTAATGCGGTGGTTCTTGAAGATTGAAAAGAGGCGACAAATACCTGTCGTGTTTTTGAAGCTAAACTTTAAGCAACGTAGATGTATAAGAGCTTTAATATTATTAAACTGACGTTAATTTTAATAAACTGACATTAAATTACATTGTTAATTTTATTATGTGCTAACAACTAAAGTATAGCCTATTTACGGGAAAATTAAAAAAAAAAAAAGTGGAATGTGTACAGTTTGCTCGGTTTTGTACTGATGCGGAGGAAGATGTTACGAAACTCATTTGTAACGTTGTTACTTATGTACAGTACCAAAGTGTATGAGAAAGATGTACAGTTAACAGTAGATACAAAAGTAAAATTCAAACTTCTAAAATCTTCCAGTGACGGATAACCTCTAAAGCTCTAAAGTCACATAGCCATGACTAGAGATGACATTACTATTGCTGTATGACGATAACATTAAATATGCTGCATGCACAATGTTGGTGAAAACAATCATTTTAAACGATAAATCGATTCTGAGAACCTAAATTGTAAATAGATTTCCTGACTTTTAGATGTTTTCTTATAGTTCAGACGTTTTCAAGATATTTCCTTCTAACTTGTTGAGAAAAGCTCAATTTTGTGTGTGTGTGTGTGTGTGCGTGTGTGCGTGTGTGTGGTTTGTGATATGATTTTACCTTATGCACTTGTTTAATCAGATAGAGTAAGCAAGACGGAGTGAGAGTAAGAGGGTTAAAATCAGAAAGCAAGAGACAAAAGCGAGAGAGAGTGATAAAGAAAGTGGGAGAAACAGGTAGGTAGTTTAAAATCTGTACGTATTCAACTACAAAAAGGTAACAATATAAAATAACACAATACCATAAATTTAGTATAAGCACACATATTACGACAGTAAAACTCCAACTATCGTGACGTCTTACCTCGCCTAACTGTAATGGTAATCTAGAATACTGAGCGAAACACCGTTACTGAATATATAATTCATCACACAGATACATCTTCATATCCGCTGTAATTAACTCAAGACAGGTGTCTACACTTAAGTTGAAGAGGTGCCTTGGTACGGTACCCAAATCACTTATTCTCCCTATCATTTATTCCCTTTACAAATAAACACTTTCTCATAAAGTGTAATATTTTACTGACAAGAAAAGTAGGGAGTATATTCAATAAGTTAAAAACGTTACAGTTTAAGGAATATTTTAGAAGTTGATTTGCAATAAAGTACGTATTATGCAGTACGGCAGAATAAAAGGACTTGCATCATATAGGATGCTATGGAAATCATCAAAAAGGTTAGTCAAGGAATGATCACATTAAGTTTAACTGTGGCCTTATGATACATAAGAACATAACACAATTGTGTTCAACTGTGTGCTACAAAAATGAAAGGATCAAATTTATTCAGAGATCTTCGGAACTGCTTTAAGAAGCAAAAGACTAATAAATGAAATCTTTTGACTTCAATAATAATATCTAAAAATGTGTTTCTGAAGATATATATACTTTGCGGTACTATGTGTACAGAAATGACTTTCGAAGGGTATGACTTTCAAATGTACCAGCACTGTAAGTTTACTTATTAACAGATAAATCTTTATAAAACCGGACAAAAATACCTTTAAACATAATTTACTCTTTAAATTCCATAAACTTTATATGCACGAACCTTATGTAATATACCTAACTGTGCAGTAACAATGGCATGTTTATGCCTGTAATATTGTAAATTGCACGCTCTTCATGATGACAGAAATGCAGTAATAAATCTGGGAGCCTGTACGTATCCAAACAACAAGCAACCAATTTTGCTGTTTACGGCAGTACAGATATCTGATTTGCAAATCAAATTCAACATACGGAGCTAAAGTACTAACGAAGCCTTACAAATATCGGCGTATATACTAAAATACATGTCTTAGTAGATATTTCAAATTAATATACAAGCACAGTCTTAAATACAACGAAAATTTAGAAATATATGTTATCAATCCGATGTGGTTCCTCCCCCGGCCTTTTACCGTCTCCGTTTCTGTTTGCTCGGCTAACTCGTGCTTAAGAATTTATTATATACTTTTATGAAGGAATGTTATCATATTGTTGAACAACGTTGAACTTTATTATTAGAATTAATAAGCATCTTCGTAAACAACACTTAATGAAGCATTTTTGAAAATACACATTTTTATTGGCATATCGTTCACTACAACTGGATAATGGTGTATACCTGTACATTTAATTATAATCAGAGCTTTGCCCTTGAGATTTACTTACGGCTACAGAAATACTAAAACTTTCGAAGACGGTTACCTACGCAGATGAACACTATTCGTCCACTTTAGTGTGTGGTAGGTATAATTCTTGGCAAACGTGTTCTCTACTCATAGTTTTACCGGCAAATTAATAGGCCTATACCACTTAGCAACTTGTAAACCTGTGCCAATTTAGAGATTTATTTTTGGTACTAAAAATTAGCATGCCTATATTTTTAGTTTGCATTTATGCCAGGAAATTCAATGGAAAATTAATATTTCAAATACTTTACTTACACATTGATTTCACATATTCAGTAAATCTATAACTATCTAACAAAAACTTGGAAATCTACAGTTGGTTGGAAATCTGAAAAATTGTTTTATAATTAACTATACTAATTAAATATAATTTAATTAAACTTATAAAATTTATAAGTTACATGCTTATAAGAAAAACAAAACGGGGAGTATAATTAACTAGTTTCTTAATTGGAAGTAGTGAAAAGTAAAAATAGACAATAAAATGTTAAATTCGTTTAGAATTTAAGTAATAGTTTGTACCTTGTAACAGCATTCGTGTCGTATACGAATTAATTTAAGTATTTTTAGAAAGGAAGAAGGCTAAATAAAGGGTGACAAAATTACAAAAGAAGCAAAGATAAGTTACATGTATAACAATTTTCAGTTTTGTGAAAAGGCATCAGTATTTATACCAGTTACGGCAATCGTCGTCACTCAACGTGAGAGATTGAATAAAATAATTTTAATAAAACTTATCTATTATCGCTAGTATAAAGTCTCTAATATTGTTATGTACTCAATGAGTACTAAATTTACTACTAATGTGATACATCGTAACGATGTTAGTAACAATGAAATGATAGATGTTTTTAAATGTTCGGAAAAGATTGTATATACTTTTTTATATCTTATCTGTTTTCCTGGAATAATACACAGTTAATGGAGCTTCCTGATTGATAAATATAAATAGCGTTACAGTTTATGAAATTCATTTAGTGAGATCCGATTCATATTGTTTGATGACCTTTACTTGAGTGATAATTACTAAACAAAATAAAAAATTACTAATTGTCGTTTTCACTTTTTGATTAAAAGGAAATCTAATTTGTAATTTTATAATTCTGACTTTCCTATTAAAAATTTCATATTAGTTAAGGTTGTGTCAAACTGAGAAACGTTAACTTACATAAATGTTTGTTTTTAGAATGCCAAGTTTCATTTCACAATCATTGTACAGTGTAAATGACAGAAAAATTATAATCAGTTGTGCAATTTGTGATTTGTAAATATGAGCTCATTAAGTTTTTCCAATATTTCATAAAGATGGAAAGTTATATATGGCTTCTTACTGAAAAACGTAATTGTAGTTATTTAAAAAACGTTACGTTAAAAGTCTGTAATTATATGAAATTTTATAACACGTTATCGAGTTATTAGGAATTTGACAGAAATCTAACTTGATTGCTATCGTCGCACTTGCAATGAGAATACAATGAATTAAGGAAATTAATTGCTTTCGCTATAACGCAAAGTTTTTAGATACGAACATGGGAAACATTTAATCTAATGAAAGTTTCAGAACAACTGAAAATGTGAGATTTTAGACAGTATGATTACGTAAAAGAACAGTTCAACAGATCATCATACAGACCTAAAAGAACGATTAATAAATTATTTTACCTTCAATTAGGCTATCCGCCTTGTGACTTGTTTTAAATCTCGTCTATGACGCGTTTCGGAGACTATGTCCATCATCAGATATTAAAATAAAAATAAAACTATATCACTCTTTCGAGATCGTTACATAAAAAAATGTCAAATTTGCATATGAAATGTACGCGAATTTGGGTGCGCACCCGTTCAAGTTAAATCTGCTACTGAGCCAGATTATAATTCTCTAGGTACCCAAACAGTCTTTGTTCAAATAACGTAAATTGGTAGGCATATCTGACAGTACCGGACGGGCTACTGTTGAATATCTAAGGGAATTAGTTACAGGAATTGGAGTTTTTCAAATTCATGTTATTTTTCAATATTAATTGCTAATCATTAAGTATATAGAGGTAGGAAAAGTTTGTTTTCATAAAGTAGTTAATGGAGCTTATGGGAATTATTTTAAAACGTCATAGGCTTGTTTAAATTCGCTAAAGTTGCTTAAATTATTTAGGAAATATCCGTAGACAGCAACTTGTTTGACGATCGTATAAATTAATTGTTACGATACGTTGTTACTTCTGTGTTGTTATAATTAATTCTAGTTAGTGTTCAGGGAGTTTAAAGATTAATTGAAAAGTTCACAACATTGACACATCTGTTTTCAACCTGTGTTTTCATCAAGTAAGGCAATTACAGTCTCAAAACGGACTCCTGTAAACTCAAGTTCCTTGCAAGTTTCGTATTATAGTTATTTGTCGTATTTCATCTTACTACTGATTTTAATAACAGTATACATTAAAAACACACGGATGCTGACAATCTACGGGTAGTGTTATCCCCTAAAGTCACGTGACAGTAGTGATAATTAGCGTGAACAGGATGGTACAGTAGATGCTGTGTGTGCGACATGCGTTGTCATTCTCGCACGTGTCAATTTACTACATTTGCCATTCGCAGATTGCATGTGTCACATTTGAAGTACACATTTTGTATTTGTAAACGAGCTACTAGTGCAAAACGTAATATAATTTGGCCTGCAATCTTGCGAACAGCATAATACACGAGCACTTTTCTTAAAAACAACAATTCTGGCACGTGCAAGTAATATATAAAACATAACTTATTACATACATATTTACATGTACGCAATTGAGAAGAAAAAAATTGTCGAATTCAAACGAGAGTGACGAGTCTGTGTGTACAGCGTATTTTGTTTGTATGCGTATATAGACACAAAATAGCTAAAATTTACGCGATAATAACTGAATTATTAAAATTAAGTTAATTACTTTGTCAATAGTAAGTTATGAACAATAAATTTATATGTATTGAACGAATGAAAAATTACAATTCATATGCAACTACTGGTTTGCACATCAACAGAGTTATTAGTGCAAAAATATACGCAAAAGTGATTTCCTAAAAACCGACGTTGTGACGATTTAATTGAAACTGTAATCTTAAATAAATAAAAATTAAATTTGCGAGCGATTAAGTATTTTTAAATCGCACTATTAAACCTAAAGCCCCTGTACTAAATCAGAATGAGAATGAGAAGTGAATGAAAATCAACAGAAGCACTAATAAAAAGTCGAATTGTAAAAAACTTATTAATATCACAATTAACCCTTTGCTAGTCATCATGCGGTGACCTGTTAGTTCCGGACTCAACGTGTTTATCGAGTCGTCTGTAATTTAGGAAGATATAAAATTCATAATGTTTGTAATTAGAAATTTGAAGGCACGAGTAGTAGTTAAAATAATTCACTTAAATTATATATGTATAATTAATGTATTGTTTTTGGTAATAAGAATGTCAATTTAAATAAAAATAGGAACTATATTGTCGCGGAGTACTTGCCCCTCTCCGTTGTTATGTGCCAGTTGAATCTAGTAGAGAGTCACTATGCTCCCGTCAGACCGTACAGACGTATGAGCGAGAGCTCCACGAAAATGCATTTGTTTTTTTAATTTAATTTTAAAATATTAGCTACCACTGCTAAACGTGGCGAGCGTTGTGTAATGTGTGAATGATATAAAGGTGTGTTAAGAAGAAAAATGTAATAAGTAAAACAAAAACTTAACTAGTAGTAAACAAGATGACGTCTGCCCTCAAGAGGTAAATACAAGTACAACCTTATACATGAAGATGTGATCTGCATAAACTTCATAAATACACGTATACGATGCATAAGACGCTGACGAGGACCTCCGTGGATCTACACCTACTTTCACAAAAGAAACTTCAATCTCCGCAGTGAACATCCTATCTAGTGCTTGCCGAAGACACGACCCAGATGATGTAGCCGACTTCAAGAATTCCAAAGAGAGACACCCCAGGACGAGGTTACTACGACCAATTGTAAAGGTGACTCGATAGCTTGCCTATCGAGAGTTAATCATATTTGATACACAACTCACATTAAAAAGAGACTTTTCAAAGACTAGAAATTTTGTTTAAAATTAAAATGAGACAAACTAAGAGTTTACTGTAAGATTCAATATCGTACGTTGTAACGCCTTAAATGTAAATGTAATTTATAATCACTTTAAGTAAGAATACCATTCTTCAAATGGTAAAAGAAGTCTTGCAAGCGTCTAGATGAACTCAAAAGACTTAGAAGTCTTTGCTATAAATATACTTAAAGTAAACTCGGATCCGAGGTAAAAGAATACACAATCAGTTTGATCCCTAAGTTTTTATGAAAAGCATTTAAATATTTTAATCTAATTAATGATGTCATGGGATCTTTGAGTAACAATTGTTAATAAAGAGAAGTCATCTTGTTACACATGAATATGAGTGCATAAATCAGTGAAATACCTTCCCTTGTTTCCTTATAATTATCTTATGTAATTTGTTCTATTAATTTGAGTTTAATAACAGTTCGTTACAACGTAGGCAGCCCATGTAATTGGCAAGCGTCAGTTAAGATGGGTTCCCTGGATTTGTAACGTGGCAATACGTTACAACGTTTTGTGCAGACGTAACAAAATGCGACAAGTCTGAAATCGCATCCAGCAAAACCAGACCTGTCGATTTACACCACATTATAAATACCCCGGACAATTTGGACAAGACAGAGATACTCTGGTAATAACGACGGTGTAGCTATATCACTCTGGTTACCAACGTAGAAGCGCCAGAATGTTCACCATCATCCAGAAGCAACACACACACAGAAGGATAACTTTGCCACGGTGACCTAACGTTTGGAAGCAGATGAAAACTGAATACATTATATAATAAGAGCAGAGAGTAAATAAACAGAGACGTGATATAAATAAAAGTAAAAAATGAATACATAATTGTGTACAGAGTAAATAAACAATTTTAAATAAATATTCATTAACATGTATATTTAATAGTTTTTAAAATTAAACAATGAGTTAACAATAATGAATGCTCAATGAACTCTAATAAATATTATTTTAATTACAATACTACAAGTAAACTTCTTTCTTTTATTTAGTAAATATTAAAATGGCATTTTGTATATGCTTGCAATACTGAAAATAATTATGAAAATAAATATTTCATGTCAGACATCCAAGTAGCTGAAACATTTTTCATATTTTTGGTTACATACATATTTCCGGATATAAGCACAAATGTTTGAAACCATCGTCAGCTTTACCTGTAAGAGTGATGATGAACGAGGAAAATAATATAAAAATTGAACATCTGGAACAAATTTAGGGAATAAAAGACCTACTGGAAACATAAGACGTTCATAAGCGACAAAAAAATCGGGAGACGGTCAAAGTTAAAAATGTAAAGTGAAATCGGTACATTACGATGCAAAACCCATTTGTCTTGTTAGCAATGATGAAGAGAAACTGAAGAGATTTGAGAGAAGGAAAGTAAGAAGAATTTTTAGTCTTTGACAAGAACACCCAAGAAAAACCAAATACAGAAAACTGAAAAACCAAAATTTAGAAGTTGTTTTGAATAAAGAAAATGTATCAAGACATATCGGGGAGCAGAGAATAAGGTGATTTGGTCAGGTAACAGACGGTAAAGAAAAGAATTGATAACGAAGGTGACTGAATGGAAACCAGAGAGGACCAGCCGAAGGAAGACTGAAGGGAAGATGGGATGATAATAGAAAAGAGTGTGGGTGCATGAGAAAACAGAGGGTCCAAAATCTGAGAGAATGAGAGAAGATCGTGGTCAGGAAAAGTGATACGTGATAATCTGATTGTCTAAAGAATAACGTCTAAAAGGTAACATAAGATGTCACAGTGATTCTCCAGGTAATCGAATCATAGGCACTTCAGAGAACTGAGTAATCAAAATTCAATAGTGAATGTATTCTTTTCAAGCATAATAATTGTACCTACATTTTCAGAAATTATTAACAATTTGTAAGAGATGTGTTTTTGCATATATATATATATATATATATATATATATATATATATTATCATTAAATGAATGTTTTAATAATTTCATTATCGTATGTCGTAGGCTTTCGTGGTCCTTGTCAATCATTATTCGGCCGTTGTCTAATATTAAAAGCCGGTATCTCTGCTACTGTCTGACGTTTGGACGGCTCAAGTCGTCATCATCACAGTCGGACTTATGACGTGTGGTCTGGTAAGGCCGATAACAAAGATTTATCAGTAATGTGTGGTTTACTTCATTATTGTCTCCTTTATTATGTTATCTTTACGAACACTTAATTCGGTAGTATTATAAATATAATAGGTGAGACTGAACTTTGTGTCCTAATTCAACTAAAAACTCTGTGTGTGTGTGTGGGGGGGGGGGATTTAGAGTTATTAGTTTTTGGATTCATCTTGATCGGTTGTTTTCCTGTTATAGACGTTTGAACAATAGCCATCTCTGATAACAGAGCCAATTAGGTTGATTATAATTCCACGTCATTCCAAAGATTAGAGAATGTCGGAATACCACATTGGAGAAAATACCATGTGACGAAAAGAACGAAAAATCAGCAGACACAATCACAACTCAATACGCTGAGGCCTACAAGGAGTTACGGGTATACACGTAAAGATAGGTATACATCTAGTATACATGTGTATATCTCGCATACGTACACGCATAAACATTTATTCGTCCACCAGTTCCATGCAAAATAGAAAAATCGTGTAATCCGGCAGCATCGTATTTGACAAAGATATGTTTGATAACAATGTGGTGATGATAAATAGAGTACCATTATACCAAAAATAATTAATTAATGCTGAACGGGAAAATTAATTTACTTGTTTATTGTTATGAAATTTATTCATACTTTGTTCATTTATGATGTGGATATAATCTTCTATTTGTTGTTCCTTATTTTCTCTTGTTGTCCTCGTTAGCAGATAGTCTTTACCTTACCTGCCTAATCAGTTAAATGAGTTTTATTACAGTGTAGTACCATACTTTAAAATTTCCATCGTTGTGTTGAATTCCAGTTTGAAAATCACTGTGGTGAACAGGTCTGCTTGTGTTACTCACTGATTTATGTCGAACGTAGACTTCTGAGTGTTGTTATAAACCCTTTAGTTTCTTGTCAATAAGATGTACTGTTTTTACTGTAATAACCAATGAGTGGTACGATATCAGTACAGTAGGAAGAAGATTTACTGAATGTATGTAAAACTGGTTTGTACACACACATTAGGAGGTTGCAACCTGTTCAAAAAAAAAAAGATCGTTAGGAAACAGCATTCATGTTTCAGACTGCTATTTAGGAGGAGAATACTGCTACTTACTATGGCCGTTTAGCGGTTTAGAGTCAGGGTATATTATGCGCTTGGTTGGGTATTCACTTTTGTATTACAAATATCGTTCTTAAATTTCACATTTTATTGCTTAGCAATTTCTACGAATATGAGCGGAGAAAATGCAGACATATATGCTTGTGCGCATGAGCACACGCGCAAGCCCACACACACACACGCGCGCGCGCGCGCGCACGCACGCACACACAACCAACTTTCATAGAACGTAGAGGTAGATTATTGTAACCCAGTTCTTAAAACCTACGTTTTGCAGCTCTTAGCTTACAAAAATATCCTCCAAGAAAGAATATCGTCGAAAGGTAGAAAGGGTGCATAATAGCAGACAAATAGAACACAGATTCATTACCGCATCTGTAGAAACATTTCACTCCTATGATGTTATAAATTTCAGAATAATAACTACTGTGAGCAATAAAAATCAAACTACTGGTATACTGGGCAGACATTTCTGTGACGGGTTTTGAATGATTAACCATAAAAACAAAATACATCTCAAGTACTTTACGGATTGTCCTTTACGTTTCAGCAAATGTAGAGAAGTCCTTAATCCTACAACTATACAACTACCGAGGAATAGGTTAGGTCTACGTCCCATCACAGCACAACCTTTCTATCACCCCCCCCTTGATGAAGTAGACAACTTGACAATCTACCCCCCTGCCCCCTCACCAACTGATCTTACTATCACACCTGCACTAGACAAGTAATTTAAGACACAAGTACAATTTGAGTTCACAAAAAACATTCCAAATTCCAGGTAAGCGCATGTGGCAAAGCGTTAAAGAGCAAACAAAACCACCATATCATAGTAAACAAAAACAGAACACGCGCGGGCGCATGAGTATGATTTCACAGATTTTCAAATCAATGTTTTTAAATCGGTAGACGGGTCTATCAAGTTCTCCAATTTGACCCTTTCAATATACTGACTCTTTCTCGTCTTATACTCTACGACTTTGACCTTATTCTTCCCCATTCGAAATAAATATATTGTTTCATCGTACCGCAATGCACTACTTCCTTCAAAAATAATACTTTTGTTTTTATAGTGTTTGTCATAATTTCCGTGCAACGTATTCTTGGTAAACTTCCAAAATTTCATATTTTCACTCAACAATCACTCAACACAAAATGTTGGGACTATAAATAAACGTGCACTTTCACAGCAATACAGCTATTGAATTATGAATACTGACCTTATGCGTTGATGCACATAATCTAATAATTGGAATATTACAATTACTGTAGGCTTTAATGATTGTTTTGCACTAATACAAAAGTTTAAGTGTGTACTGAAAATATAAAGAGTAAATAATTTACATTGATAGATAACAGGAATATAATTAACAGTCTTGAACATAAAGAAAAAAATGTTTATTTACCAATTAAAACTTTGGAAAAGAAATAAACGTTTAAAATAAAGATTTATATACAAATGTATGAAACGTATGTTATTTGTCTCTTGGTACAGACGGTACATGCAGTACACAGTACAACAAAACACACACACTAAAAATACTTCGTTTAAAACCTTTCTCACCGCATCCCTATAGAGTAACTATTATTAGGAACATGAATAACTTCAATGAATATGTCAGCGCCTTAAACTCCCGTTCATAAAATTTAATACTATACTAAACAAGTACATTTTCCTGTAAAATATAGTACTGACTTGATATGAATACATATTGGGCTAGATATTCTTAGTATTATATCTAACCACAAAAATTTCAGCATTTATAAATTATACAACATTAAAGAAAAATAAGTACAACATTAAAATAGGTAATATGAAATATTATTATTTGTTAAAATAAATTTCACTTTGTTGTTGTTTCATCCTCGAAAATACTGGTTTTTCCATACTTAAAGCAATCCTCACTTCCTTCTTTTACAAGCAATAACACTAATTCACGTTTCAGATCTCACAAATATGTCTAATCGAATTGAAAAACGTTTCCTTTGTATCTAAATGATGTAATGGAAGCCGTAAAACTGGCTCCGTTTGTTTTAATTAACTTTTTTTAATTAATAAAATTCACGTTGATGTTATCGTAGATTCGCAGTTGTGCCATCCCTGGTTTGACTCAACTATGTAGGCGGGTTACAAAAATTAATAAATCACAGAATCGTAAAAAGAGAATATGAAGGAAAAGATTTTTTAAATAAATTCTCAAGTAATAATGTCGAGTTTTTTACAGAACAGTCCGTGATTGATGAAACCTTATCGTATAAATGTAATTTCCGTTACGTCTTATAAACGTACGTTTTTTAACTTAAGCAGGTGCACGGGCAAGCAAAACCATAATAATTACAATAAGGAATAATATTCTCATTTAGTGGATATTAAAGTTAAAATTACCATACAAAGTAGGTCATACTAATAACAAACAATTTTACACGATTTAAAATTTCCTGTCATTATCTCTGCAAAAGTGCTTTTAACTGAAATGTGTTAATGCTATTAGATTACTAGCTATAACGTACAAGGTTTTTTATGTTAATGTTAGAATGTTACGTGTTTTTCTTGTGTTTTTATGTAATTGTTTGTAGATATATCTCATGCCATATTACATTAGCTATTCCATTAAAAATTGGGCTAATGAAGCACTATATTCTTATGTGGAATTTGGAGATTTAGAGCCCAGTTGGGCGTTATTATAACGTATGCCTCCTCAGATGAATTTGAAACGACAGCTTTGAAACCCATCAAGTTAAATAATAACGTACCCTTACTAACGTACCTTAAACCACTTAGCATTTTCAGTTTTTCGAGAACAGTTCAATTGAGTACAATTGTGAAAAGATTCTGACTGTAAGAGAACATTTTTTACAATCGTCTTATTTGTTTTCTTCTCGTTATGTTCTCATTCAGTTCCACATTGGAAGTTCGAGGGAATTGAGAAATAGATTGCTTGAGAAAGACAGACGCGACGGATAAGTCACTACCTGATATAAATTATGTTAGTAGATTTGTGAGAAATTTAGTATCTAAATATTTGACAGTACTTATTACTTCAGTATTTATGAAAAACTTACATTAAACATGCAGCGTGGTAGTATGTAGCGTATATTTAAATACCGGTAGGCCTACTTGTTACATTTGAAACTACAATAATACAATTATAATTATGTAGTAAAAACTGTGCATATGAGTTCAATTACCGAAGAAAAAGGGAAAAAGTCTGTATGTTTAAAACATATGTGACTCAAGCTATGCTTTAAATTTCTGAGATATGTAATTGTTAAAGAATCTCAGTTAATGTGATTACAAACACAGTATCAAAATGCACAAAAGAACGCAATCAATATACTCAATGGTCAAATGACAGTATACTCACAAATGCACAACATCAGTATACTCAAAGCGTGGAACGTTGCTTAGTATTTCGGTTCATCACTTTGGCTCAACGGAAACTTACTTTTAAAAAGTATATCGCTCATTCTTTTGTGATTGAACATCAATCAAACTTTGGTAGCATGGCGAAACGCTCCCTGGAGTATAATCAGCATTAGATTTCTCTCTCTCTCTCTCTCTCTCTCTCTCTCTCTCTCTCTCTCTCTCTCTCTCTCTCTCTCTCTCTCTCTCTCTCTCTCTCTCTCTCTCTCTCTATTCTATGTTTTTGCTCGCTCACACAATCTCAGCCCGTAATTCTACAAATAGGAATAGCTCTCGGTCGTGGAATTTGGTACACAAAAGTTTGTCTAAACTTCAGAAAACTTTAACGTAGGCTGTAATACGTTATTTTACAGAAACAGCGAAACAGCTCGCAACAGATTAAATATTGCAAAGTAACTAATCAATTCATAATTTTTCTCAAATTACTCATACGATCTGTGAAAATTAAAATGCGGTATGCATAGACTCTTGACCACACCCTCAACAATAATTTTATTATACGTCAAATGTTAATGTTGTATCCTTTTTAAAATAATTATGTAGTCAGTTACAAATTTTAAGCCAAATTTTAAATCGCACAAATTATTTGACGTAAACGTGAACAATAACTTACTGGTAATTTGTGGTAATATAACAGCGTGCTGTTCACTAAAGAAATTACTTACTTCTTTCTAAATCTCTGGAAAAACGTGTTTTCTAAAGCAAATGTATAGGCCTATGGACTATATAAAGCTCATATCGTAAGCTAATCTATCTTCATCTTTATCTTATCTTTAGAATTTATCTGTCAAATGTAAAATATTACGGTATAATTTCATGAAAAACGTAATAAATTAAGTAGTTTGTAGACTGGAAATTAAAATTTAGAGCTATGCATTCTTATACAGCGGTATGTATAAGAACTGTTTAGTTAGTTGAATTTTCAGTTGTCGAAAATTTTAGAAAATTGATGGTTGCCAACTAAAGTGTAGTAAATAACCAATAATATTACGCCTGCTTTAGAGTCACAACATAAAAATTAAAAAAATGTAAAACTAACACTACAATGTCAATATCTAACATTGTTAGACTGAACATTAATTTGTAAGAAGAGTTTCCCGTATTTAAAATAAATTTTCAAAAATTTTTGGTTTATATTGACTTGAAAAGCTGTGAGATAAAAATATGTATATTCTTTATACTGTTACGATGGTCTACTTGATCGTCGTAGGTACAGTGGAAAACAAAATAAGTACAAGATACCATTAAGTCACTATCACCAGCTTTAATTTTTACAGTCAAACAGTTCGTAATTAACAACACAGTCTCCTACAACAAATCAAACAAAAATTGTTCACACGCAATAAAATGTCACTAATATTAAAAACAATTGTATTGTAATACAATAAAATGCCCGATTATAAAATGCAACACTTCACTAATAACTACTTGAGTGTACCCGATAATATCGCTTGTATACTAACTCGAGCCGCACTGTAAATATATCGCCACTATACTGATACTATAGGCCGCTGCCGCCGTATTTATACTTCCGCTCACAGACCAGAACGTTCCTAATTGTGTCTTAGCGCCCGTGTGAACTACGTAATTAACTACGGCCTTGACATAGTCCGCGCGGCTGGCGGCTTCGAGAAAACTCTCGCGGATGCGTTGACAGTCACGTATGCTACACACATTAGAGCGAGATTCTTCTGGCACATTCGACAAACACGTAGACTGTTCTGCAATGTCGCAACACTGCCTCATCCTTAAGCCTGTTCGTTCCGAACTAGCAAACCGTCTCTGAAGTAGTACTTAGCCAGGCGATCTAGGTGGACGACCTTGAAATTTCGCTGCCCTTCCTGTTAAATCCGATAAACAACATCGTTGATTCTTTCTTTCACAGTGTAGGGTCCTTCCCAGTTAGACTGAAGCTTAGGTGAGCGACCACGACGGCGCTTTGGGTTGAACAACCAGACCTGATCTCCTTCTTGGAAACCCACACTATTGCTGCGAATGTCATACCGAGTTTTCATTTTATCACTGGCAATCTTCAGCCGTCCTTTTACCAAGCGATTCATTTCTCGCATTGCGAGGAATAGTTCTGTGACTCTTGGGACTGAGTCTCAGGTGATCCGAACATTGAGTCCCCAGGAAGACAAATCTCCCGCCCAAACACCAATTTTGCTGGAGCCATGCCGGTTGTGTCGTGTACTGATGATCTATACGCCATGAGGAATAGTGGTATACGTTGGTCCCAGTCTGTTTGGTTCTCGTCAACAACCTTCGAAAGATGCTGGTCAAGTGTCCTAATGAATCTCTCAACCATTCCGTCCGACTGAGGATGCAGAGGCGTTGTCCTGGTCTTTCGAAATCCCAGTAGACGGCATAATTCTTTAAACACTCCTGATTCGAAATTTCTCCCTTGATCCATATGGACTTCCATAGGGGCTTCATAATGGCAACAGAAGTTGTGAACTAAGTGCTTTGCCACAGTGGTAACCTACTGATTTGGAATTGCGTAGGCTTCCACCCACTTAGTAAAGTAGTCACCTACAACCATGATGTACCGGTTTCCATCGTCAGTATCTGGGAATGGTCCAGCAATGTCTATGGCAATTCTCTCGAAAGGCAGTCCAACGTTATACTGTCTCATTTTCCCCTGTTTCTGGTTTGTGGGCCCTTGCTTACAGCACATATTTCACACGTCCGAACCCATTCCTCTACGTCGTGGCAAAAATGAAGCCAATAGAATCGCTTCCGTATTTTGCCAAGGGTTTTGTTAACGCTAAGATGGCCTCCAGATGTTCCATCATGCATCTCCTTCAAAACAGACTGCACTTTACTTCGGGGAACTATCAACTGCATGACCACGTCTCGTCCATCTTCACTTTCCCAAGCCCTTTTCAACAATCCGTTTTCTAAGGTGAGAGATTCCCATTGTGCCCAGTAACCCTTCAGCACTTCGGAACCATGGCAGATATCTTGCCAATCAGGGCGGCGACCTTCCTCTTTTGCTGTCAAGATCGGCCCAATGTCTTCATCAGTCATCTGTTCCTGTCGACAGTCTTGTGTTGTCTAGCCGTCTGCCAGAAAATCCACAGTGATGGCTTGAACATGTTCGCTTAAGTTTTGTTCTTCCTTTCTGTGGCAATGTCGGCAGCTTTCCGGGCACGGTCTTCGTGATAAGCCATCTGCATTACCATGCAGGCGCCCCCGTCGATGCTGTACCTTGAATTTGTACTCTTGCAGACGTTCAAGCCACCTTGCCAACTGTCCTTCCGGATTTTTAAATTTCAAGAGCCATGCAAGCGCGGCATGGTCGGTACGTAGTGAAAACTGTTTTCCATAGAGATATTTATTTAAGTGCCCCTACGCTCGGACGATTGCCAGCAACTCTTTACTTGTAACGCCATAATTTCTCTCCGGTTTAGAAAGTGTCTTGTTGTAATACGCTATTACTCGTTCTTCACCGTTTTGCACTTGAGACAAAACTGTACCTAGACCAGTATTGCTTGCGTCTGTGTCCACAATGTACTTCCCTTCAGAAGCTGGGAAAGCAAGAATTGGCTGCGAACATATAGCAATTTTCAAAGTCCTAAATGCTTGATCACATTCCCTCGACCACTGGAAATTTCGTTTATTTTCCGTTGGCTCATGTAGTGGTTTAGAAATAGTAGCGAAACCTTTCACAAAACGTCTGTAATATGAGCATAACCCCAGGAAACTCCGAACTTCGTGTTTACACTTTGGTACTGGCCACTGGCCAGTCTCTTACGGTTTCTACTTTATTAGGATCTATGCTAACAACCGCTACCGAAACCAGACGGCCCAGATACTGTACTTCCTTCTGGAATAGAGAACACTTCTTCTGGCTCAGCTTCAGTTGGGCGCCGTGAATTCTAGTTAAAACCTCCTTAAGGTTTTCCAAATGTTCTTTGAAAGTTTTCCCGATGACTATGACATCGTCTAAACAAACAAGGCAAGTTTTCCATGTCAGGCCTCGGAGTACCAGGTCCATCAATCTTTCAAATGTTGCCGGTGCATTACAGAGTCCAAATGGCATAATGTTAAATTGGAATAAGCCACTTGGGGTCGAGAAAGCGGTCGTTTCCTTGTCTTCTTGATGAAGGCCCACTTGCCAATATCCACTCTTCAGGTCCAAAGTGGAAAACCACTGTGCTCCGGACAACGTGTCGCGTGTATCGTCAACGCGAGGTAATGGATAGCAGTCTTTCTTTGTAACGTCATTTAACCTCCAGTAGTATACGCAGAAACGCAATCCACTACCCTTCTTCGCTACTAGCACTACAGGAGAAGACCAAGCACTTGACGAAGGTTTGATTACTCCCTCTGTCAACATGTCCTGTACTAACCGAGACATTTCCTCTTGTTTAGATAATGGAGGCCTTCGAGGAGGTTGGCGTATCGGTGTTGTGTCCCCGGTATTGATGCGATGTTGCACAAGAGAGTTTCTTCCCAGTGACTGTCCCCGAACTGCAAAACAATCTTTGAATTTTTGTAAAAACTGTCTGAGTTCTTGTACCTCACCACTTGAGTGGTCGTTAGAAGATCTATTCAATAATTCTTGCAGTTCCTCTGGTAATTTGGAATTATCCGAAGCACTGGATCCTCGTTGCGTCATTCCGGCTACCCAGGCCACAGGAGTCATTTCGCCTAGGCGCGTGTTGCTTTGTAAAGTGATAGCTTGATCCAAAATATTCGCCACTCTAATATGTACATTTCCGGTTTCGTCAGGTTTTACTAAACTTATGGCAATTAGTATGCCCGTGTGCTGACTACCTGGTGTTCGAATATAGAGCACTGGTTGCCCCTAGTGTCTACCTCGGTTCTAACCGTGATTATCTTTTCGGAGTTTGGCGGAACAGTTACGGCCACTTGGTTTATGACGTCCATCGATTTTTCTGCTGTCGTCATTGTTGATAGCATTAACTCTTCGCCTCCGATTCCCAAGACATTGTTTTTTAAGTCGACTATAAATCGGTATGCGTTCATAACGTCCACACCAAGAATTGCTTTATCCACAATGTCTGCAACAAGTACTTCATACACTTGATACAACAACAAGTACACTTTTACAGGCCGTCCAGTAGCTGTTCGAAAGCTGCAAGTGCACCAGTTTGGCTTCAGAGCTTTCACCACGTCGAGGTGCACAATAGAAACTGTTGCGCCTGTGTCAACTGTAATCGAGGTTGGCCTTTCTTGAACAAATCCGGTAACTACCAAACTCCCGCTCTTTTTTTGAAGTGTAGAAATTGCGTATTGTCTAGGGGCTTCGTTCCTATAGTTAGTCAGCACACGCCCCGTTGTACCGAGTATTGCTCGTTTCCCTGCTGCTGAATGCTAACCCGACAATCTAGTTGTAGATGTCCAGGTTTCCCACGTCTATAACACTTCGATCTTCCATTCATTCTTATTTTATTCTGCGGCGCCAACCGTCGAGTCTCTGTTCCTTGTTCTTCTTCCTCATCGTCTGTGCCGTCGCGATCTTTTAGCGCGCACTTTATGACTTGTCCAACCAGACGCTGATTTGGCGGCCTCAAATTGCAAAGCATGTACCAGGGCGTCCGCACTGTTCTGGTGTCTTGCCATTCGTAACACGTGCTGTAGTTCGTTATCTCGTACACCGGCAGTAAATGTCTGCATCGCAAAGCTCGTTCGAAAATCTTCTGGCGCTTCTAGTCTAATTAGTCTGTCGATACTTGCTTCAAACTCTTGAACGCTCTCCCCGGAACGTTGTCGCTTTGCTGTCAACTGGGTGCAGTACACATCTCGCAAATGTTTATCACAATACCGTAATTCGAGACCTTTCATCAACTCGCCATAGATGTTCTGGATGTCAGGTGGCACTTTCTGTAGTAGTTTTGCCGCGGGTCCTTTTAATGCGAGAACGAGTGAGACTGGCTTGTCTTTCTCTGTCCAATTATTTGCGCATGCAGCAGCTTCAAATTGGCGGAGGTACGTTGCCCATTGAATTCTTCGTAAAAAAATGGATGGAGCTTTGACATGAACTGTCCCTACTGCAGGCAAAGTGATTTTCCCAATTAACTTATTTTCTGCGTCTTTTTCTGCCTTTGTCATTCGTACAGTCTGTTCACAAAGTTGTTTGGGTTGTAACTTCAGGCACTGCTCGACTTCATTTTTAATCTGGTCTTTTATATTTGTAATCGAGTCTTCTATTTTTGTTGACATAGCTTTTTCCCCTTATTCGTGACTGACTTTTCTACTTCAGCAATTTTATTAGACATCGATTCTTCAACACTCGACACAGATTTTTCTATTTCAGCTACTTTTAACGTCATTCATTCTTGTACCTCTGATATTTTAGTAACACTTGTTTATTAAGCTCACCTCGTAGGAGACCCAATTCTGGGGTACTGTGTTTTGCAACTGTTTCTGCATAGCTTCAAAAGAGAGCTTCCGTTTTATCTGCTTCTTGCTTACGTTTTTCATCCTGTCGTTTTTCTGCTTCTTCTCTTTCTTATCTTCGCTCACCTTTTTCTCGTTTTTTCTGCTTCTTCCACCTCCTTTCGGCGTCTTTTCTCTGGTTCCTCTGCGTCCTGTCGTCGTCGTTCCTCTGTCTGCAACAGCAGCACGTGAACATTTTCCATCTTCTGACTGGCATCCATTGTTTCCGGTTAATTACGAATTACACTTGTCTTGTACAAAGTGTCCACTGTTTCCACTGTTAACCGTTCTATCCCACTTCTGACACCACTGTTACGACGGTCTACTTGATCGTCGTAGGTACAGTGGAAAACGAAATAAGTACAAGACACCAATTAAGTCACTATTACCAGTTTTAATTTTTACAGTTAAACAGTTCGTAATTAACAACACAGTCTCCTACAACAAATCAAATAAAAATTTTTCACACGCAATAAAATGTCATTAATATTAAACACAATTGTATTACAATTATCCCGCCCGATTATAAAACGCAACACTTCACTAATAACCACTTGAACGTACCCGATAATATCGCTTGTATACTAACTCGAACCGCACTGTAAATATATCGCCACTAAACTGATTCTATAGGCAGCTGCCGCCGTATTTATACTTCCGCTCACAGACCAGAACGTTCCTAATTTCGTCATAGCGCCCGTGTGAACTACGTAATTAACTACGGCCTTGACACACTCCGCGCGGCTGGCGGCTTCGAGAAAACTCTCGCGGATGCGTTGACAGTCACGTACGCCACACACATTAGAGCGAGATTCTTCTGGCACATTCGACAAACACGTATATGCCATTCGCTTTCGCGTGGCACCTAAGGGATTAGGAGACCCTTACACACACACGCATACAAATGCAGCTGCTCGCGTCCGCTCCGGCCGACAGGTAGATGACTCATAACTGGGGCCCTAATTGAGTAATTGCTACTTCTTTAAAATATAAAATTTAACTACTGACATCAGTTTATTTGTAAACTTCGTGCAATTCCAAGAACAATGACACCAAACACGGTATGATTATGATAATATATGATGTTCAGCGTGCATAATAGTATTTTATATTTAATATACCGGGTACCATTAATTTTTTTTGGTTACATTTCGACATCAAAGTGTGTTATATATTGTTGATTTATTTTTACATTTATTTTTAGTGTGTTTATACACAGCATGTATCAATTAAAATGTAAACTTGTAAGTGCAGAATTAAAATAAGCTTACTTTTTAACCTCACAGTTTCTTCATGTAAGTGCGGGTAACTGGTTGAATTATTTTTTATCTTAATTATTATTAATTCTACCAGCTACCTCGAAGCTACAATGAACCGCTGTTCAGCGACATTTTGAAGTCTGTCCGGAGTTTAGTTTTGACTAAGCGTCGTTATGAAAGATATTAACCGAAACAACCGTATGACTCACTTCCTGTGTATAGGGCATCCGCTTTCGACGACAATGAATATGACTCACTTCCTGTGTCGTAAGTAAGCGCCACTGTCGGGGGTGTCAAAAGCATCATTATTGTCGGTGGCTTTCCTTAGTAATGTGGTCGGTGTTGTGCTGTGCGTGAAGGTTTAAGTGTTACAGTTATGTCCTCTAAGTCTAAGCAAGTGTTACATTCGCAAGCAAGAACGATAGTTGCTTCGGTGATACAGTATTTTTATATGGAAATAAATAATATGGGGCCTCTATTGGATGTAAGAAAAGTTTTGGAAAGAGTTTCATCAGCGTGTAATGTTCCCAAACGAACCGTCGCCCGGATAAATGCTCAATTGAAATCAGCGCTACGGGAGGAAACTGAGACCGTGGAAGATGATGCGAGCGACAGAGAAGACAACGTAGTTAATGAAGTTTCAGCCTGTAAGAAGATAAAAATAACAACGCCTAGGAAAACACCAGGAGGGCCACAACGAAATAGAAAAGTGATGGGCCTCGACGAGTTTGCGAAATCGGCCATAAGGCGGCACATCCTGCAGTACTACGAGCGGCGAGAGATACCATCCCTCGAGAAACTTGTGAGTTCGTTGAAGAATGCGAGTCTGTTCGACGGCGGGAAGACGGCATTGCATCGTATTGTACGAGATTTGGGGTTCGTTTACAAGAAGTATAATAACCGAAGGGTTTTGATGGAAAAGCCTACAATCGCTTTATTAAGATGCCAGTTTTTACGTAAAGTCCGAAATGTAAATATTGAAAATGTTGTGTTCCTAGATGAAACATGGTTAAATGAAAATGTACATAATGACAAAGGATGGACCGACGATACAGTTAAGGGGACATCAAAAAATCATTATATTGCATACAGTATTCGTGTGAAGTTATTAAAAAAATTTTTATTCAGTATGTATTTTTGTTATAATAGTTTTTTATCTATTACTAAAGGTTTTTGTTTGTTTGTCCATAAATATGGGCTATCTGTAAATAAAACCACAAAAATATTTCGTTTATGACCCACTTTTGTTAAGATGGGGTTTTTAATTTTGTAAAAATTTTACTTATAAGTTTGTACATAAGAAAAACAACATTGTATTGTATATAGTATTTGTTTAAAGTTATTTAAGAGAAGCATTTCTTAAGTATGTATTTTTGTTATACATTTATTAAAGTATGTATTTTTTGTTTGTTTTTATCTATTAATAAAGGTGTTTTTCGTTTATATATTAATATATTTTCGAAACGATCAAAGTTAAAGAAAATATTGCGTTTATATTCATGTCGTTTTTCGTGTGTTAATGTAAAATTTTAAGAGAAAAATGCCTATCACATCCAGGAGTAAAATATTTTTAGTACTGTATTACAAATAGGCTTTTCCATTTTATAAAAATTAAAAACATAATAATGTGGAATTTAAACTAAAAGGCTAATATATTTCATCTTGTACTTATTTAACATTAATTGTAATGTTATCATTAGTAAGTTTTTATCATTGGTAACCGATTTTATATAATATTAAAATGCCATTCTCAATTTTAAATAAAACTCGTCTTTTTAGTACTGCAATATGTGTTTTTTTTCTAAAATCCAAATATACTCCCTTGACGCCACATGGTTAACAGTAACTATATGTTGAGAGGACTCATTTTTCTCGCAATATAACGAAGATTACGAAAATCATATTTTAATTTGGATTATCATTCAATTTAAATGTGTCATAATTTGTAACTGTTTAATGAAGCTGTATACCTGCGCGTTCGGGCAAGGGTGTGTGGCCCGGGCGCTCGTGAGTGCGCGTGCGAGAGCAAGGGTCTGCTAATCCCTTAGGTGCCACGCGAAAGCGAATGGCGTATAGACTGTTCTGTAATGTCGTAGCAATATTTACAGTGTATGGAGCGTGTACATTGATTCTGTTATAAAAAATGATGAAACGTTAAATGAGTATCATCGACGTTAAATAAGTGTTTTGATATAATTTGCACTCTCAATTTATAAAGTAAACATTATAAAAGAGAATTAATAAAATGTATTATAATATACAGTATAGTCTAAATCAGTACGTACATTTATATGTCAAGTAATGTTTTATGTAAAGTTAGTTTTGTTGACTATCATCTTAACATGACGTCATTTTAATAAGTTCTGATTAAAATAACAAATGAAATATGATCTTATTTGGAACTTTGTTTATTGTTTCTAATAAAGCAATTTTTCATTATTAAAAATTAGAATCGTTAGAATCATTTGACTGTACAGCTCAAACCTGTGGCATGTGACATTACTTTCAGTAATTGTATAATAGTAATAGTCAGTAATAGTATTGTAATAGTTAATCGATAACAACGCCATTTGATGTGAGACAGATCGTTTAATATGAGAATCCTTCAACGTAGAGAACAGTAAGAATTAATGTTTATAATTGTTATTAAGTTAATTCAAATTCAACAAAAATCGTTTACGTTTTTAAATCAACACAACGTGATGAAAATTACTTCGATTTAAATTTAAATAAGTCATTCAGAAAATCTCAAACAGGTTCATAATAAATTTAGATGGTTATAATGTTTACATTCAACGTAACATTATGCTCGTAACTGGCTGACACTTGGCACTTGGTGAAAAAGGTTCGCCCTGTCGCCGCCGGCGTCCCACAAGGATCAGTCCTCGGCCCCGTTCTGTACGTACTGTACACGAACGATCTGTCTGTATATCCCGGGGTCACGTTATCTCTATTTGCCGACGACGCGTTGTTTCATTTTAGCTCGCTTTCGCCTTGGCGGACGAGCGTAATGTTACAACCCCAGTTAGCTATGCTTCCGGACTGGCTAAGGAAGTGGCGGGTAGCGATCAATACGGAGAAATCCGAGGCGATCTGCTTTACTCATAAGTCCATTTCCCGATGCCAATCCCTCTCCTTAGAGGGGAGACCCATCAACTGGACTGAGACGGTGAAGTACCTAGGTGTTCGGTTTGATCGGCACCTAAACTTCAACGCCCACGTGACCGCAACCCTCAACAAGGCTCGACGCGTCAGAGCCAAAATATCACCTATGCTTTCGCGGAACAGCTGCCTGGCTGTCCGTACCAAACTTACATTGTATCTACTGTTCCTCCGAACATTACTCACTTATGCGGCGCCCGCTTGGTGGCCTCTCCTGTCGGCCAGCAACAGGCATCGGCTGACTACATTTCAGAACTGGACCCTACGTTCCCTCACGGGGTCCCCGTGGTATGTGCGAAATTCCGCCATTCACCGGGGCCGCCGTGTTCCCACCTTAGAGGTCTTCGTCTGGTCCTTGGCAACGAATTTGTTCGCCAAGGCAGGCGAGTCCCCTTATCCGCACCTCCAAAGGCTGAATAGCGTGGAGAATGCACCGCCCCCTCGCCGCGTCAGGCGCCCTAGGGCGCTGTTAGTCGACCCCCCTAAGTTCATCACATGAACCCCCCAGAAACGAACCCCCCCACCTTCTGGAGACTGAACTGATCACCATCATTCACTACCTGCCCCTGCCGAAACTGTAGTCAGTCATGCTGCGGCAGATTGGAATGGATTGATTTATTGCCAGCATCGGCTTTGCGATTCGGCAGGGCTTTGATCCGGGACACGGGCTCCCGCGAGGTTGTGCAAATGCCTTCCTTGCGAAAGCCGACTGCCCCGGTGATGAGTCCCTTCGACTCGGCCGCCGCCTTCGGGCGGTCGAGCCTCTTGTACTCGCCAGCGTGCCTCTAAGTTTCCGTGGGCTATGTCCTCGGAGACCAAGAAGCCGCGACCAGGCGTTGCAATTGGCTGAAGCCATGACCACTAAGATCCCCGTCAGCACCTGCTTTGCTGATTCGGCAGGGTAATGACCTGAGACACGGGCTCTCGCGAGGTTGTGCAAGTGCCTTCCTTGCGGAAGCTGGCTGTCTCGGAGTCATTCCTTACCGTTTCGGCCGACGCCCTAGGGCGGTCGAGCTTCTTGTCCTCGCCAGTGCGTCACTACGGGCGGGACAATTGGCTGAAGCAAAAGCTCAAGCTTGCCTCCGTGGTGGCCATGTAATTTATATGGACCCGCGGACTGCACCATAACTCCCTTGTGCAGAGCAAACGACCGTGCTGACCTGTTGGCACCTGGCGTTCATCAGGCCTAGGCCTGGACAACACACACAAATTAGGGCGCAAGGCGCCCGCGCATCATCCATCCATCCAACCACTAGGTGAAATATGATATAAACGTTTTCTGAAAAATTCGTGAATACTTAGTTACTTCAAATTAACGATTTTAATGATAATTAAATTATAAATATTGTGATAGTCATACTAGAGGAAGAATCAAACAGACCAAAGACGAAAAAGTAAGACAGAGAGAGAGAAAGAGAGAGAGAGAGAGAGAGAGAGAGAGAGAGAGAGAGAGAGAGAGAGAGAGAGAGAGAGAGAGAGAGACAGACAGACAGACAGACAGACAGACAGACAGACAGACAGAGATTCTTCTAAATACAGATTAAAATCGAGAGAGTGTTTCCCTAGTTGTGATTGATGTTCGATCAGAGAAAAGGTACAAAACACTTTTAAAGTAAGTGTCCGTCCAGCCACAAAGATGTAACCTTACTAAGCCGACAAATAAATAACGTAGTAGGATAATAATAAATAGAATGTCGTATTAATATTATATAGCATTAAACGAAGGGAACAAAGACGCTTATTCGATTACATATCATGTCATCGACAAAAGTATAAAAACAGTTATGTACCACAGAAAGAAATATTTGTTACTTAAACAACTTAAAGTATCACGAGCATTCATCTTGTATGAAATGCGCAGTTATTACTGAAGTTAACAAATTCTCGATAAGGAGATGTTTTACTTGCAATTTTGAACCACTAATTAATTCATCCCCCACCCTCTTCCACTCTATCACTACAACACGATTGTATTTTTTGCTTTATTTCCTCTGGCTTCACGTCTCTTTCTCTTTCCATTTTGCCATCTCATTTACCTAATTTTTCTCTTCCCCAAGCATAGACACAATAACTTAAATTTTCATCGCACGCAAGCACGGATAAACAGGTAGACAGACAATAGACAGACAAATACATAGACAGATAGACAGACAAACACACGCGCACGAACGCAAACACGCGCTCGCGCAAATAGCGTGACTGTAATTAGTTTTTTAATCGCATACTTTTGTTATTAGGAGATTAAATATTGCGATCACCTCCTGGCATGATTAACAATGAATACGCTTAACGAAGTATGTTTACAATAAAAATATATTGTTTCCAAAAACACTTGTACTCACAATATGTGACTTCGGAAAATGACGTTTTTTTACAAAACCACAAAGGATTATGCCTGATATCTACTTGTATATTCACCACAGTTTTGTTCCTGTCAGTTTGAGTAATAGTGAAAGAGAAGTGTGCAAATTTAAAATATATATTAATTGTTTTTTATCTGAAAGCGTGCGGCTCCTGTATTTCAACAAATTTTCTCTTCAGCTTTTTGTGAGAAGATGTAAAACATCGACCCAAATTCCCGTTTCATCTGTGTCTAAACAATGCGACCATTGTATGAGAAGCACCATGTGTACTTCATAAACTTTTAAATAGTAAACACAATCATTCAAATTTACGTTGCTAATTAATGAATGAAATATATGAACACAGTACACAGAAGATAGCGCTGAGGAAAGTATACAAACCAACGATTCATTAAAGAAATATGAATGAAAGAATTTTTTTAAAATCATTCTCTCTGATCTCTTACTGATAATATTAGTAATTAATAAAGCTTACAAAAAATTATTCATATTTTCTCGAAGAAAGTGTATAATGCAACGAAATATATAGGGCTACTTTAAATAATTTGTATGAAGTATATTGTTCCCACAAGTTACCTAATCAAATAATATTCATATTAAAAAGTAACATTAAATATTTTAATACTTTGTGATTTACAGTTCGAAATAGTAAACACAATACTTTTAAATGTGCTGAGATGTAATAATGAAAAAATCTGTATTTCGCTTTTCAAGCTAGTTCTTTTTTATACTAATAATATTCTATCTTCTTCCCTATGTAGGATTTTAAGTCAGCCGATTTTCGCTCTTACGACACCTTAGTTTAGACCGGATCCTATAACACGAGACAGTATAAGAATATACCATAGCCAGAGACGGTTATTTATTTGTAAGTGATTTTGATCTACTTCACTAAATTTGTTAAGAATTTAATACTAGTAGTAAATGTGCACTTACGCGTGCGCGCGTATGTATGCGAAGAACACAAAATGAGCAGATTTTAATAAACAGATTCGACTGCTATGAAAAAGAAAATTATGTTAGTAAGTATTTGGTGTGCCAGGATCGTCAAGGTTAATTATATTGTTACCGGTTATTTAACGTTTCGAGTACAGCTGCGAGGCTAGACGTACGTTCCCATAACACCGTTAAATCGTGGAAGAAATGTTGAAGTCAAAAAAGATAGCTACTAATTGCTACTTTTTGACAGAATAATTATTTGAAGACGTTACTGGTTCATGGTTTGAGAGTCTGTTTATTTATAGTTTTACCTGGAGGCCAGGATAACGTTACATTGAGTGTTCTGAGTCAGCTGCCATATTGTCATAGGGAAATGATCAATTCCTTTAAAACTCGTTTGTATGTGAATTATGTAACCGCTACATAATAGAGTAGGGCATGGAATAAGATCTAAGTTAGTACAAAAAATCATAATGGTTTCTTCTCCAGTGTTGTAGATAGTCAAGTCAAAAACGCCTACTATACTCTCAATAATTCTACCTCTGGGATGGAGAGTGTTGCTGGCCTAGATTCGATTTTATAAAATCCTCGACAGTTATTGATGGAGGGGTACATGAGTCTATCAAAATCGTAAGCTCTAAGAATAAAATATTGTCGGAAGGAGAAAGACAGACATTGCAAGCAAGTGTTCGAACGAAACCTGTAAGTCAGAGTTCAACAGCACTTGTTAGTAAAGCAGTTTGGTCATAATTGCAATTAATACTCCCCGTGCGCGCGAACTTCAGATGGAATTCTGAACGTGATACGATGGAAGTGTGAAATATTTACTGTTGTTTAAATGAGTTTCTTGTAAACAGATAACGGCAGGACTATACTTGACGATTAATAATTTAAGCTCGCGATAGTGTAGACGAATGCCATATAAATTCCTAGCTTTAGGTAGTCTGGGCTGGGTGAAGGAGGAATCCGATCAACCTCGCTTTCATTTTTGATTGATTACCGACTATGATTCGCTTGAAACAGATGTCTCTTGAGTTTCTTGATTAGGTATTTGATTGAACGTTTCAACAGTGAACTATAGTTATACTGTAGTCAAGCATTTTTCTGACGCCTGCTACGCCATCTGTGAATTGTAGTGTCTGCCGGGTTTTTATCCAATGGAGTAACTGCTTTGTGGTTAGATGTTGAGTTACTTCTGGTGTTGGATTAATCTGAATTTTTGTAAAATCGGTATTCTTTAAATCTTGGCAGGGGTTTAGAGATTTGTGTCTCTCAAGAGAGTCGACAGTTGGCAGTTTTGTTATCGTTATGACAGTTCAACGGCGAAGATGAGGCGTCTGGAATACTATCGAGTTTCGCTGCATCACCTCTGAACTAGTGGAATTATCAGAAATTGTAAACAAAGGGGCACCGTTATATCAGAGCTATATACAATTATTATACAGCTCTTATAATTGGAGCTATTTACTGTCGCTAGCGAATCAGATCTCTCGAAGAATAATTTTAATGTTAGGAAACGGGTGGCGGGTTGTCTATGTCAGTGGGAAGTGTAGTACTGGTTTCACCCATCCTGCTTTCACACTCTTTTGAGATGTCGCCGCATTCGTGGCACTTGAAACAAAACAATGCATTACGTGAAACGCATATTCTGTAGTTTTCATTTTCGATATTAATTAGAATGCTTTCCGGTAGCTTCATACTCTCGTCATCAGGAATGTAAACAAATCGTCGAAATCTGGCATCATGTTCGAATTCATTACGATCAGAGATTTGCAGGTATAGTGCACATTGCTAAGGCGGGGTAGGTATTGTTCTGCATAAAAACCTCTAGAATACACGTACTTGGCAGGCATACACCAGGTAAAGTAGCCTACGCATCAGACAACGTAGGCCTATGATAAAATGGCGTAACATTACATAAAATGATGTTTTTAGTTAACTAAATATAATTATTTCACTAACGACTCGGATCACAAAGTTTTTTATGGGTAAAAACGTAAAGTTTTACCTTATAACCTGAACCGGTTTTCGCCTTTTGAAAGCTTCTCCAGAGCGCCTTTTTAGTTAGTATGACAAACCTCTTAGTACACAGATATTAGTTGTTCACAGTTACACCTGAATGTTGTTTAATGAAATTATCAACCAGTGTACCTGTTTACTGTTTAAATATACGCATATCCGCTGATTTAAAATTCTATAGTTAGATATAATACTTTTGGTTTAAGTACAGCGACTACGCTTTTTAAATATTCTTTGATGTTTGTATGTTCAATTAGTGGAAATATGATAACTTGGTCTTTCCTAGTTATAACCACACGAGAAATCAAGGGTTTTGGAGAAGTGTTTATCTGATTTTTGCTAGTGAAGGACTGCGTACGTTTTTAAATATCTGATCAATAATATGTTGTTTGTTAACACTATTAGAGCACAAATTGATTGAGTGTGATGACGTGGTAGCCGGACGTGGTCACGCTGTACCGACTTGCGCTATCCATGGTGGGTAAAGGCTGGTCACAGCCGGTAGTAACTGCCCCTACGCAGTCCACGATCACTGTAACGGACCGCACTGAATTTAACATAATTGAAATTACACAAGAACGTGCCACAAAGTACACACGTTAATCCCTGCGACCAAGAGGTGAACTGCAGAAACTGACCGTCAGAAGCTGCATCACTACATGGCGGACCGACCACTAAACCAAGAAAAAAGCGCAGCACAAAACAGAGATAAACTGTTAACGACACAAATCCTGAGTAACTTATATAGTGTATCTGTAACACACTTATTTTAGCTAAAAGCAGCCAACCATTTTAATCGTAAACTTTGTTACAATGCTTGTTACAATCCATGTAGTAGCGTTCTGAATAAAAAATGTACATTAGTATAATAACACTAAGAATCACAACACTGTACCGTTAATAAGAGTTACATTTTTTCTAGTATGTTGTGTAATTATGTTTTCTGGGCAATTTACAAACATTAGAGTCTTTCGTCTATCTGCTGGTACTAAATCTGTCTCTGTAATTTTGTTGTTAACTTATGATGAAGATATGTCCGGAACTTGAAATGACGTTTTGTGAAGACGGCTTATTCATATTCTGATATCATAACGTTTTTAAAACAATATTGATCCACTTTTTCACTTCGCATTATATAAATACAAATTTACACTGTACTTCTCCTTCAGTATTTTTCTTTCTGATATACTAACAAGCATTAATGTAATTACTATTGATTACTGCAATAAGTTCTAGTACATTGGGTCTTGTCTATTATACTTTCTCCAATAAAATATAAAGTTGTAAGTTATCTCCTCATTGATTATTCACAAATCTAGGAAGCTGTTGAGGTATAGGCCTACGTAATTCCAGTAACCATAGTAGAGGACCTGAGCAAACTCAGCATGTGAGTTACCTTTCTTTTTTAACACTGATACCAGTCGCAAAAACTATCATTGAAGTGCATACTGTTTACGTAAGCGATTGTGTAAAAAAAAATTGTTATAATTTATTGTCCGTATTTTGGCTGTAAATGTCAATCCTTGTAAAGTTTCATTTTTTAGAAACGTGCTTAACGCAGTTTGAAATGTAATTCACACTCTAACTGGTTGTTAATAAACGACTTGCAATATTGAATTAGTATGGAATGTTCAGTATAGGACGGAAGATTTCATTTGAGCACCATTATCACCGTATTAGATTGGTGACAGTGACATTTAAGGTTTTGTCGTCTAATTATATTAAGATTAGGGGTCATGCACAACACATTGTCATTGTGAAATCGCATTATGAGTTTGGGAAATGTTATGCATTACAACAAGATCTGCATCAAAATGCGTACAAGATTCGATTGATGCAAGACGTTAAGGCAAGATACCATTTAAAGCGTCACAAGTCTATCGGTTGGATTCTGCAAATAAGACGTTCACGATGATTTTCTTCAAAAATCATCTTTATTGATGCGGCGCACTTTTAACTGAACGGGTATGTCAATAAACAAAAGTCGCAAGGAGAAATTTATGTAATACTGCCTTCCGTCAATAATCATATTAAGTGCAGCTTTTAATACAATTAAATTAGCTGTAATTTTTTAATAAATGATGATTTTAATTAGATATTTAATTTATGGTTTTATTATTAAACCCGATATAATATTAGGGAAAATTAAAGTTACAAAAACGACTTCGTTTTCTTTTGAGCGACATACTCATATGTTTTTTATTAGTACTCTTATGCATTAAATACAGTGAGCTATGTAACAGCGACAACCGCATCTGCTAGCATGGTTGTAGCAGTAAAGTCATTGTTGCCGCAAATGTTACGTTTTTAGTATTTGTATATACAATTTATTAAACTCTATTGCCGTGATTTTTGTTACTGACTTTAATATAGAAGCATTTAACAATAAATACAAATTTTTGTATATTTTTATATATTTTCCTCAGTGGAATAAACTCCCTTATACTTCTAATTATAAAGAAATTAATAGAAAAATCTGTGTAAGAAATTCGTTTCTGTCCAGATCAGATTTTAGTCATAATAGTATGTCTAAAGGAATTTTTTTCTGAACAGTTTAATTAGATTACATTAAAAAAATTGTGAACGTTTATAATCTACCTAACTCTTTTCCACAACGAAAATTCTCAAAATTCTCAAATGAAACGTAAAAAACCAGTCCGTTGAACTTGTTAAATTTGTTTACACTTTGGTTTATATTTGTTATATATTTATTCAGTTTAACTACTGTCTCCGCGTTGTTAATTTTCGTTATCATCTTTTGCTGTTTTCTCTCTTCAACAAATTTTAGCTTAATAATCTTCTCTTTGTATAGAAATTGAACACAGATGCTCAGTTTATTTGCTCTGCAACTGTTTTGTTAACGTTTAATGTTTGTTAAGTAGATTTAGCAGAAAGCAAGTATAGTAAGTATAAAAGTATAGCGTTTTACTATGAATAAAGTTCACATTTGAATTGTGTACAGTTTCCTACAGTTTTGTAGAAGAGTACTGAAATGTAGTAATTTAGGAATTCCTTTTTGATTTTTTGTATACAAATGTAGTAATTTTATAAGCTTTCTAATGAACTTGCTGATACTTAATAAATTTTTGTATACCAATAGGTGACTGAATTCTTCTTCTTCTTCCTCTCCACGTCACGGTTTAGGCTTAGCCTACAACCTGTTCCGCCATCTCTTCCTTGGTCTACCTATATCTCGTCTTCCTTGAGGTCTGTATCTTATTACTTGTTTAGGTAGTCTCAAATTTTCCATTCTCTCGATATGCTGCCTCCATTTTATTTGTCCTTCCCTTATTCTGCTGGCCGTAGAATATACATTTAACTCGGTTCTTATATCTTCATCTCGTATTTGGTCCCTAAGGGTGCAGCCTTTGGTTTTCTCAAGAACTTCACTTCACTTGTTTTATTCTTCGTTCATCACTTCTCGTCATCGTCCAAGTTTCACTTCCATAAGTTAAACAGATGTTGCCAATACTTTATAAAATGTTATCTTAGTGTCTTTCCTTCTCTTATTTCCAAGTGTTACGTGTATAGTAACATATATAATCTGTTTATTTTCATTTCGATGTCGCTGGCATACTCATAAGTTACATCGCACCCTAGAAAATTGAAATGAGATACCTGTTCTATAGCCTGATGGTATGTAATTATCTTGGAACGTATCGGATTCTTTCCTCTAAAGGTCATAAGTTTTGTTTTCTTAGTTTATATTCTAAGATTACATTCTTTGCATATTTGGCTCAAGTGGAAAACTGCTAACTGGAGATCTTTTTCTGTTTTTTGCATAATAACCTGATCATCCGCGAATAACATTGTATTGATACACTGACTGGATGGTGTCAATTTAATTCTAGGGTTTATTTTTTCCTTCCATTGTCGGACAACAATATATATATATATATATATATATATATATATATATATATATATATATATATATAATAAAGTGAGGGATAAGCTATTTTATACCCTTGTCGAACCCCTCTATGAATTGTCATAGACGCAGTTTTACCTTCTCCAGTATTTATTACAATTCTAGTATGTCGGTATAGTCCTTGAATCTTATCAAGTGTTTGGTTGAGATCCGTCCGGAAGTTTTCGTGAAGATTTTAAGTATGTTTTAGTTTCCTTAGTAAAGATTACCAACCTCTAGCTAAGTAGTTAGGTGGTGGTGCTGCCACCTTCAAATATCCTAACAGGCCTGTTTTCTGTTGGGGTTGCCTCCTCCAGCCGGAGGTTCCAATTTTAAGGCGTCGGAAACTCGCCTTTCAGCCTCTTCCGACACTTACATAACGCACATCCATTGTACGCCATGCTTTCCAGGGGCCACGTAGTTTTCGTCTTCGAGGACGTGGAAGTAGGCCTAGCTGGCAGAGCTGACATGATTTCTCACGTTCCGACTTTTGTCAGGAACAGTGGGCATTAACCGAAATTTTTTAGTCTATTTCCTTTCTGCAAAGGAACAGCTCTTCGTTACTCTTTACTTTACCGTGACTGGATGTCTAACAAATTTTGCTTACTTTTAGTGAAAAGTGTAATATATGTTTGAGACAGTTCGTGTTAGGGTAATTCCTCAGTTCATGTGACAATTTTAATAATTATAAATATAATACGTAGCTACTAACCTTTCTTTTCGTGACTAGTAACGAAGTCTTTCCAAGAAATTTACTATTTTCAGAAAGAAGAAGTTCTGACTGACAGTCGTGGTCCTTTTGTTTATGATGACGGTAAGTAACAAATGTTATACTCGTATATCAGTATACAATTACTTGAATAAAAAGTTTTGTTTTAATGAGGATGTTTTGTTTAATTTACTCTTGATATGAAGTTTTGCAAGCTTTAGTAAGCTCAGATCTAGTAGTTATGTATTCAAGTTTAGAAAGTTCGAATGTCTTATAATAACAGTGTTTTATTCTTGAAAATAAAAAGAAAAAAGCAGATGAATAGTCGTGAGACGTATATCCGAAGGATACTCTCTAAGAATAGACTCTATATCAAGCTATGCTTCAGGTAGATAAGGCAACGAGCAATTCAGCATCATGTTAAAAAGAGGGATGATCACTACTCCACGCCATGTTTCTCCCGCTGGAAGCTCCCAAAGGATGGCTTCGACTGATGATTACGAGGGATTCCCTGGATGTCCCTGAAGGATAGACAAGAGGGTGTAAAATACGCTCCCTGGTGAAAACGACTAGTGATGTTTCCGATGGTTAATTAGTATAACTTTGAAAAACTTCCCGAGATTTAAAACTTTAAGCTGCTCCCGATTGAAGGTCCCTAGGTGATCCTTTAAAGGATACACATGAGATGGATTTAGTCAGCCCCAGAGACTGACTGAAAGAATAAATTTGAGCCTAAAGAAGCAAAATTGACACGTTGAGTTTTAAGGAGGGATTGTTTCCTATGGTTCTACTGATTCTCACGAGGATATAACCGAGTTATTGCCTAAGGTGTCCGACACTTTGAGGGATGGACCTATGATGTTTATCGAGGTATTGTTTTAAGGTTGAAGAACTTCAGATTGAAAGTCTTGAAGAATATTCGGAGGGAAGGTCCACCAGGATGGCCCTAAAGTTGATCTGGAAGTGTTTTCTTGAGGATGCCCAACAGTGATCTTAAGGTTGATTCATGTGATTGTCCGAGTGATTGTTCCATGTGGTGCTCCAGAATCACGAGTGGTGTCGTAAGGAATATTTATGAAGGATGCGTTAAGTGCTGTCCCGTTGTATGTCCAAAATCTTAGGGGTACTTCCGAAGAGTGGACGCCAACTGTGCGCCCTATATATGGTTCCATGAGATGGTCTCGCTGGATGGTGTTGAGAGATGTTTCTAAGTGATGGTTCAAAGCTTATTCTTAGACATTCTCGAGACTTTCTATCACGGTTACAGTAAGGGTTACTTACGGTGGATAGACTAATTTATAATGCCAAAGGATGGATATTGAGCTAATCCCAAGGTATAGCCTAATATACATTACGAATTTTATAATAAATATAATAAGTATTTTTAATCTTTCTGTGTTTGAAAGTTATTACTAACTGTAAAAATGTTTTCAATTACTAAAATGCTTAGTAATTAAATTATTTTTATTTTCAAAGCAGCTGCGCAGTTGTGAAAATTAAGTCCAACGCTTTCAAAATAAGCTAGGTGTCGCATTTCAAATGTGATGTCATGTAATTCGTCAATTCTCCAGTGAGTTGACGTGAGCATGTAGCGTCACGTGTACCGTGTACTGACGAAACTACATTGGGCTGCCAAAATACTTCTAAGGGAACACATTGGTCAAGCAGGAAAACAACACCGCTACGTCTTGAGAATTACAATGGTGACGCGTTATTTTACTACAGATTTCATTAAATAATATTATTCATTTAGATGTTACATTAAATTAGTAATTATTAAAATAAGTCAACATTTTGTAACTCATTAACAAATGAAATAATAATAATAATAACTAGGTGTAATATCTGGTACAAAAACATGAAATAGTCAGAATGTATGAATAGGTTGTTTTCACTATAACGCGGTTATTTTTTGACAGATTAGAACAAACAAGATATTATTGTGTACACAATAAAATGCTTAACATTTTAAGTAATAAATCGTAAATAACAAAAGTAGAATTTACAGAGCTATTAGTGATTAAACAATTGAAGTGGCTGACATTTTAAGATTTGAGAACTAAAAATAAGCGTATTTTGTTATTTATTAAAAACATTACTGTAAACATGTGTACCAATTTTCATTATAATATCAAAATATAAGATCTTCCTTAAAAAACACAAAATGGCTGACAGACGGAAAACGAGATGTTTGCGGACCTATGTTTACAGGAACTTTTTTCATGTAGCCTACTGATGCATAGAATCCGAATATGTAGGCCTAAAAGGAGGACACCTTTTACGTTACACCTTTGGCAATATGAACGCAAACTATGCAAAGCCAGGCCAAAAAACAAATTTATTTAGAGAGAAAAATCAAAACATAATTAAATTTTATCTTAATCATTCGTGTCGAGAACAGTTGCGCAATGTGGAAACGTCAGTAAAATGATAAGAAACAGAGTATTGTGCCAGCTTTGATGAAAGAGATTTTTACAAAAACAATTGTAATTTAGACCAAATAGTTTGAATTAAATTGTTAAAGACTAAAGATGATAACAATTTTGTCCGTCATCTGTTACTAACTACAAGCAATTAGTTAGTCGTCTGACATAATTACACAAAGACCGAGGCAGCTTGAACAGTCTGCAACATCGACAGTACCAGCTTTGTCTTCATTTGGTGGTCGGCTACTAATACTTGCCAGCAAAGTTTTAACGTCCACAATTTGATTTTATTTACTATATTGAATTATAATACCTCTTTCTCCTTAAAAACCTCCTATTACCTAAATTTTCCGTACATTTTATTTTTTCCACGTTCTTGTAAAAACTAGTTAGTTTTTTTTTATGACTCAGTTTTTGTTAGGGCGTAAAGGTTTTATTTCTGATCACATATATCACTTAACGTGTCTCGCCTTTACCAATGTAAATAGCAAACGACCCGCTACGAAAATGTCGACATTGCAATTTAAATATATTGCCTTGCACTAATCCCCATTTAGGCTTACTTTAGACAGACAATGCATCTGAACGCACTCAGCACAAATGCACACAATGGTTTCCACAGGTTAGGTTTGTAGAAAGTGTAAAAAGTTTAACAAACACTATTAAACTGTATTACTGGATTTGATTTCAAGGGAAGTCATTCCTAATGTGTGCAGAGTAAAAAAAACTTACGAACTGACAAATTATAAACTATCAGTCGTTAAATAAGACCGTCCTAATTTTACTCTTCTTTGATCTTATTATAAAAAAATAAATATTAGTACTATTTCTTTTGTTTCTTTGAATTAATACAAGACAACCGATAACTGATAGTAATATAAATTATTAATAGTTGACAGCCGATTTCTTCTGTTTAGGCTATGAGTGTTATTTAGCCGACGTCACCTTCTATAAACCTCTATTAGCATCTATAGCTATCATACCGTATAATATTTACAATTAGTTAATACCGTATAATATCACAAATGTACCGTATAATACACAAAATAGTTTTGTCTGCAGTTGGGCCAGTTAGTCCAGAAATGTTTCTGTATTTCACATTTACTAGGCCTATATACAAATTCATTCTGTAATATATAAAAATTTAACGTGTCAAATTAACAATACAAATCACGTCTTCTTCACACAACTTTGGTGGACATAATGTCACTTAAGAAAAATGAAATTGACATGAGTATCTTTAATCCGCATAATTATAGTGTATATAATCTGTAGGTTACTTATTGTGGAATCCAATATTATTTTCCAGGTTTTGACAAAAACTACCACCAACCAATACTTACTAAAAGAAAACAGCTATTTATAATTACATTAGTAGTGTAGATAACTTCTGAGGCTAGAATTACTTTGACATACTCAAAGGTGTTAAAGATTACATAGAGTTACGTAATAGCGGTAAATTTAAAATTCATTTTATAGGTAATAGATATAAATACATACTATTATTATAAATTTATACAAATAAATACATATGTTATTATAAATATATGTGTGTTTCTGTCTATGTATGTTCACATAAGGTAAAGCATTTATTAGAATGAATACAACAGGTTTAAATCAGAAGCTTACCACCTGGTGTAAAGAAAATCTTTCACATGCATTAAACGTATTCCACCACACTGTTCAGACAATTCCGCGAACACTTTATCTCTTCCATTTACATAAATCCATTTCTAGGTAAGCCGCGACTCTCCTTAAGCGTTACAAGATTATAATGGCTCAGGGCAAAGTAATATCTTATATCGTATACCTGCGAGTAAAGAACCTACCGTACATCGTTTTTAGAAATGATGAACACTGCATGTGATCCATCAGGATGACACAAAATCAAAAAGAAGGCAACAGAAGCTAACAGAGAGGAAAAAATAACACATGGAATATTCCAGTAGACATTTCTTCCAGCATTTTGTGATTCATCTCAGTAAGTATCTGTAACAGTTAAGTCTTGTATTGCAGAGTACGTTTACCAACACGTAATTTTATTGTTTCCAATAACTATTGGATTTTATTGTTTAGAGAAGCAATAGTGTTTACGTCAAGTTTACTATGAAGTCCACATTGTCTGAGATGATATAGCTACACATCAACGGAGAGCGCTTAGCCTAATTAGTCTGTAATGCGTTGCAACAATGTTTTTTGTGTGGCGGAGAACAACGGCGTAACGTCAGTATAGGCCTAGTAAGTAGCCTAACTCTTTGATAAAGACCTATATCTGCTTCTTTACTTTTACAAGATTTTGAATTTTGAATGTTCTTTTGTTAATTTTTTTCTTCCATGCGTAAAGAATAACAGTCCTGTACCTTTGTTCTCACGTTTAATTAGCATATTCTCTACATAAATGTATATTTTAAATCACAAAAATTGATCTACTTTTACTCTAGAAGCACTTTAAACATTGTCACTAACAATAAATTGATATGAAATGCATTATGTAACGTATGATGTCATAAAACAGGTAGTTAAAAGGAATAATCTTGACTTAAAACTGACTAAAACATTCATAACTCATAATTGCAAGACCCCGATAACATCAAACTTAATACCAATCTTATAATGTTTTACTGGACCGGAAGTAAATTAATATAATTAGTAAGAAATTGTAATAAATGCGATTAGTTGTTAGTGTTCCAGTGTTACGATTTTGCTCCGGTGTAAGAGAATTATTATATTATTTTATTATTATTATACTGATTTATTAATTGTATAGCAAACAGTCAGTTTTATGGCTTTTTGTAAGTTTTATGGAAGGGTTCTTACAACCAATTCAATGGTGTAAAAAATATGTACATCTCGAGTCTAAACAGCGGGCTTGCATAGACGCCTTAGTAGATAGGCCAGTCAAACAAAGAGACTTTCAACTTTTACTTAGTTTTTCCACGACTTAACCAACATCTGAAGCACCACATTTTAACTCATGTCTATTATAATGTTACTGTGTGAACTGAACGTTGTAAATTTATGGCTACGTTATACAAACGGTGAACAATAAACACCTCAGCTGTTTTTGTAGTAACTAGTGCCTAACATAATGCAAGCAGGAGATATAAATACATAGATGTTCTAAATCAATACCTACGATTGACAACGGCTGGAAGCAATACCCACCTCAGTGCTAAACTAACCAGAATCACGAATGCCTTTGTTCAACAGATTTATACAGATAATTAGCTTAAGATTGATACGTTCACTACTAGAAAGAAATTCAATCAGTTCCATACACCTTACAAAGTTAGTTTCTGAAGTAATAACTTTACCTTTTTTATTTTTAATATTACAAATATTATTATATATAATAATATCGTTGCGTGTAATTAACAATTTTTGTATTCTCTTCAGTGTACAATACTGAATTGTTACGAGAGTCAGATTGTATAAGTGTACCATTCTTAATCATTTTTATCCGCATCGCAAATAGTTATACAGATTCTCTTTACAATAATTGTTAAGCGCTGCATCGAAAAAAGTGAGTACATAGAAAAAATAACAATTACTGTATTAAGACAATAATTGTTACAGTTCTCACTTTAAATTAAAGAAGCACTTGATAATCCCGGCGCGGGACGCAACACCTACAGTCATGTCTGCGGGGCGCAGACAACATCTGCAGTCACAGACGCACTCATTAGCGCAGGAGCGGAAATTCGGGTGCTTGTCTACTTATAAATTCATTTAATACTACCAATAACGATCAAAATATTTTTAGAATTGTCAGAAATCATTGAGAATTGTACAGTGTTGTAGAATGTTCTACTTTATCTCGTTACGCTTGCACTCAATCCAAGAACTTGCTTATTTCTAACGTGTTACGTAAAATTCATTAAGCCCTTTCGATTAGCGTACTCAGAGTATATATTTTTATTTTATAATATACATTTTCTGTTTCTTTAGCCAATTGAAATGTTTAGTTTTGATAAGTTTTATACATTATTATTCAAAATAGACAGACAGCCACACACACACGTACACACATATTTGTTAGCTTATTGTAACTATTTACGCCCCTTTTATGCACTCGGGCGAAAAGGTTTTCTGCCGCGTGTCATTTTGCGGCGCGTTTTGTAAAACAACGGAGGCAAATAAGGCTATTTATGCACACGCGTAGCAAAAATAATGTCGCGCCTTCTGAAAAACAATCTGCCCTACCCTAGACAACGCGCGACAGAAATTCTTGCCGCCCTTGTAAACCATGGGCGTAAACTGGTGTTTTATGCAAACGCGCGGCATACCTGCTGCCCGTCCTCTTGGCTTCATGACAGCCAACTTCTCTCACAACTCACATTAGTTTTTGTTTCTAAAGATTTGTCAATAACTACAATAGTGATGTTTATATATGCAAAAATAATTATGTTTCTGTAAATAATATGTTATGATGAAAATATAGAATAATATTTTTTTTATTTTTGTTCAAATTGCCGCCCTTACTATAAATACTGTAAATTAAACTATTGGCAAACAAATTTAAATTAATTGTATGATTTAATAAGTATTCATAAAACAAGTTTCTTTTCCACTTTAAATGCAGCGCCAAACAAAAATACTGAAATTGTTTTAAACAGTATTATATTTTTGTAAACTTACATTTATGGAGGTACTTTTCTATTAGTTGTCCCTCACTGTATGTAACTATAGCAATGTAATGTTTTGTACAATGTTGTTTTTACTTGCAAATCGTTATTAATACTTCTATTTTAGACTGAATATGGTGTTTCAGTTTTTACTCTGTTTATCAGAGTAAATATGACTGAATTAGCTAAAGTCAGTAGTACAAAAATACCAGATAATACTGAGCACCTTGTAAACGAACAGTACCTGTAGGCCTACTTATTTTTGTACACTGCCACACTACGCCGGATAATTAAAAAGAGCCTACGACACTCGCGTTTTTCATATATTTAATTAAATTTTATGTACGTTAATGATCTGATAAGTTAATTACTGCCAACATTTCCTGTGGAGAAAATTCCCTGCACTAAATCCTATCTGGTTTGAATGATTACTTGCCATTTAGGCCTACTGACAAACGTATCATATATAACACAGAAATTTTGAAAAAATGAAAAACGTCTCTCCGTCGTCCCGTAATTTTCCATAGAAGTTATGGATTGCCCCGTCAATAAAACATTTACGATTGATGGGATGAACAGCCCATCTTCTTTTCCGTCATTGTCAATTTCTTGCTTGTCGATACGCATAATACAACACGACGGGATCCATCTTCCAGAGCAGTGCTAAATGAATACAGAGGTTGGTAAAGCAAGAATTTTATGCCGCGCAGCACCCAACTACGCGTAGCATTATTTCTTGTCGTGCGAGTGCTTAAAAGGTGCTTTTAAGGTGGGGTATCAATGTGCATCACGTAAGACTGCGCAGTGATAATTTCAAGCGTATTTGCGGCACAGTTGGTACGACTGCATAAGTAGCCGTTTAGTAGCTTAGACGCTGCGCAAACTGTTCCTACTTTGATTCAGGTAATGTTTGCTGTTTTTGTTGTTTTTACTGTTATTTTCTATATGAGAATTTATTTATGGATTTCCTTTAGTAGACCTACTTTGTTAAATTAAGAAAGTAGAAACTCCGTTCTTATTCTTAAATATATTCTATCAAATTTACCAAACTGTAGAAAACAAACAGTAATATACCTTTCCAAAACCTATGTAAGCTACATGACATTTGTCTAAAACATATCAAGACGAACACGCGCAACTGATGGGTACGATTATAACATTAAAACATTCAATTCAAACATAACTGGAAAATCATACAATTATTGTAAAAATTACTCCATATAAAATAATATCAGAATTACTCCATATATCTAGTACACATATGTGGCTGTAGCTCATCAGGAAAGGCCTGGAAAAATTGCAGTTCTCCGATCAACACAATCACCGTAGAATGAGAACATTTAGTTTGCGTAGTACTGTGATTCGCCGTTTGTGACGAACGTTGATCAGTACAGAACTAGAGGAAGATCTACCGACTCACACGGCTCAGATCATAAAACTCAAGCAAGACATTCTGAAGAGATTTTCTACGGCTGCATCCAATATTAATCAATATACAACAATCACGGGAACTAGCATGAGTAACCACAATTCGTCTGAATAAATGTAACTCGTAGTCAGTACACATCAGGCACAACATAATTTATATTTCTGGAGCTCTAATAAACTATATTGTTACGACGGTAATCTACTTGATCGTCGTAGGTACAGTGGAAAACAAAATACAAGACACCAATTAAGTCACTAATCACAAGCTTTAATTATCACAATTAAGCAGTTTGTAATCAACAAGATAGTCTCTTACAACAAATCAAATAAAAATTGTTCACACCCAATAAAATGTCAACTAATATAAAACACAATTGTATTACAATTGTCCCGCACGATTATAAAACACATAACACTTCGCCACAATAATTGCTTTTCACTAATAACCACTTGAACGCACACAGTAGTCTACCGACAATGACTGCTAAGCGCAGCTGTCGTCGTTTAAATAGATTGAAGAATTGTAAGAATTGTTCCAGAATAGTCGATACTACTACTCATCAGCAATACAGGAAAACATTAGAGCCTACTTCATTGCGGCCTTGAGACAATTCGCGCGGGCGCACGAATTCTGGCATAGTCTAGCTAATGCGTTGAGAATCACGTACGCACACAACATTACAGCCGGTTCACTGGCTCATTCGAGAAACACGTAGATTGTTGTGTAATGTCGTTGCACTATGTATTTCCTTAATAATTTAATTTTGTTATTATTACATTCAATTTGAACGGTACACTTCATTCATAATACTGCACATTCTAGCGAAACACACATGTATTCAGGGAAAAGTAAAAGCTTGTGTAAACCTTTACGTTTATTTTATGTAGTTAATGCCCCAGCTACCGCAACGTTTCTTTAAAAGCCGATGTAATATGGGCTGTTCATAATGTTTCTCAAGAGACTGGCAGATTACAGGCACTCAGCAAAGCCCGGCTACAATCTCAATACAAAAATTGTTGCAAAATTATTTTACACGATACTCACAAGAGTACAGTATTGGGGTATTATCGCTATTAGATTCAACATCAAATCATAGTATTACAGCATTTAACCGTATACGAATAATGAAATTATAAGTAAATACATTACATTAAAGAAAATATGCATCAGCTTGTTTTTCTAAAACAAGCAGAAAAGTATTAGATCGATAATTCCTTATGCCAGTCGTAACAAATTTTCTCGTATTGTTTCCTTTTACTAAAAACATATTTCAAACACTAGGGATAATGTTTTCAAAAGGCGGTCATGCGACAATAAGGAAAGTAGATAACAATTGGAATGGTAAGTAAGTGTATCAATCGCCTTCCAAGATGTACCGTTTAAAAATGAAAGTTAAAAGTATTTATTTTTCTGAAATATTCTTAATATATTTTTTTCATAACAAAATGTTTTTAGTGTTCTAACGCCGAAGTGAAAAGTAATGTTATTTTATGTTAGCGTACAGTATATTAGATTAATTTATATTGCTAACATGAATTACAAATTAAATTGGTTAACATAAATTAACATAAATTAATTAAACAAATTATCCATAATAATGTCTTTTCTGTATTGTCAATAAAGTATATTACAAATAAGTTTAATGCGATGCATTTTAACAAACTTTATGGCACTGCCGATCTTTATTATCATTTTAACATTTTCAATTAAATAAAATTGACTTTTGTACTCGTGTAAAGTAGATTTTAATTAAATAATGGGGGGACTACGAATCAGTCATTCAACGCTACTCTTCAGTAACGCTACTACTATGAGCTATATAACGCTATGAGTAAGTTGTATAACAAATTCTAAAAATGTGAATATTGAATTGAATATATAAAAATAAAAGAAACAAACGTATCGTTTCTTTTTACCTTTAAGTTAGTCGTTTATTTTTATTTTGGAGGCAGGAAGACACATCTGTTTAACTAAGAGCACATATGTCAAAATGTTAACTGTCGGGAATGGAATTTAACGCCTTAACTGACTGCCTTAACGCCTTAAAATCCGACTACAATTCAGAATTACCCAAAGAGCTTTTCAGTGTAGGATTGATTTAAGACAACAGAATACGGTGTAGTATGTAATGTATATTAATAGGTACATTATAGTGTCATAATAATATATCATAAAACTGTGTAAAAACGTACATAAATTACTATGATTGTAATATTGTTACACTGTAGAGTCATGGTTCAATGTGGAAAAAGGAAACAGTGAAATTAAGCGTCTGATATTTTAAAATTGGTAAAATTGTTAAAATTACAAGAATGTTATTAAAATTTATACTGGGCAATAGAAAGTTAACTACTTCAAATTTCAGATCTTTTTTTGATTTTAAGGTCTGAATAATGGAGAATACATTATTATTATACAAAGAAACTAATTTTACGAGAAGTAAGTTGAAATATACAGTTTTTGCTTTCTCATGGCCAATGATCTAGCACATTTTGGCTAATTTACGTCAGCCAGCATATACATTGCTCCTTTAACCATCAATTTATCAGAAAATCCTTCTTTAAGTTAACGTTCCAGCTTATATTTTAAAGGTGGTCCACACTGACTAAGCAATGTATTTAACAAAGTTACAAAACATGATATATTTACAGTACACACACTAGATGCTTTATAGGCCTACACTTACAGAGTACATAAGGACTATAATGTGTGTGACTGTGTAATTGATTTAAAACTAAGAAATACAGAAATAAGGGAAAAAGAAGATCTAGAATATATAACCAGAAAGTTAAACAGTCCCTTAAAATTGTGGATTTTTGATTCACATAAGTAAATCAAAATATCTATATGTAAAGAGTGAAGCTAAAAACAAAAGCTGTAAAACAAAGACAAAATAAGAATATGTAACAAATATGTAATAAGAATAAATATTTGGGATGATCATCCAAATACCAGATGCCAGATTAAAGAGAAATAAAAGGAAGGATAAACAGAGCAAGTAACGTATCGGATTTGCAAACTGAATACTTTCAAATAAAGAAGAAGAAGAAGAAGAAGAAGGGGGTGGGGGTTGAAGAGAAGTAGGAATAGGAGGAGGAGATTAAGCAGAAGGAGAAGAAAAAAATGGTCAAATATAAGAAAGGGGAAATAAATGTATTCTATTATATGGAAGCAGGACTTCAAACCACAAGAAGAAACAGTAAAGCTGCAAAATGGATACCATTAGAATACAAGCGAGAGTATCACGATTCAAAAACTTGTGAATGAAAACGTTGAAAGAATCATGGGTATAGAGGTTCCCATAATACAGAAACAGAGATAATACACCTACATAGAGCGTATGGAATATAACTGACTCTCCAAGAAAAGTACATAAGTTCCCTTCCCAGAACGGAAAAAACAGGCCCAAATCAAACTCAATGCAGGCAAGATAAAATATTGTATTAGAAACCTGAAGGATGAAAATTGGAAGAAAAAAGAGAATGGGGTAGAGGCACGTCAAAAGACATTCTAAACCGATCAATATAATACATTCAGAAACATAGTGACACTACATAATCAGCGACAGGTGGAATAGAACTTTGATAGCTCTATCGTTGCAATGTAAATTCAACAGTTTGCACATTGATAGCATCGTTTCAGATAGTAAAAAAAAAACACGTTTAATTTACGCGTTGCTTACTGGGGCAAATATGTTTTTACACAATTCCACATAACAACCATTAACTTACTGTGGTTTTAAAAGCTGGATTAACCACTAGTTTAAGTAAATAACTGTTTAAGAAAAAGCTAAACAGCAGTTAATTTTATGATAATAGTCTATCTATTTATTTTTAACGTTAACCCTAAGTAAATTTTGAATAAAGGAAATACTTAGTTGAGTTAAACGATTTACAATAATTCTTTGGGCACTATGCTATGTGAAGATGTAGAGCACTGAATATTCTTTGGTTGTAGATAACAAAATTTGATTGACTGTTTACAAACAATATCATTAAACCAACACATTATAGTTTACTAAATAAACTGCAAAACAATTAAATTAGAGATGGATTGTTAGTAAATGTATATAAACATAATGTATTTTATATATAACACTTGCATTTACAAGGATTTTTAAGACCCTGGACTTAAAGATTCCACTTCATATAAACTAACTCACAACATAGAGAAGTAACGCGCAAGCTGCTGTATAGGCAATTTGTAGTACACACATAGTTCCATGATTACGTAATCAGATGTTTAAAATCACATGTTATTTGTTGTATACAAAGAACATAATAAAGTATTACAAACATTCTATTACTATAAACGTAAATATCACTACCCTGATGTGAACACTGTACGTGCTCCACCATCTTTACTTCGCATGAAGGAGGCTACCATGAGTGTAACCGAAACGTTTGGTTCAAGATTTAAAGAAACCACTGACTACAAACACAAAATGTTTTACATACATAAACCAAAATTGTCTTTGTATATAATAATACTTACTATATTATCAGGTGACATCCACATTTGCTTACTAATTAAATATACGCATACTAGAGCAACCTCTTAGAACGTGTTAATACTGAATAACAATATGTCTCATTTAGTTTATCTTGGGATCATATTTTACTTCCGACTTACATAGTCTGCATAGTACGCGAAAAAAGGTTTCCTATTGTTTTCAATCATACCATATCATCACTAATTTGTTATCATTATTGTAAATAATTACAGTAAGTAAAGGACCAGTAAGTGAAGCAAGGCAGAAAGACGGACATTCAAGGTGGTACCACGCAGTCCCGCAACTGCAACAGCAACACTATGAATAAATAAAAAAGCTTCCTGTTTGGTACCCGGTGTGCCGTAAAAAAGGAAAACACGAATGGATATTGATCACACTGACATAGTTACGATGTAGCAGGCAATACACAATTTCACCTTAGCGTTCCAAAGCCCAATTTCAGTGTTACTCAATTTTGCTGGCCCAAAGAAATAAAAATATTTACAATATTTTTTATTCCAGGACCTGGAAAAGAACTAATACTGCTTCGTATTTGTCTATATTTTACTACCATTTATATCAAAACTATTAGAAAGGTAATAGTAATCAAAACTCTGCCACAGTAATCCCGTCAAAAATATAAACCTTGTACAACACGTATTCGTTTAAAACCCTTTAACTGTCCAACAGTCACATTTTCTACACATCTAATTAATAAAAATACAAGTAAGAAAGCAGTTTTTCTCACGCTAGAGACAAGTCACTCTGTTGACAATCGCCTGCTCAATCTCCCTGTTCTTCATCGTTTACTTTTGTCGCCGATTTGCGACACTATTAGGTTTCAAGGTCACTTGGTCCTTCCATAAATTGTTGGATAATTGTTTTGGTCCAAATTAGTTTAAGTAACCTACATTAGTCCACTCAAATAGCTTTTCTGTTATCCAGAAACAAAAAATCTTTGTTGTTCCCTTATCCAAAATAAAAAATACGAAATAATTATACGAAACAAAAAAGTAATGGTGGAAACGAACCCTTGCAATTTAAACATTGCAATTACATTGCTAAAATCGGACTTCATAAACATATCGTAAATAAAAGCTGTAAGGACTGTAACAAAGAAGATCCGATGAATTCCATGAGAAATTTGAAGTTATATCTTTTATCTCCGACGCCAGTAAAATTATATTACACATTCTTCAAGACAGAAAACAGGTTTACTTAGATCCTCATATACTTGATATTTAAACTTGTTTTGAGAAGAGTAGGGCCTAATGCTAAAGAAAAAAATTGAAAGTCAGAAAGATTAAGGAAAAGCTAAGAAATTTAACATTGCTTTTCTTGACATATCTGTTTTAAATATTATCGAATGTTATGAATGTTATCGGGCACTGGAGAACTTTGGTTTTAATGTATCCTGCAACCACACACTTACCAGATAATGAATTTTTACTCAGTGACTGGAAAGGAATTGCATCAATGCGATGGTAAAGAATTAGCAACTTAAAATGTGCTCATGTCGCCACGCTTATTACTAGTCCTGAAGCTAACATCGTCATCATTTTCTTCACATCATGATGATGCTTTTCCCACCTTCGAAGATCTCCAGCCTTTTCTACCTGTGTCTATCCACACACAACTGTGCCCCATAGGTTTATGCTTCCAGACTTGTTTGGACAGTCTTGAATCTGACATACATTCTAAATATTCTTTCCATCGTTATTTACAATCTTTTAGTCTTTTTATTCAAGTTAAAAACTTATAATTTTTCCCTTATGGTCTCATTCTATATACGGTTAATGCTAGAACACCTTTTCACTCCTCTTAAAAACAGGGCGTCTGAGGCCTGTGTTTTACTTTCTAGTTTCTTGGTCGTTGTCCACAATTCTTACCCATAGAATACCACAATAACTTTGTAAAACTTTAATTTTGTATCTCGACGTACTTTCCCCTAAAAATACGGTTTCATAGATCGTTTGGAACTCAGTTAACTTAACACCAATATCATAATTCCTATGATGGTCAATACCATTTTCCAAATAGTTAAAATAGCTCACCTGTTCTACAATTTATCTTTAATCATAAGTTTCTTCTTATTGGTTCCTTGTCTCAAAATGCCATTATCGTTATATTTGAAGTAGAGATTTTTATATTGTATTGTTTGCTAATCTGATGAGGCTTTTTATAATGCAGATTCTGTATTTGAGCTTTGGCTGGCCAAGGAAGAGGTGGGGTGACAGCATGTAGGACCATTGTTACAAAATAGGACAGAGTCCTAACAAGGAATGGAAGAAAAATATTCTATATTTTGAATTACAAGCAAGTCGTCGGCAAACAACAGCACTTTAAAATATCTGTCTCGTGACATCTTAACACTAGGGTTTACTAAATCTTTCCATTTCCTTACTGTAACTATAATACCAACATAGTGGATAAGGTTATGAAAAGGGTTAACATACAAAAAGCTAAAATAGAACCAGAACAAAAGAATTATGCAGGCTCATTGACATACATAGGTTCACATACTAGAAAAATTATAAAATGTTTTAATAAATACGGAGTAGATATAGCTATTCAAAAATTTGAAACGGTATTTGATAAGATAAGGAATAAAAATATAGAAAAAATCCCAGTATTACAGAAAAGCGGAATTTATAGATTAAAATGTAAAGACTGCAACAAAGTGCACCTAGGTGAGACAGGACGAAAATTCGTATGCAGGTTGTCTGACCACAAACGTGGAGAAGGTAATAGAACAACCAATTCGTTATATGCAATACATTTCATAGAAGACAACCATAAGTTTTTTAATCCTTTGGAAGACTACGAAATTGTAAAAGTAGTAAATAATACAGTTGAAAGGAAGCTTAGGGAAGAGTTAGAAATATTGAAAGAAAAAGAAAAAGGGTTAGACAATTTAATTAATACTAAAATTAAGTTTGATAATGAAGAAATATTTTATAACATAATTAAGAAGTAAATGATAGAGGACAGATACATAAGATTAAGAATTAAATTGCATAGGACCCTTTTATTGCAAAATAAGGGTGTGTGACTGACCCACATCTGTGGTTGAGAAAGACGGGTAGGTTTGAAAGGAATGTACACACACACACACACACACACACAACACTGAAACACAAGGAATGTGCTAGAAAAATATGTAACTGTCCAGATGGAGGGACAGGGCTCACGGGGTGGGGAAGGAACATTTGAATTATAGCTTGTTGTGTGTGAGCAGGGTGGGGTGGGGTGGTGGTGAAGGGTTTGTTTTCAAGTTATTTGTTTCATTTCCGATCTGACGATGAGCTGTGAAGCTTGAAAGCGCTAATCAGAATAATTTTTATATAGTGGTGTGCAACAGTGATCATTCTGCTTGTGATTTTAACTACTACACAACTATCTTCATTAAACTTACTATATTGATATTATAAATGTTAAAAAGAGTACGTAGGTGATATACTGTATCCTTGTCTAACACCTTGATTTCAGATATCAAGGTTGAGATATCTTACAATTATTTTTAACTGCTATTCTTATTCAGTTATATAGGTCTTATATAGTTCTTATAGATTGTTGTATCTCCGTTCTTCTAATACTTTCCATAGCAAATTTCATCTAATCGATCAAAGGCCTTCTCAAAGTCAACAAAAGCTACATGGGCTTCTTCAGAAATTCACGATGCTTCTCAATGATTTGTGTAATAATAAAAGCTTTCTCTGTACATGGTCTGGTCTTCCTGAAACCGTCTTTTTCTTCCAAAATCATATGCTCGAGCAAACAACCAACCAATCATATTCCCCTATAGTTATTACAGTCATTCCGTTTCCCTTTCTTAAAATTACACACCACTCAAGCAGTTTGCCAATCTTGCGGGACCTATCGTCTTTTCCAACACATATTATAGAAATGTAATAATCAAAGTTTAAGCAAAATACCTCCATACTTAAACAATTTTGCTTACAATTCATCATGTCCTGTTGTTTTTCAATTTTTTTGTTCTACCAAATGTCTTTTTAATCCCGTCCACTGCTACTAAGTCTCCCTCGTAGGCAACATAGTTGTTGGTTTTTATATTACTATGGTATGTTTTCACATCACCATTATACATTATAGAGCCTTATAATGATCTATCAATTTATGGTCGAGAATGATGTTTAAATGTGCTGTATCATATTGAGTTTCTTCTTTCTGTCCCTCTTCTGGAGCATAAACTCCTACCACTGTTAGATAGTTGCGGCAGGTTACAGTTAGTATCCTCTCCTAATATATATGTTGCTTTCAACTTGCGACTTTCATTTTTGATCTATAAATATTGCTACTACACTGCTTACTCGCTTTTGTTGGCTAACACCGTTATACATCATTATGAATCCATTGAGATCTTTAGTTTTTCTTAATTTATTTTAGCTTCTGAAATTATGGATATATTAATATTTCTTTTTCTTTGTTTCCCTGCACAGTTCTTCTTTTTTTTAATAATACTTCCTACATTCCATGTCTCTAACTTTAAACTTTAATTTATGCCTTTAATCTTTCATCGCTTGTCCTTTTTTTTAATTGCAGCTGACACAGCAAAGTTAATTCATGATGTCGCATACTGCAGTAGCAATAAAGATTTGCTGGTAAATTGTAACACAAATTACGAATGTTCATCGCCTAGATAATAACTACGCAAAGATAATAAAAGAGGATGAGGTTGAGATCCTTGAAGAGGAGAAGAAGAAAAAGATAATAAAAGAAGCAGCCATCGTAAATAATTAAGTGTATCTGAGTTTCTTGTTTCAAATGAGGAAGGTTTTCCAGAAAAGAACAAATTATTACAACAAAAACATCCTAGTTTCGTATGTGAGAATATGAAAATACAACAGCATCGCAACACTGCAAGGAAACTTTTTCCTACTTCGTCTGTTTTCTGTACCTCAGTAGCGTGAAAACTAGCAGCAAGTGATAGAAAGAAAAATTGATCTTTTCAAATTTAGTGCTAAAGATTACTTTATATTCCATGGGGCAGTGCTTTATAAATGCTTTTATCTAATAGAAGAGACACGTATTGAGCGTTTATCATCCACTGAAAATGATAAAATCTGCAAACTAACATCATCCGAGCCAAAATTGGACATACGGATATCAATTAGTACAGTTCTCCGTAGATATTAAGACAAGATTGTTATCTTAAAATTTAATACGTATGAAGGAGTAAGCAGAACTCCTAAATATTAATAAACTACATATTAAAGTAATATAGCAGAAAGCGTTCTGACATTGTAGACCTGGTTTCTGAATATGGTACGTAATTTTAAGATCTATATTGTTAGAAAAATGGAAACAGTTACAAAGAGAGATTTGATCAGTGTTTATGGTACAGTCTATCTCTGGTAATAGTGTTTGTTTCACTGTTAAGCTATTTTGTATTTTTAGAGTTTGTCAGCAATTCGTTTACTTGATCATTAAGTAAAAAGTCATTTTACCTCTGCCTGGTTTACCAATAATGTCATTGAATCTGCCAACGTAATCAGTTTTAATATAATGTCGCCTTTTATTTTACAGATGTTATCTATAAAGTTGAATTTTACAGTATGCTACACTTTTACATATTTGCACCCAAAAATAAATGTTTGATATACCGTATGCTAATATAGAACACTAAATAAAAAAAACATATGCTTTGATGCATCCATCAATTTCGTAAACGTCTATGCACCAACAAATAAACTAATACAGTTTATTAATAATTCTATTTGTTTATTCCATTACATGCTATTAAGCACTCAAAGATATGATTACAAAAGCATTTATAGCACCATACCTTCTTGGTTGGATCTTGTTCGTTTCTTTCCTTTTGGAACCTCTAATTCATTTATTATGTCACGGTCCTTTGAAATCCTAAAATAAAGCAGAAACTAATGTGAACCTTTCAAGAAATAATACAATATAACATTTTTAAATTTAAAGAAAGACATACCTTCAACACTCAAAAAGGTTAGTCTGTATTTCACAAATTATCATAACATAAAGTCATATAAATATATGACACAAACATATTTACAACTCTGTCTTCGTAAGGTGTATAGTTTATAAAACGTGAGATTTACACGTTTGTAGTTTATTGGGCCTAGGCTTCTAGTAAATGAAGACATTTATGTTTTGAAAGTATTAAAGATGTTACAGGAAACATAATTTTTAGTAAATTTGTAATAAGTTAAAAAAACGACTAAGCTTGATCTGAATAACACCAAGGTCGTTCCCTGCTTGGAGGCATATTTATATTTAAAGAAGAGGACATGACAAAAAATTGTCAATAAAGAAAAATTAAATTTTGATGAAAGATGCTTGTTTCACGAGTATTAAATTGTGCTGTTAGAATATGATCTTTAATACAAAATAGCGAGAAATTACCAGACTAGAAAGCTTCTTAAAATCCGCTCCTTTCTGTATAGCTCGAGTGACAAAATTAAGATGACGTTAATTAATAGAATTCACAATAATAGCTCGCTCTCATGGGCTATCATTAACATAAGAATGGATTGATTTTTGCGCTAGTTTTGTAAAGCGTTTTTGTAATTAATTTTAATGAGTCTTAGGTAAACATAGTCACGGATCGTGTAAGTAGTGAACTTCAATTCATTAGAATTTAATAAATAAACATAAATTGACAGTCACACACACACACTCACACATATATAGAAAATAAAAACTTCTGTAATCATTCACGCTTATATCACAATAATAGGCTTACGTTAATACACGAGTTTATTTTGAAATATTTATAACAAGTTTTAATAGTCACTAAATAAATAAACTTAAGAGTCATGAATTATCAAACAAAACTTTCATAACGCTTGATAAAATAAGACGCGTACTAAATCCCCTTTAAATACCTCCCTATTTAACTTACTGTAGCATACTCCTAGTCTTCTGCATGGGACGTCGAAGTAATGAATGAAGTGAAGGCAGGATTTCAAGAATTTTTCTACATCTTTTAGGTGTTATAGAGTCTGCACGTTTATACTTTACGACTGCTGAATGTATGTTTGTAGATGTTTATGATCATTTGTAGATGATATGTGATGAATATCACGTTGGGTCACCATGATAATATTACTGAATTTACGTGTACTTTATTCCGTATAGAGCAGTTTATGAACACTTTGAATATCATCTTGTGCCAAAGTAATCATGAACGAATTCGTCAGAGTGATTCTGTCTGAACTGCAATGCTTTTAAACCCCGAAATACATCCAAAACAATTAACTCGATCCGTGTGGAAAACTGTTAGACCGTAAATAACTCGTAGTAAAGTCTACTTTAATAATGTAAGATCTCTTGTAACATAAAAGTCTATGTGTAATATTCGATAAAACTAAGTGGGACTTTTTAGAGCTGTGTGAGACTCAGCATCATGCAGCTCCAAAGCAATTAACGTCTTAAGTCATGACACTTTGCAAGTGTGGTTATTAACATGATAACTGTAAAATAAACAATGGATTTAATCCGTTTTATAACATCAATTTATAAAATTAAAAAATCGAATACTAAAGACAGTATTAAAGGCGTTAAACATAATTAAGTTAATTTATTATTTCACTTCGTGTAGCTACGTTTCTAATATAATTATTTTTATTATTGCTATATGTAATAAAATACATATAGGCCCTACATATTGCTATTACACATATGTGTCTCTATACATATATATAACTTATGTGTGTGTGTGCGCGCGCGCGCGTGTAATTTAAACACACGACTTTTAAAAATCAATTATCCATTAACGTTCCGCATTAAAAAAAAGAAACAAAGTTAAACAATTCGTTATAAGCATATTTGTTGACACAAAACGAGTCTACATGAAAACAACAAACTCATCTTCATGTAATTAATAATCATTGAAACTTTTCCTTAAAAGCTACCTTAATTTTCTTACCTACCTTAAAAATTAAAAAAATTATATAAATATTTACCTCGGATAATTTAAATTATTTAAGTAGCACAATAATAAATAAATCAATATATTTCCGAAAAATAACTCATAAATATCAACAGATATTTAAAATTGTTGAACTACTAATGAATGAAAATTGGGAAGGAACTACACAAAGCGCCCAGTGTTGTGCTATACAGGAAACGCGGTTTTCAGCAACTCCCTAATTAAAAACAATTCAAAAATTTCTAATTAATTATACCAAAAATTAATATTTTTGTACTAAAAGTACAGTAAGGTTAACAGTTTCATGTATAAGCACCAAAAATATAAACGAACGAATTATATTACTACTAATTTGTATGACCATATGGTAACTGACAAATGATACCATTACAAATTTATTATACAAGTTAAATTTAGCAGTAGATAATATGCAGCGATGAGTATAAAATCAACATATTATTAATTACGCTGCTTTACCGTATAATCTGTAATATTTTATAGCGCTTGTGGGAGTCGCTTAATAAATAATACAATGTAACATCAGTAAACGAATCTTAATGACTAGTAAACTCGAGTAGTTAACATGGTGAATACAATATTGATAAAAATAGTTATCAAAAGTGTAATCAGAGATTACTTGTTTGACCAAAGGTTATCTTTTCCATGTTTTCAAGTTTATAAAATAACGTGCTTTTCTACAAGACCATGAATTTAATTTATACATTTTATCTGAAAACTCGTCCAGCTAAGTTGGATTAAAGGTAAGGCCGTTAAGGATGAACAATTTTATTCAGATTCTTGTAACAGAAATATTGAGAATTTAGTGGATTATACAAAACAAAAATTCTACATTACACTTTTGTGGTTAGCAAGTGGAAAAAGTATAGTTACAACTTTAATTACTTCAAAAGTTAACGTATAACATTAACAATACGTTAGCGTCCAGAAATACAGCAGCAGTTTTTTTTTTGAGTCATGAGTTGTGTGAGCTTGTGCCAATCTCGACTTAAACGAAACTTGTGTTATGATTGACGTTTATCAATGGAATTAAAGTTTGGAGATGAGAGACACGATCTCAGTTACAACATACAATACAGTAGTTAACAAACAGGCACGTCAAACTACGCTAATGGTTGTCGACCTTACTGTAGAGACTTACACATGTAACATCTTCACACCTTAAGGAACATATACACAGGTATATATGTGTAGATACGTGACAGTAGTAATTAAATATATGCACACACACACACACACACACACACACACACACACACACACACACACACACACACACACACACACACACACACACACACACACACATAGCAACAATGCATACATTTACATATTTATCCAGGGTAAATATTTATATTTAAGTCTTAAAGACTTAAATGTAAATAATGTAAATATTCACAGTATTCAATTTTCTTCTGTTTAATTTTACAAATTGGGTGTGTCATTAGAAATCATAAATATTTTTATAGTGTACGTTATTTTTATTAAACAATTAATAGCAACAATTCAATTTTATCTTAGTAATGTTAATATTACTTATATAAATGAGATGCTGTTTTAATAATGATTCAAAGCCCATACAGTACAACCCATGCAATATAAAAGAATTTTATAATTTTTTCATCATATATGTTATAAAGATTCTTCTCTCCAAATGTATTAATATTAAAAGTCCCACTGTTGTTGGTATACATTCTGTAAAGTTTTTTGTAGTACTCGCTTAGTGGTGATGATCGCGAACGCGCTAATAAACCGTACCGAATCTTGCTGTTTTCTGATAGTCCTTACCTGTCCTTACTCATTGTTTTTTCTGCCCGATAGGCGCCAAATTGTTTTCTCGACAATACAATTAAAAGTTTCCTCGGTGTCGTTCTCCCGTGCGATGTTGACAAATTCAAATTACCCACGCGGACTGGCGGGAATACGAATCTCGCTTTTCGTTCGACGTGTTGCCAACATAAATTTTTGGCAATGAATCCTGTTCACCGCTAAAGTACACAAACTAGATAATAAATTTCAAATAAAAATAAAGGACAATTATTAATGATTCGTACTTGTTTATTAGTGTTTAAAATGCGCTAATAGTTGATAACTCAAGTACAATAGAAATTATTATAATAAAAGTTTCGCTCCGGCAACAAATTAATTTTCACTCAGCGGATGGCAAAAGTGACAGCAGTTGTGTGAAGCCATAATGGCCGCTAGTATTTCTTATTTACACAAGTTATTCTGCCAGTGAGTTCTTTGGATTACGAAAAAAGTTAACTAACAAGATGTTAATAAAGTACACCACCTTGTACTTCATTACTAAAAAGGTTTACATAAAATTCAACTCTTGGTGTTCAAAAGTGTGTGTCAATATTATAGGCTTGTACACAGGTTATTTTACAGTTACATACAGTTTGAATAAATATGATCTATTAATCCTTGAAAGAATTTAGTGTTCGGATTTCAGAGTGGGAGCTATTGTTTGTGAAAAAAGTTAATCAGTTTTAGTTCGTAATTATTGGTAATTTAATTTATACTTAACAAAACCATGTTGTTTTTGTTATGGGTCATCAGTATTTCTCCCAGGTTGTGTTTGTACTTTCGTTAATCTTCAATGGTATGGTTTCTCTTCTTCATCTGGCGTCTGTTTCTTATTATTCAAGTTTCATCTAATTTGTATTGTTAAAATTTTGTTTATTGTTATTATTTGGTTTACTGGAACTATGTTCGACTTCTGGTATTCATTTTACTTTCATTTGGATCTTATTTTCTTCTTTATTAGACTTTAATAGAGACGAATTCAGTATAGCGTCTGTCCCGCTGGATCATTAATAATAGAACTATCGTTTAATAACGGTCAAAAAGATAATAATGTTTTGTTGTTATGTCAACCGCTTCCACTCTTATTGGTTAAATACATTTGAGCCTATTTGTTATAAATCCTGGGTTTCTGTTTAAAATTAATAAATATTTTATAATGGCTGTTGTTCCTTCGTGACATTACCAATATATGAAATATTAACATAGATGTCCCTACTTTCTTTCAAAGATCAATTTGACATCTCACAAGGCTGGTCTAGGTAATGTATTAATGTTTTTAGACAAAATTGCTACTGCTATGTTATTACATATTTCACTTATTTATACTGTTTATTACATTTCTGACATATTATTGTTAGTTAATGGTAATCAAATAATTTACTTGATCTTACTATTCAATTATAATAGTTAATTGTTTACCATTGGTTTTCTGAAGTTAGACAGTTAGGTATTTTATAGGCCTAAGCAGTAACAGTCTAGAATTTCTTATTTTGCTCTATTTAAACATTATTTATTAAATCCATTCGTTCTGCTTATTGTCATTTCGTACTTAGTGGATTTTGAATTACTTTGAAGCTGTTTTCCAATCAATAACTGTCATTATAATTTTACAAAATCATTTCTTATCCGACATTCTTTTCTTTTCTATTTATATAATAATGATTAATCTTGTGCTTGTTAAGTATATATTATTGCTAGCTTATGCCTACTCCCATCTCTTATAAACTTTTTTACTACTTAATTCTACTAGCAAAACATAACATAAAAATGAGTTTATGGTCTGTCTATTGTTCAGCCATATTCCTTCTTATTAATTACAATTCTTCTATTGTATGTTATTACATGAAATTAACATACTCATCATCTCTTTATAATATCATTACCTAAATAAAAAATACAAACATATTAATTAATGTCATGCCTCCTTGGCTGATACTCCAATAAACACTAAACCAATAGATTGACTTTCATAAAACTAACAAAACTGTTTAACATACATTAATATCATTTTTCTCAGTTCAGTTTCTTCCACTCAATTTAACTTAATTCTTCCTAACTGACTAGGTAATGTACATTATTGTTATTGATGTCTCTTTGAATCGACATTAATTGTTACAAAGATACAAATAACTAATGACAAAACTGACTTTTGTAACTTTTGTAACTAAGGAGCTTTTGTAACTAATAACAAAACTGGGAAACTAATAACTAAAAAGTATAATTGGGAATTATTATTATTATTATCCCCACATTGTTTTTTAAACTTTTTTTGTTGTGTAGACTTATGTTTGCACTGAAAGGACTCATTAATCTACACAGTCCTCTCTGTTCGATTAATTATTATTATTCTTCACTTATCACTTCACTTTTACCATTAAATATTGTTAACAGTTATTTCGTATAGAGTACAATACATTAGTTTTTATTAAATACTGTATTGTACTTCTGGGTTTACTATAGGGGTTTTATCCCTTTCATTTTATGGGTTTGTTTTATTGTTACTAATGTTTACTATTCTTTCTCCTTAAGATTATAATTGTTTATCTTACTTTCTACTCATCACTTCACTGTTTATTGTTATCACTCCCTACCTATCTCTCACTCTTGGATGTTTATCTGGTTTTAAAACACAGTTTTATAGTTATTTTTCTATATTTTATGTTCTACTTTTTATCTCACTATAGGGTTAGTAATAATACACATATTCTATTAACAAATGTTTTCCCTTAATTACTATGGGTAGTGTACTTCTTGTTTACATACTTTATATACTGCTTGTTATTCATTTTTACTATTTATTATATGTGTTTTGGTATTATTTGCTTACCTTTGATTATTCTTTTGTTTTCATTTGTCCTATCACTGGGATTGGGGTCCGTTTCTACCTACCCACTTACCATATCTATTGGGTTATTTTGGTTAAATCGCATTGTACTATTGTTTTCAAGTTTTGCTTCGTTGCTTGCTACATTTCTCTTATCAGAGGTTACTTTTATTATTACCTTTATATGTTTGATCGTATAATTATGTTAAATACCCATTCCTTTATCTCTGACTCATCCCTTTTAATTTATAGTGTTAATCATTTAGTATTTTATTCTTATCATGTTGCTTCACAAATGTATGTTGAGGATATGTACCCTTACAATGTTTAGATATTTAAGACTATATGTTATTAATGTGTGCTGAATAGCAAAGGTATGTTATTTTTACAGAGTGTAACCTTATAAAAGGGAATAATTTAATTTTTTCAATTTCAAATTTTAATAATCAATTACTTTTCGTCGCAATATTTAATAAAACCTTGATTGATTCTTTTCCTATGTTTTAATTAATTATTTCATGTCATCAACGTCTCACTCCTCTTTTTAAAAATACGTTTATTGTGCAACCGCATATACTTAACGCAACGAACGCACAAAAATCCTACGACCTAGCCGGTGTTTAACACTTTGTAGTTGCGTTGGGTACATAGACAAAAGTGTATTCATTTTATATTACTTGTAACGTTATAATATATATGCGTGAATGCGTGCGAGAGTGTGGTTATATCTGTACGTGTGGTGTATGTCTTATTAATGTTAGGACAGTCTACATTCTACATACTTTCGATATTTCTGTTTCTATTTGCGTCACATTTGTTCGACTGCCCTGAGACGTAATTAATTAAGCATATTTAAGATGGTGTTCTATTACGTGAGTATTTAAATTAAGGTATGTAAGTAAATAAAATTTTGGTTGTTAGTAACTTCCTAATATTGTTTTTTAACATTTAACACCGATGCATCAAGTTCTTGTTAATTCATCTTCCAACTAGTAACAGGTGAATATAGCAAAAAGATATTAAAATGTGGAACAGTTGTAATGAGAGTCGTGAAACGTAGTATTTCAAACTCGCGATTCGTGATAAAAAATAACGTGCTGTGTGGTAGCAGTACATCAGACGGTTCAAAAGGGAAGTAAATGCTGCACCTTGTACTTCAGAGACAGATGAAGACTGTTCAGAAGTACAAGTATTAATTAACAATTATTATAAATACAGTATATTAATAAATGTTAGTAGGCCTATAGATTGTAGTATTTATTAGAGTAATAGATGTATTTAATAAATATTAATAAACTGTTTCTGAAATCCTATGAATGTTGTGACTTTGAAGTTGTCTTAAATAATTTTGAACACATTGTTATCCATCGTTTTTTCAGCTTGGTAGGCTTTCTTCTTATTTTTAAGAAACACTTTTCTACATAATACATTTAATATATAAACTATAATTTTGTCTGTATTTCTACTAATTTTTTTCAAATATTTGTCATCACAAATACGTGAACACAAACTATAATTTCTGTGAAATATTCTATAAAAAACGGTGTGTTTTACAAATTCTAAAATCCTAAGTTGGCAAGGAAAAACAGAAGCGTCTCATTTGGATCTGAATTTACAAAAGAACAAAAATATTAATATAACATTAATGAAACACTAGGCTTTTAAATAAAAATTAATTTACGTTAGGTTACATAGACTTGTGTTCTTTGAACAAAGCTGATAACAATGGCTAGGAAAGATATATTTTTCAAAGTAAATAAATCATGTCACAGTCTCTTAATATTTTATACTAAATAATATAGTCCTTTTTGTGTACTAGTGCCTATTGCATTAAAAAAAAATGTAGCCAGTAATTTGGAATTTTGCACTAGGAACATACACGCCATGCAAACAAAATTTCTAAGTAAAACAAATTTTACACGTCAGATTTTACATCAGTGTAATGAAGTTTTATAGTATCCAGTGTCTTAAAGTACCTCCGGTGCAAATGTTTACTAATATTTCCGAATACTTAACAGGATTAGTTATTGTAAATTGCAGCTATTAACATAGTTAGGCTGGTCAATAAAAAAGTAAGTAGATAGATATTGATTGAGATACTGATATATAGTAAATAGACTTTCAGATAGTTATTTAGACACATGGATAGAAAATTTAGTTTTAAAATTGCTCCTTAAAAAAAAAACGAAAAAATATAAAACTTATTAACACGAATGAAGATAACTATATTAAGAAAAACTAGTATTTAATAAATGTAAACATTAAGTAAATTTCAAAAACGTCTTAAGGATAAAAAATAAATCTCCAAAACAATTATGTGTACACATCAGATTTGTTAGTTACGAATTAATTATTTTTTAAAAATATTTGAATTTTTTTAATTTCACTAACAATAGCTACCATGAGAATAGATTTTATTTCAGATTTAATTGTTTGTTAATATAGAAATTTATGTAGAAATATATATTATATGGGTTTGCAATGGTGCAATGTAGGTACAAAATACACACACCCGCCAATAGTAACATCCCTAGCACCTGTAAATTTTATCGTGTGGTAAAGTGAAGACAGTTCTACCCGATGGTAACGAAAAGAGTGACGACCGACTACACATGAGGATGGAAAATATTGATAAATAAGTATATAGAAACGTTATTGAACCGACATTGACAATAACCAACACAGTAAAATTCGTTCCCTCGATAATCGACGTACCATAATAATTATTACAGAGAAATGGCTAAACATTTTGAGTTCTCTATTTTCACTCTTTTCAGTAAATACCCTAGTTTCTTTATTCCTCATTCTCTGTAATCTGAGTATTAACATGTGATCACTTTAAATACTCAACTATTCTTTTAAATACGTTTTTCTGAGTAAATAGAAGCCCAGAAATTGGAACGTTATGTTCTAAAACACTGGAACAGAGCGTTTAAACAGTCTTATTGGAAGTGAAAGATGAAAATAATATTAGATAATATGATTAAGAAGACGGGAATGTATGATGGTGTAAGATGGTGTAAGGAGGTAACAAAAATAGATGCACTTATATTGCAGCCTTTAAGGTCATTACTCATGATGTTGATATAATGATAGTGACTAACGCAATTTTTAGGATGATAAAACAATGACTTACAGTTTCAGAAAAAGTATTGTGAAGTAGAATGGTGATTTTTGCGGGGAAAATTATGGTGGTGTCGTTCGACGATTGGGGGATGGATTCTTGTATATGATTGTATGTGAATTAAGGACAATAAATACTAAAAATGCTAACGCAATGAAACAATGTGTGTGTGTGTGTGTGTGTGTGTGTGTCCAACTTAAAATTGAACCATTCAATTGTATTGCCTTTCTGTAATTATAAAGGAGGAACTTGGTAATATAGAAAATGTAAAATGTTAATAACAAAAAACGATTTGAAAAGCAACACATTGTGACATAAAATATTTACCAAACTTTTGGCATACTTCTGGAATATACCAGATATACATATATATATATATATATATATATATATATATATATATATACTTTTAATAAATTACCTTATTCCAAATCCGTCCTGTGACTTCGTTGCGTTGTTTTTGTTGTTAAGAAACTTTTTCTTAACAACAAAAACAACGCAACGAAGTCACAGGACGGATTTGAAATAAGGTAATTTATTATCAGAAACGTGACTTGGACCATAGTCAACAATGTTTAATATATACTTTTACCAATTTTATTAGTAAAAGTAAATTTTAAATAATATTATTTCATACGATTTGTAAAATGACTGGCGATTTTGATTTCTGAGTTAATTAAATATAATTTAATTAAGTCGAGTGTTATTAATTTTCCATCAACGCTTTGTGCGACATTTTCATCCATATTTGTGTTCACTGGAAAACATTATGACTGTATAATCTTCCCTGGAACACGTGCTAATATGTTTAGAGCCAAATGTTAAAATGATTTTCATTAATTTTAGAATTGTTTTCTCACATTTGGATGGAACGTAAAACTGAATAATTAGACACACTCCAAACAACATCATGACAGCGTGAGCAATTACAATTATATTACTTGACGTTATTTACTCAAAGTTAAATAAAATTTACGTGTACATTCAAATCTACGACATACACGAGAGACCTCTTATATGTTGCAAAAAAGCTTGCAAATTTTGTATAAATGTTGGGTTAGAGTAAGAATGAATGAAATATGAATTTGATCTGTCGACATAATGAATGTGTATCATTTCAGTTCATACAAATACAGACAATATTTTAATTATTAAAAGTACATGAATGTTTTTAGAACGAAGAAAAGGTGCTGTAGCTGAAGAATTATCGTCAACTGTAGCTTTGTAAAATAATATTTAATTTTCCCACATACAAATTAAAACATTTTTGAGATAAATATTATTGTTTTCTCATTATTAAAAGGCAACTATGTATAATAATGTTACTTTAAACATTTTCAATAAAAATTACAAAGTATAATTTGCATTTAAATCCGGGATACTATAGCCACGAATCCGCAAAACTACTTTAAATTTGAATCATTTTCATCATAGTGTTAATATTGTAGATTTTTATAGTTTAACTAGTTACTGATTACGGGTTTACTATTTTATTGTTACTGCGATAAAAAAGTCAAAGAAAACCCAGTCATAATGGAAAGAAAAGGAAAGTTTAGAATCAAACATCCTGTATATCGCCCAGATCGTACTAAGCGATAACACTGATCTGGGTGTCGGTGGGTGTGAGCATAGTTGAAGTAGGCTCTTGCGACAGAAAGCAGTCAATATCTGATGCATTATCAGGCAATACACCGAACGTGAAAGTTACCAGATGCTTAATGACGGAAGGAAAGTATGGATTTCTTAAAGTTTTAATATAAAATATTCGGATCAAATATACATTATCAAATATTTCGAGAAAATGCGCTTCTAATTTTAAACGTATCCTTACTACAGTTCTATTATTTTTTGTCTGTACTAGACTGATTTTTTTCAAGTAAAACTTATACAAGTTCAACAGCGTTACAATCGCATTCGTCTGCAGAGCGTTAAACAGGTGTGCAATACAGTTATATCACCTGTTACTCTATTACGATTGTACCAGACCGTATACAAACATTGTTGTATCGTACGTGTCTAGGATCATTTTGCGTTTAACCGTATTTTTATTTAAGTTACACAAATCTTCTGTGCTATTGCGCAATAATTAATTTTTGTAACGGACAACACGCATACGCACAAGATATAGTCTACACTGTCCTGCGTTACTAAGCAGCTACTACTGTTTAAGTAGCCTAATTCCCAACAAGTAAAGTTATGTTTTATTGTAATGAACTAATATGTATAAGCTAAGCAATTTAGTGACGGAACGGATGTCTTACAATCGACTAAAAACATAATAAGATTTATAAACTACTTTAAACAAAAATAACTCTAGCTACTACTGAAGTAATTTTCAAATGTGACTAAAGACTCTCTTAATTTTACAGGGACATCGGAACTGATAAAAAGTAACATTAAACGGAAATTCTGTTTACCCTTGTGGCAGTACAATATGGTCTGTACTTATACGTAGATTATACCTACAGAGTCTGGAAGTAGAAAGTTTTGTTACGTGTCACCAGACGTTATAAACATCCAAAAGTGGTCCTCGCCTGGTAAGCTAAACTCTGTTTCTATGAGAAGTTTAAACTGTTGACTGCAAAGCTGAGACAGTATACTATTACTGTACATCGGTAGCAGAAGCTTCGTCATGTTAATATTAGGCACACGGCATTAGACTATGTAGTGTACCATAGTTGTCTAAGCAGTAACTACTTATTTGTTAGATTGTAAGTGGTTAGAAGCGATGTCAGTGATGTCAACAAAATTAACAGCTGAAGTTAGTGAAGTATAATTGGAGTAAAGGATTCTGGTTATTATAAATTTTATAGACTTTAAATGGAAATTATTACAATCGAAATACATATACATATTAGAAATAAAAATAAGTTTATCTGAACAGGCGCGAGTGTTAAAAATTTGTACATTACAAAATACACAGAGCAGAGAAATGGGAAAATAATAATGAAACACATGAGAATACCTCCAGATATTATTTTAGTTCTTACTACACACATATTTATATGTATACGTGTGTGTGTGTGTTTATATAATGTTATAATGTTTATATAACGTGTGTGTTGTTTTAATGTTTTGGGGGCTCGGTAACTAAGGAACTAGCCCCTTCAGCCCAACGACGTCCCCAAGGAGCGTTGCATGACCATATGTCGTTTTCACCTACATTTTACTTGACTCAACGAAAGTGGAAACTCGTACACACTACGACGCAAAACGACATTTACAAAGCGTATACAGAAATCTTGCTGCTTTTAGGAAGGACAGAGTTTTGTTTATCGCTAACTGTTCGTTTCCGAAGTCTTCTTTCATTTTACCTCTTACTGTGTGTCTCTGCCTGAGTTCTGTGTTCGATTATGTGTCTCGTTCCACAAGTGCAGATGGGTCGCTCTTATCTTGTAGGGGATACGAAGATGACAAGTTCGTGTGTCCAATTCGCAGTATGGTGATGTAATCTTGTTCAGATGACTGGGATCATCTAGACGCCCTCGATAACAAACGAACTACGCACACCGCTCTCCGTCATCAACCCATCAGTGTACACAATTGTATATTCCTCAACGTATCCCTCTAGGACGGATCTAAACAGGATCTAATCAGTTCAGTTGATGTAGCACAATTTCTTTGTTCTATTGGCGACACCCAGCCGGCAATTCGGTTTGCGAAGTAACGGGGGGGGGGGGCACTTTTCATGAACGTACGCTTGGACTCTCGGCGCCTGGGTGTTGTAGCGCCGGGCTATATCAAGCGCACGAATGTCGGCTGACCTGTTGAACGTAGAACAGCGGCCGTACATTGTAACAAGTCTGCTGGTCCCCAGCAACACGTGCTTTATGTGACTCGGTTGTGCTAAAATTATTGCCACATATCTCAAGTAACAGCAGTTGACGTCGCAGATGTAAGGGCGTCATTCCTGCTTCACAATGTAAGCTTAGTGCAGGGCTACTGCGGAACGCTCCGGTGGCGTAACCCATCCCTGAGTTGTGAACAGCTTCAGGTTTTTGCAAACACGACCGCGTAGCTTAAGAGTACACCGCTACCAACACCAGCGCCGTGGACAGGCGCATAAAATTTCTCTATCTGCTCCTAGGTCATAAGGAAGACGGACCTGATTGCGTTTAACTAGGATTTTCACCTCGCAGTCAGGTTGTCCACATGAGCATTCCATTTTAATTGTCTGTCAAAAGTTACGCCCAGAAATTTGATTCCGGGCCTATAGTGCAGCCGGACACCGTCTGTGTTTAACGTCGGGCCCGGGTACCTTCGTGGACACAGGTCATCTTTATTTCCAAGAAAGGAAACCCTATGCATTTTCTACGAACGCCTTGCGCTATTGTTACTAAAGTGTCTATTGTAAACTTTACGCTTTATTATAACCGTTGCTTTGGCCGAGTAGAACATCGCAAGATCATCAACGTACAAGCACTTCCCAACTGACGTTTCTATACCGTCAAAGATCCCGTTGATGGCGATAGTAATAAGCGTGCCGCCGCTCAACGGAGATCCCTGCGGAACTCCATTTTCCATTTCGTATGGGGTCGATGGTGATTGTCCAACTCGAACGTAGCACAGTTCACAGTCCTGTCCCCGAGGAAGCTTGAGATAAATTCGGTCAGGTTACTTCTGAACCTACAATCATGTAATGTAATCGTGGATAATGTTAAATCTCCACGTTTTGTCGAACGCTGTCTCTATATCGATGAATACTGCAACCATGTATTTGGGTTCGAAGAAGCAGTTTCATAAGTTACTGCATTTTATAGATAAAGCAGTTGGTCAGTAGTGGAATGGTGTCTCCGGTACCCACACTAACGTGCGGTCAGGAGGCCGTGTTTTTCGAGACACCAGGAGTGAGCCGGCTGTTTACCATCCTTTCCAATAACTTTTGTAGACAGTATGTCAACGATACTGGACGATAATTATCTGCTTTCAGGGGATCCCATTTCCGGCCTTCAGAAGCGGATGCCAGTCGGTTTTGGGTACTCCCCTTGCGTTCACACAGCGATATAGAGTGTCAGTAATGTAGCCATAACTACATACGGCGGTTGACGTTTAATGCTGTAAATAGAGTTCGATTCCGCCACAATCTCGCAGCAGCGAGGACTGCGGACTGTAATTCCTTCATAGTGAAAGGCACATTATTCCTCCTGTACTCCTCACATTCGAAGTCAGGGTCGTGTTCAACTTTATCTTTCCATGGGAGGAAATTGAGACTATAACTTTCTGTACTACTGATCTAAGCATATGTTGCAGCCAAGTTGTCACCAATTTCATCGGGGTTGCAAATCAAATCACCATCGTGCCAATGCATGTCTTTGACTGCAACACTAATGTGCGAGATCTTCTTCCATACTTCCGTTAGTGGAGTCGACCGTGTGATTGCCAAGACGTAGGTTCCCCAGCTAGATCGTTTTGCAGAGAGTATTGCTCTACGAGCGGCGGGTCGAAGTCGCTTGATAGCGATGCGGTTATCCTCGGTCGGAGCTCGTTTATACCGGTTCAAAGCTCATCGCTTCTCTCTTATTGCGTCTTTCGTAGTGGTGTTCCACCACGGTATCTGTGGTGTGGATGAACGAGCACCGGGCCACGGGATATGCTCTGTAGCTGCTGAAGTGATAGCAGCTATGAAACAGTGTACATCTTCTACTATACAGACTTTCACAGACATTCGTAGGTGTGCAATCAGGCTTGAAGCCTGTCCAATCAACACGGTATCGTTTTGTTAAATTGTATAATCAATTCAGACTTAAGGCACACATCTTTGCGTTGCATTTGAACACAATGTTATTATTTTCAAATACTATCATAGTGAATGAAGTTAAAATTATGAAAATAATAATCAAGTTAAGTTAGTCACAAGTAAACGATGCGCCCGACGGCTTAATGGAGAGCTGAGGGAGCACCATGAGCATCTGAACTTGAGTCGGTCATTTTAGCTTGAGTGCGTGCATTGAGGTTTGTTAATATGAACTCGAGCTAGCAGAATTAATTTAGACGTAGACAGTTGAATTTCTGGCCACTTATTTGAGAATTCGTGATTATTATTTATACCAGGTGACAGCTTTGTAATACAAAATAGATACATACTTAAAGCTCTCCGAAGAGTAGCTTTTGGAGTAGATTTTATAATCTGAGTAGAGCTAACGTATTGAGTAGGCTTACATATTAATAAAACATTTCAGTACGGTGACAGTACTATCCTCATGAAATATGCAACACAAAACTACTGGTTTTAATAAAAGTTAAGTAAAAAATATAAGAAGTTAACAATAATATATTCTCAGCATATGGAAAATTTTCAGAACGCAATTTAGGTGTTAGTGGGGACAACTACTTCACAAAAAGTAGTACGTTTCAGACGATATTAAAGTCGGCAACGAGGAAAAAGACTCTACAGAAATAACAACTCTGCGACACTATATACTAATGGCAGCAAAAACAAACAGGCAATGGAGTATATGTGTGCGATATTATTCCCCTCAGCGATATATTATAACTTTGATTCTTTGTTTTCTCAATATACCTCAGGCGTAAACATTATAGCCACTAATAATTCCTAGAAATGTTTATCACTATTATCTATCTTACAAAATCTAGATTGGTCTAACAGAAACGAATACTGCCGTCTAGTTCGGATATCCTTACCTTAGCGCACAGAATCACTCACCTGACATTCGTTTGGTTATGTTATGAACCAGGACAATATAAAAAACTGATTACATATATTCAGGGTACATATAAGCTCTAGGCACAGTTTTACTGTGTTAGATAACAAACTTGGATTCTACTTGGATTAGATAACAAATAGATCCTACAAATATTAGACAGCAAAAAGATTTTGAATCTAAGAAGTAATCAGAGTTAAACAAGGGTAAACGCAAATATTTTCTAATGCTTCGTGTTTAGAACTAAATAAACTAACACATATTTCAGAATAATTTACCTGGTTTATCTTACCTAATTTGATGTCATAGCAAGGTAATACAGGATAATACATAGGCTATATCAATGAAGTAAATATTCTTTGCAACATACTTATTTAGTTTTGTTATGTCTAGCGTATTTTTTTATTTTTTGTTGTCTTTACAATAATAAACAGGTTACCAAAATTTGTGGATGCACCCAAATTGCTTTTCCTCTAAAATGACGTCTCCTTTATTTTCTTCCCTCAATAATATCTGCCAATTTGTCAACAACAGACTATACGGGAATGATACATAACAAATATAGTATAAAGACTAGAAATTTTAATTTGTTTTTTCAAGTTAGAACATCATTAAGATCTAACTTAGAGATGTTCTTAATGATCTAACTTAGAACCTATAGAAATAGGTATCATGTAGGAAGGTACTGCTGTTGAAAAGGACCGATTACTCTTTGCTTTTTACGAGGACCAAACTAGGCAAGTCCCTTTGATGTCGTTTTCTCTAAATATTTACAAATTAAATATTACAAATTAAACGGATTGAAACCTAAAGTGAACCAGAGTAAAACCAGCTATAAACCACTGCTCTTCTCCCAGTTGATTATTTCACTCTGAATGGTGTGATTTCAGAATGAATAGTCATATTATATATACTGTTTTAATAGTCTTATAAGTTTTCTTGATTTTGTATACGTAGTTACACCAAACTTCTGCAGATTCTTAAATTTAGAAACACGCAGTCGTAAAAGCATAGATTTCTCAGCAGTGATAAAGTCCTCCGGCTGATACTAGACGTTCAAGTCAGGACAGATTGATTGCGTATCGGTTATGACAAGTATTGGACGTTGGCAAACTTACAAGGACATTGAATATAGGCCAAGGAACCTTTTTTATACTAGATGTAGTAAACAGCATATAATAAAGGATATCAACACGTCATTCCACGAAACACGTCATTTTATTTAGCCAGAAAATGTATTTCATCCCTTTTAAGAGATTTACCAACCTTTACAGCATACGTTTGGTATTTAAAGCACGTTTGTCTGGCTTTTTAAGCACTAATTGAAAATAAATTTTTCTGGCAACGTCTTTTAATATTTTATCACTGATTGATCCTACTGTGTTATTTGTCATTACTTAAAATAACTGACTGGTTAATTGAACGCGTTATTTATCTTGTTTTGAGGTAACTAATGTATTTTATTGATAACGCTCTCAAATTTACGCACTAACCCAACTGATTTAACTCCTAGCTTTTTGCTTGCACATATAAACAATACGCTCTTAAAATTGAATTAATAATTTGTGTTCATGTAATGTGCATTTACTGTGTCGTATGCAAAATGTTATTAATTAGTCGAACAATGCACGCCAACGTGAACATTGTTCAGAAGCCATATTATCTGCGCGCGCAAGTGTGTCTATGTGCCTGTGTGTGTTAATGTGAAAGGAGACTGTGTCAGCGTATATTTCATTAATGTTACTACAATATGTAACAACACGATATATTCCCACCACGAGGTATATCATTATTTATCCACTGGAATGTGTATTGACTTTAATAAATGCAATTAGGAGTTTTCACTTTGGAATTTAAAGTAACTGTTCTGAACATATTAACTGTCGCTTTACTAAATTCTTTACCTATATCATAAAAAAAGACGTCATTTAAAATCGGGATCAAGGTTTACAAAACCATATTCTATTAGTGTTACGTACAAAAGTATAAAATATTTACTCTACAATACAAATGTGAATTGTTCCTCTTTCCTATCTCTGTCCTACCATTGTTTCTATCCTACTCTTATGCTTACTGAAACAAAGTATATTTTATCCTTAGTTTGAAATAGTTTGTTACCATAAACAAACTTTATTGTTTTATATTATTATAAAATAATATATCTATGAATGTTATAGCAAATTTTAACCTGAATTTCCAGTTTCCTTTATTCAAATAGCAGAAATATAATTAAGTGCAAAGCGTATATAATTCTGTATATAAATATGTTTTATTACATTAAAGGAAAATTAAGAGCCTTAGTATTGTTACAGTGATTTTTAACATGTTGTAACTTATATGGAAGAGCTTTGATTTATGCAGCCATAATCCTGGATTTGGTTACAATACATATATTTCTCAGTTGAATTTCTGTTCCTTCTGGTAATAGTGAAACAGATTTTTCTTTTATTATATACACATGTAGTATGTTTTCTTTTAATATTATAGTAATATTACTATTATCCTCTACTTACATGGGAATCTAAACATTGGCATTCCAATCTGCACCTTGTTTTACTTTCCTTAATGTCTTCTACTTTATTTAGCTAGGGACTAAACGACGGTACAACTATGATGTTAGAGAGACTATTGTTTCCAGTTAGTTATTTTGTTTGCAGATAAAGTAAACAATAATATATTGAAACTATTAAAATTGTGTCAGTTAATGGAATTTCTATTGTCATTCGTCAAGCGTTGGATAAATTAATAGTAGTTCTGGACTATCGTTATCTTTCGTTATGCATTAGGTCCATGGTCTATAGTAGAACTACCTCCACATCACTTCCAGAGAAAAATCAGCTTGCATTTTAATACGTGCAGTGGCAAGCTGCACGTCGGCGAGGAGTGTTGTGTTGCGTGTGTTCACCTGAATATGTCGCGATTGTTACAGATTGAGTTCCGTCAGACGGATGTTTTTATTGCCCCAACAGCAGGTAACCGAGGTTGTTTGATTCGGCCTTGTGAAACTCAAATGCATTTCTACAAACAAACGTCAAAAAGCGAGCGTTCTATAATACACTTCAAGTTTATTCGCCATTTCACTTACATAATTTGTCAAACGTGATTAAGATAGATTATCTTCATTAGCAGGAAAATAATCACAATATCATCACAGCTATAGATACGTTTCCACCTCTCGCCTGTAGACCGAAATCAAATCATATTTACGTGTGCGTGTGAAGAAATTTTGTAACTAATGAAATATAAAACAAAGTTGTCTTAAAAGTAAAGTGAATGACACATATTAGACAACACTTAAATTCTCTTTATGTTGCTGCCAGAGTAGATTATCATAATCATTCTTGTCGAATAAAAGTGTTAGTTTGCAATCCAAAGTGACATAATTACCAGACGTTAAATACTTGTTAAAGTAAGATTCATACTTTCTCTTTCGATATTACGTTTAGACAGAAAACTATACGCCTAAAGTTTTTTTTTATCGCATTTAATATATAAGCATAAATATTTATTAGTCATGCTGAATCTTCGCTTTATTTTATATTACCAGTTATTAGCTCACTTCCAAATTTACCTTTCAGTTTTATAAGTAAAAATTCTATTTACTTTTATAATTTATTTTAATAATTTTATTATGAAGAATTCATCATTAATTTTATGAGGAATTTAATTTATTAATTTTATTACGAATTGATGTCCTTACTCCTGAACGACACCATTGCTTGGAATAAAGTGCGCAAAGGTTTGCAGTAAGCGGCATCGGGATGAAAAACCCTACTAGCGAGTCGCCAAAGCTGATAAACTAATCTGTCTTCCTGACAGGGTTCAAGTGAAAGACAAATGAACTTTTTCAGAAGGATTGTGGGAGTCTTCATTTAAGCAGAGACAAGAGGCCTATTTTTTGGCTTTAAAATTTCTAGGATAAATTTCTAGGATGGCTAATCATCATTTAAGTTCAGAAAAAAATTCAAGAAGATATCCGGTTCTTTTAAGTTGGTTAAAAAGTCATAAGCTTATCTCGGATTGATGGTGACTTAGGATGTATGCTAAATTTGAATTTACAAGTAAAAGTGAATTTAACCTATCTCACTTATGATTACTTTTTCGTTTCTGGTATTTGCAAATTTTTAGATAGAATCAGTTATAGATAATAGTCTTAGATCCATTTGTTTTTATACGATTATTATACTGTAAATGGTGGGACATTAATGAGTTTTGTAGTATTTTAATTAAAAAAACGTTTTTAAGTACTGAGACCGAAATATTCCTATGATATGATATTAAGTCATAGGTGACGAAACAACACTTTTAATACTATATCGTAAAGCATTTAACAATAATACTGTCCTTCACTTTCCAACAAAATAAAATAATAAGACTTTTATATATCTTTTTAATACCATGGCAGTCTAAACGATTTGTTTGTTAATCCTTTCATACAATTTTCAAGGATTTGCATGAACACATTTGTATTCTGTAGCAAGTTTTGTTTAGGAGTTATGGACATCTGACAATGTCTGTTTTTGATTCAGACTATAAACGTAGAACTGTAACATGTAATGCCCTCAACTTACTTTCGTGATAGAATATAAACACACGAACTATTATCGAACCAAACTTAGTAAACCAGAAATGTTAATCAGGATGTTTACTTATTTATGACTGAAAGCATCCACCCACTTAGCTAATCTTATCCACCCAAGCCCTGACTTATGAATTACATACACGCTTGATAAATTCTGGTCACTAGGTATACCATTTGCAACAAATATTATTAACTTCATCCACACACTATGTTGTAATCGGTATAGAGACTAACCGGTATATTATTTTTATCGCAAAATTTTTATATTCTTCTATAAATCATCATCTGTCTACGAACATTAAAGAAGTTAATTACTTTATAAATTAAAATTAATGTGTGTAATAAATAGACTGATATATTTAATCAATATATGAAGAATTCAGTTGGCTAAATAATATTAAAATTCATTTTATAATTATAATTATGTTATAGAATATATTTAGTTTTTTCTCATAATAAATTGTCTCAATTAAATTAATAAAACAAATTATGACGTACAAATTTGGCATTATCCACGTAGGCCTAATTCTCAAGACGCAGCGGTAATATTTTTCTAACCTGCAGCATAATTTATTCCCTTGATAACATTTGGCCTCCCACAGTGTACAGTTGCCGGCTTCCTACGTACAAACGGCCCACTAGAGAATTGAGAGAGCAGTTAACTCACATTTGAAAGTCAGTTAGACACTTGAATTTGAATATGTAGATTGAAATATCTTATCTAACAAATATTATTTCAAGGGGACAATTTTACTAGCGTACAAATATAAATTCGAATCGTCTTTCATAAGTATGTTTCATGAGTAACGCATTACAGTTGCATTATATTGGAAAGATGACTGTACATATTGCCTTTACTAAAATACCGAAAATAAATCGACCGAACCAAGGAAGATTAGTCACATAAAAATGTTATGAAATTGAATTGCTTTAAACTGAGGGTTACACAATGAAAACAAACCACACTGGGACTGTAGAAACTCGTAGCAAAAATAGACGGACGGACAGGAAGGAGGAAATATCTTAATGGAAAAAACATGAAGGAAACAAAACGGAAACTACGTCACTCTGAGGCACTGCACAAAGTAGAGATGTTCTAGTAGACATCCGTCTCAATGGAGATAGCACTGTAGGAGCAATAAAAATCTCTCTGCATGTTCAATTTGTAATTAGAATGGAACTGACATGATAATACGTAGAGTTACTGGATTTTTTACTGTAGAGTTAGAATATAAACCTTTTCTACTGACAACGGAGATAGGGTAGAGATCTATATAACTATTATGTATCAATACGTTTGATTCCTTATTCGTTTATAATTATTGAAAAACGAACTCTTTGGTTTCTGTTTAATCTTAGGGATAAAATTTACGACACTAGAGTGAATGAGGAATTTTTCTTAACGTGGTCAGATGATTATTCCAACTAATGATTTGCGGCAACATAGCCACGACGGACGACAAATTAATTTTACGCTTATTGAAGACAGTTGCAGGTTGTGCTATAAAGCAAATTGGCGAGATTAAATCATTAATCCTAGTTATTACATATTATAGTATTCAAGAAATTAACCATTTTATATGCATATTAATATTGTAATATAATTACAAATTTAAAATATAAAAATAAAAATGATATAGTATATGTGTTAGATATGTAGATTTTGTGATAACAAGGTATTGTGCTCTCCTTTTAGCCCCACTGGTTGGGCTAGCCAATTTGTAATATAAATTACAAATTTAAAATATAAAAATAAAAACATATATTGATATGTGTTATGTGTAGATTTGCCCTGACTGTAAGCCCCACTGTTTAGACTAGTCAATTTGTAATATAATTTCAAATATAATAATAAATAAAATATAAAGATATTGATGATAAGAATTGTGTATGTTGTCTGGATCTCGGTATTGAACTCACCGATGATACAGCTCCACTTTGGATTCACCAAATACAAAGAATAGATTTAATATAAATATGTTATAACTAGGTGTGATTGATTGATAAATAACAAATAAATCAAACTTTATAAATTGTGAAAATATTTTTTCTTTTTCTTGTATTGAGTTTTGATTTAATTATTTAATTTAATTAATTAATAATTAATTAATTAATTAATGGAGTGTGTAATTTCCTTATATATCTATTCTCTCACTGTAAATTATTTTTTTGTTAAAAAAAATAATAGTAACATTAATTATAGAAATAAAAACAATTCTGGTAACTGAGTAATGATTTGCGTTTATTAACATTCAAAATTATGCGCCAGTCAAACTGCGCATGACCAAGGCATTGGCTATTATTTGCTCCAGTCGGTAGCGAAAAAAATCAACAAATATATTTTTACAAGGTTAAATTTGTGGTTCTTTTAACGAGTCGAAATGGTCAGAGGGCAAGGAACAAGATACATTCTTAACAGGTATTCTTAAACTAAATGGTAATAGCTGAAATAGAACAAAATTATTATTGAAATTGTCAATTAAAAAAAAATTAACTGCGAACCAAGTCGATGAAATGACGTCACTCCCTTCAAGCTGGCAGTGCACTCGTGCTGGTGAGTAAAACAAGTATGGCCGACGTCTCCTCGATTTTAACTGCGATGCTGTTGGAATTGGCTGAGCTTCTCCCGCAGAAATAAAATGATATTCCCTTTTCTGCGAAGTGGTGTTGGTCCAGGAATATAGTGTAGAGTGTCCTCTCGTCTTCTGCGATGTCGTTTTCGTGATGGGTTTCTTGTGAAGTGTCCGGTGTTCAAATATGTGTATTGGTGTTCTGTGAATTTGGTCCAAAATTGTTCAAAATGTCTGTTGATTTCTTGTGTTGAGTTTTATGGTGTTAGTACTGTGTTTTGGAAATTTGTGAAGTGTTAGAAATTGATAGTTAAGGTTATTTTCACTTTTTAGATCATCTCCGTTACACGCCGCATAACCACACTTGGTTTTATACAAATTATTCTGTTTTCAGTACTCTGCTAACACATTTCCAACTATTCGGTTTCACGATTAACAATAGACTAATAGACGCAACGTCGTCGTTTTAGGGTAATTTGTGCTATGTCTTTTTCCTCTTTATATTGTTTAACTATAAAAATATCTGTCTAAGACTTGGTTCACCATCTAAATATACATAATAAGTTTTCTTATTTTTTACTGTATTTCAAATATTTCTTAATTTTACATAAATCTAACTACTCAGTAATATTGATTAGTTAATTTTACATCTTTTGATATATAGCTGGGTTTGTTTCAAGCTCATTTAAGCCCAAAAATTACAATTTTATATAATGATTGTATGCCTCATATTTTGTACAAATTCAGTGTTTTAATGGTTTTTATTTGTTTTTTCTTATAATATTTCCATGGAATATACTTAATAACTCCGTGACTACTTTGTTGTTAATGATTTGGTTGTTAAAACATTTCAATATTGATTAATTTACTGTTTAGTCTGATTTGATTACTATTATAGGCCTATTATTATCTGTTTCCAAAAGAAGTTAATTTCTTTTCCTTTGTCATTCTATTTGCTATTAACTGTATCTGTATTAATTATATTTTCAATTTCTGTATTGTATATATTGAATTCTATTCCTATTACATAGATTGATTCTCTGATAGATAATTTTTTGGTTTATATGCCAGTCTGTGTTTACTAAAATGGTGTCTTAGCTGGTCTGTTTGTACATTATATATGGTTTACTGTTTAAATAGAATTATTACATTTTTATGTCCTACTTGCCTCTCTGCCTTACACAATGGAAAATTAAATGACATGATTTTAAAAATACAATGAAATATCTTGTATCTACTAAACTTTCTTTATAATAATAACATCATTGAACCATAACATAAACATCTTATGCCTAATTTTCTCTATACTTAGAATTATAATGAGAACATATTATTATCAGTCTTTGGCTGTCCTTTGTTTTTATGTTTCATTTTATCACAACCTTATTCTATTAAAATATCTTATTTTTAGTAACAATTTCAGTTATTCACTGTCTCTTTTTATTTACTATAACTATTTTGCTAAAATATTAACATAAAAACACCTTAGAACTACTGACACTTTCAGTGATTAACTGTCTCTTGTGTTACCTATACCTAAATTGTTCATACAATAAAATAAAAACATCTTATACCTATCATATTGTTATTATGCCTAAACACTAAAACACTTTTATTATCTAAATTACACTCAGTCATTAGACTGTCTCTTTAGTTTTTATCCAGTATTTCCTACACTAATGGTAGTCTGTTTTAATATATTTTTTATATCACACTTTATTATAAGGTGTCCTTTATTTTGGCTACACTAATAGTAGTCTGTTTTAATAGTTTTTGACATATTATTCTTACAACTAGTATACAATTTGGTTTTCTGGGATTGTATTTTGTAACTTGTTCTGGGTCTACATATATCAGTTTTAATTTTGTTCCATGGTATGTATTACATGACTATCATTTTTTGGAATATCTCTTCCTGGTTCTGGTCTCTTTGTGGGAATCTTGATATATTTTGTCCCTTTTTCAATATCACATTAGTAGTTTCTGGTCTTGTGGTTTCTCTGCATCTTTACCTTATTATTATTCCCTTATTAATATGGTTTCATCCTTTTATTTCCTTTTTTATGGTCCTTCCCTTTTTACTGCTTCCCCAATCTACTGGGTATACTGCTGGTTTAACTGGTTTTTACATAGTAAGTTATTTTAATCAATGGTTTTCTTTGTTATTTTTCATTTTTATTAACATTTTATTGACTTAATATACAGTTTATAGTGTAATCCTTAAAACAATTTATTCTTCTCACTCACTATGGAACTTTTTCCTTTATTTATGTTGCATTAAGTCAAATGTTTAGCGTGATAATTTTGTTATGTTACAATATACATATTAACACAACAGTTAGGTACCCTAAACATCTAAATTGTCTTTAGATGAAACAGTGAATTATTACAACATAATATCAATCAATAAACAGATATCGTCACTACAAAACAAATATATTATTTTAATAATGGTGAAGACGGCCTCTAAATTTTTAGGAGTTGAAAATTTCTGGTTTAATCTGAATTTACGGCGGATAATGTCCGGGAACGTATGATGTGTAGTAATACCAATAAAAGGTTACCATCGTTTTTAGTTTTAACCATCGAGAGAAAATCTCTATGGCATATTATTAGACGTCATAATCAGTTTTTCTTCTACGAATAATATTATTATTATAAAATGTATTTACCAACAACGTATTTTTAAAAAGCTTCAAGAATTAAATTTTATTCTTATAACACCCACTATTGTAATAGGCCTACTACAGATCTAAATAACAAAACGTTATTTTATTTGCTAAATATTGTTTTTGTATTTACTTTAATTTGTTGAATAACACATTCTTTTATAATTTTTAGCACAAAAAAGAAAGTTAATTTAAAGGTAGGTAAATGTGGATTAATTCCATTTCAATACCTAAAGAAAACATTTTATATACTTTGAGTATTATAATTAACATTAAAGTCTAATAGGCCTATGTTTCTCTGTACGTCGTCAATAACAATTAATTTAGGCCTTTATAAAGTTTCCTAAAAAGCAATATTATTATGTACGTAGAAATTCACAGGATATCATACCTAATTTGGAGTTCCAAGGCAGAACGATTGCATGTTTGGTGAAGACTTATCCTATAAGTTAAAAAATATTCGAACATTTGGCCAGTTTTAGTTTCAGAACAGCTAAAAAATACAGTCTAAATGAATGAAGATACACTTGCAGGCGTTTAACTGTTGAAGCAAGAAAGAAGCCATGGACGACATATCAAGGGACCAACTACTAATCAAAATCATTTGATTAAACAATGAAACCAAATATGCTTGAAGAAAGTACATCGAAGACTGAGGTAGCGGTAGCACCTAATGTATGAAACAAGTAAAGCATTGCTTATACTAAAAGAAATATTATCAATCTACAGTACATCCAAATACAGTACTTCTTACATTCATCAACGGTGTGAACTATGAAAGCTATTTTGGTATATAATAATGAAGTGTGTAAAACACTGAGACACGTTATATCATGTAGGGCTACAGCTACAGACTTTTAAATATTACACTATAAATATCCACACATACATGTGCGTGCGTCTACATACGCACGCGCACACACTCACTCACACACACACACACACACACACAAGCAAAATTAAAAGAATAAAATTTAATTATAAAAATAGAAGAAGATAGGAGCATATTGAGCTCATATTGGCCAATATAAGATACACGTAGGCTAAACTCGTCCACGGAAAGTTTACAAAAGACTATGAGATTTAACCCGTCCACGGCGCGTCTCTATGCTTCTTCATGTTAAAATGTTTTTATTCAGTGTTTTAAGCTTCGTAAATAAATATCGTAAATTGTGAGAAAAATTAAATTAGACTGAACACTTCCAATCAATAAGTTCTATGATGCACACCAGACCCGACGAATACCATACGCAGTTGGTACGACCTTTACATGGTTTTAACACATTCTATTATAAGGCATGTTTACATAATTATTGACGCCTAGTTTAAGAAAAGGAAATGCAATTTTTAATCGTTAGTTCCTCTTTCCAACTGACTTCTGTTCGTTGAACCCATCACACACAATTTACTCAAGAAGGCAGTAATATATTAAGAATATCGTCAGCGTCAGTCGTACTTGGACGCATTCCTTGAATAAGCAACCACAATAATGTAAAATTTCTCATTTTTCCGTAAATTAATTTGAATAATTAAAATACAAAATTGTCTCCGTGGGGTAAAAATAATTTAGTCTTGTTTCCAGTCACATCTATCACCTAACCCCACCCACATTTACATAATACAAATAACAAACAGCCTGCAAAAGTAATTGTTAACCCAAAATTTCAAATTTATAACCACGCACTTACGCCTCCCTCTTTTTACAAACACGCGCGCGCTCTCATCACCAAACTCACTCCACGACTCCAACAAGCAGATTTAAATGTGTAAATTTTAGAGCATTTTATTCTCAAGAGGATCGCCAAATAGTGATATACATATTCTTATAATGTCTATCTACATTTATCTTGCCAAACACAGTAATACGCAAAGAAAAGGAAACTTTTTCCGAAAGCTGCATGTACGTATGCACACAGAAAAGTACTAAGGAAAGAAACTTAAAGTCAGATGTGAATACGGGCAGACCGAGAGAGAGAAAGAAAAACGCACGCGCGAGCGCAAGTGGTACGCAATTTACAATTCGATCACTTTATGTTCATGTTTTCGATGATGTATTTGTTCGGGTAGGTAGTCTATTGTACGACTCATTTGTATTAATTCACCTGAAAACAATCAGTTACTAGCGGTCAAAACGTTGTGACTATTATACTATTAACAATGGCGATCGTCGGAAAATGTACTTAATAATAATGCCACTGCTGAACGAATCTTAGCTTTAAGAATCGTATATTATCAGGAAGTGTTTTACGTCAGGCATGGGAAAGATTTGCGATACGTAATGAACAATTTTGTGCAAGTAACTGTTATTGAGTTTTTGTATTATACAGATATTGTAATTAGTAACTGACAATGCTAATTAAATTGAACAAGATGCTTGCAGTTCTTAACTCCTTAAAATCTTTTCAAAGCCTGAGCTCTAAATGAGCTAACAGGAAGAAAAAATCTCAGTTGCTGAATAACAGACATCTAGTGTTAGAGCGAATAAAAAAAGGTAATGAGTCTGGGCCATGTTAGTAATTTCTGTTATCTAGATAATGAACACTCTGAAAATATTAAATGCATCTTCTAGATGTTAAAAGGAGAACAGCCGTCATAATAAGCCTTACAAAATAAAAGGCCTTACTGAACAGTAAAAATGTTAGAGGGCTGAGATGGACTCACCAAACAAACTGGAATAGATTTGTGTGGAATCAAAGGGAGAATGCCTTTATGACCATGTCCCCCGTCATATTTATGGTATCTTTATGCAAACACTCATGATGGCATCGATTGCGGGGCGGCTTGGTTTGTCACACTTGAGGAGTGTGAACAGTGATGAGGGGTGTGGCTCTTACGTCGCGATAAATAGGAATCGCAACAAGCAGAAATATGTGGCTGCAGCGACATGCATTGCCTTGAGTAACATGTAACTAAGTAATAACAATTGATAACATGTAGATATTGTTACATTTTTGAACCATTTTTAGACAATAACTTTGGTATAAATCTCGCTTGTTGCATCATTGCTCGACTACATTTTGTGTCCTGTAAGGGATAAGTGGGGGCTTCTGTTATTTAACAAAGACGAAAAACACCGCTGAGGATTTACCTAACTGAGAAGAATATGTTCCATTTGTGCAAGCTGTGTTTCCATACAGTCCTATTTCTGATAACAAGACAGAACAAGGTTTTTACATTATTTCACGAACCCCATTGGTGACGATCAGCAAGCCTGCAAAACTTATCTCTGTTTAAATATAACAGCACAATTTTCACAGTACGTAAAATAATTCAAAGCACTCAAATTTTTAAATACTAAAGTATTACTTGAATTGTCATTATGTCAGGATCACATAAAATATTTGTATAATAATACTGAAAAACATAGGTATGCATTAGTGTCTTGGGCTCCGTTATATATATGTAATATTATTTCTGGTTTATGTACATCTGAGGTTAATGTATACACACATATGTATACATGTTTGTGTACAATATTGTTTGTAATTATACTTTTCTTTTTAAGGAATGCATGAAACTTTAAAAATAAGAAACCTTAATCACTTCTAACAGTACGATAAAATGTTTTTAATGGTTATAATTACAAGGTGTTAACATTACTTATTATAAATATTAATATTAATATATAGTACAATATTAATATGAATATTAAGAAAGTATGTATTTTTGTACTTTGGTTGCCCAATTTAGTGTATTTAAACAGTGTAATAATATAATTCAACATCAGAAACATTGAACACCATCTTGACTATTTTAATAAAAGATTTGAATGAACAAAAAGACCCAATACAATAATTTTCCTAGTTTACAATTAGCCGATACATAATTTCACACCAAAAATAATGAAAGTCAACAATTACAAATGTTAGCATGCAATATTTAACTGTTATTACTCTCCACTAAACCACTGTCCATTAATTCGCACCAACTCGTATTAACGACAGGTGTTTTTTTTTTGTATTTACAGCTTGTAGCAGTACAATAAGAGGAATGACATTTACAAAAATACATTAACATTTCTAAAGTTTATTAAATGTAGCTCTGCTTTCTCAGGACATATCCCATTTGTTAAGAAAAAATATGCAATGGTAATTTATTACCGTACTTATAATGATTATTTTCAAAATAAAAGTAGGCCTACGTTTATTGTAATATTCTGAATCACACACTGAAAAAGTTTTTACTTTTCGTTTTCATAAGATGTACGAGAATAATTTCGTTAGGAATAGTTTACACATTATTAAGTAAATGGTATACATATTGTACTGCTGTAAAAATGGACAACAGTACATAAAAATAAAATAGTTATTTCAGAAAAATCATAGAGATAAATTTAGTAATATTTTCGATAGATAGTAAAATTATAAACAAAAATCTAATTAATTATTAATGATAAACATAGAGGTAATCTAAGGTATTGGAATTGTATGATACAGCACATAGTAAAGAAAACATATGTTGTACTATTAATGACAATTATTATAATAAAATTAAATAAACATTATAATAAAACCAAATGGTAATAATATTATAATATAATAGAGACGAATTAGAATGAGTAATGTAAAAAGTCAGAGAAATGTAAAAATAATAATTAGTAACATTATATATGTGTTTAAGAGGAATATTATGAAAGTATGTGACAAATTTAATGATGTATCACTAAGGCCAATGTAAATTGTTATAATTGGATTGTTTTTAAATGTAAGAAAAATTTGTTTTTAGTCTGATTTTTATACTAATAGAATACACATCTCAGTGAGAGTTAAAGTAACATATTGAAAATTGATTAAGAACTGTAAAAGTAAATTAAAAGGAAAAGAATTAATCTTGTAAAGAATCTTGGTACAATAGACCAAAGAAATCTAACCTATTCTGAATTTGTAACGAAGTTTGTAAAATAATATAATTAAAAGAAGTTCAATAAGGAATGCTATTAAAGGTTTAATGTAAATTATTCACAGTACCATCATCAAAAAGGAATCTACTACTGATCGATGTTGTAATCCCAAATTGGAATAAAAATAAACTCGCTTGAAGCCTAGTCGTCCAATTCACACACACGAAGTGAAATTATTAACAAAATTAAGATACGTAACACACGAAATTCTACGGAAACACAAATAATAATAACAAGAATTTATTAACACTTAAGTACACAAAGAAGAGGATTAAAATAATATATTTTACTAGCAAACAGTGAAACAAATTGTATGAACAAGGTAATACTGTTCAGAGCGACATCTATGCTGGTTACAAATTGTAAGTGAACTACAAGAGTACGAGAATTGAAACCGTCGCAGTTTGGAAGAGCGGGGATTCAAACGATTAACATTCACACGGTATATTATCTCAATATTATTTCTTAAAATTTTGTTAACTATAGTTATTTGGCACTGACTAAAGAAAATAATTAATTACTTCCAATATTAAATAACCTAAATAGAAATATTAGTTGTCTACCCTGAGATAGAGTTTTCATGATCACATGTTTAATACAAACAACACTTTAAATATTATACAAATACTAAAATAATTAGACAACGCGTACTTATCGCCCAAATAGAGGGGCAATTACCAAACAGACAGATAATTACAGCACAATATATGTACAGGAGAGATTCTAAACATGAAACGTTGGGATTTAAAAGTCTCGTTAAAATACTATTCGTTTATGCAATAATTTTTATTTTTTATTGTATCTGTGATGCAGAAGCAGCTATTGGTATAAGGGATACTAACTGAGACCAACTGAATATAAATTAGATTATTTTATTCTCTTAAATAAATCAAATTTACAGTTGGAAACCATTTGTAATATTTTATCTCCACCAAGGAATACACTTTTGACTAGTTAATAAATTAGAATTTCCTTAGAACTCCAAACGTCTAGTTGACTTTGTCGTTTCCTTAATATCTCTAAAATACTGTAATGTAATACATCATAATGCATCTTGCAACAAAACTGAAAGTGTCCAAATACAAAACCTAAGACACTGTGAGTAATAAAAGAATAATCATTTTTGGTCTGTAACAGTCGATCAATAGTCCCGAGTTTACTCAGGTCTATAGTGTTTAATTATAAAAGTGATAAACTATAATCAGTGATTACAACTGTAATTTACAGTTAAAATTTAAAAGTGTGGTCGTCGTGTTAAAATCTTGAGTTTACTTCGATGACAAGAATAACATCTTTAAACCTTTATATCGAAAATGTATTACTACTGTGCAGTAAGGACAACAAAATATACAACCAAAGAATTCACAGCATTACATCACATCCATCACAGGAGCAAGTGGAAAAAGAAGTAAGGGCAGACACTTTAAAACTGTTAAGATGCAGCTGCGTATTTAGAAGACTACATTTAGAAGAGCATTCAGAACTAAAAATAGGAAATTAAAGTTTTGAGAGAATGAGTTACAATGGAGTACATAATTATAATAACTGTACAATGAAAATTTACAGTCACAATAAATCTTTACGTCTACTGGAACTTTAGTTCGTGTGTAATCAACAATTACATGGTAATATACTAAACAGTAACATCCATATTAAAATAAAACATTGCGATTCTGCAGCCGCGAGTGTAATCTAGACACGGCTATTTGCGTTGCTTACTTAGGAAAACAAACGTTTGTTTGATTTTATAATCATATTTTTATCAATGGTAGCGGTATTCGTACACAAAAGTAAAGATGTTTGGTGCGCGTATGTGAGTAAGACAGAAGCACACGTTAACACTAGTGCAGCGTAGATTAAGAAGATACCGTCCCTGACTAAATTATTACGCTACCACAAGGAAAATTAAAAATTACGTTTTTCGTGTTTTTAGTAAACAATAAAAAAACCGTAGTTGGAATTAAGAAAATTTATTTTAATTTAAACTTAGATGATTAAAAACAGTAAATTTTATTTTTATATTTTTAAATTTTTTCCTTACTATAACTCTGATGACACATTCGATTCCACACTTACAGTGTCAATTAATTTCGACAATGAATTGTATTTTATTAATAATGTTTTCCTTATCTTCTTCTCTCTACAAAAGCTTTTATACAGTGCCATTTGGGATGAGATACTGGACTGTAATTACTGTAGTCTGAGGTAAACATTAACATCAGAATATCACCAAGCTTGAAGTTTTGGTAACGTACATGGTAGGCAAAAAAATTATACTCTACTTACAAAATGATGTGTTAACGTAAGAATATTTAGCCGCTACGAGATATAAGTAAATTGTAACAACAACTTCCGGAACAGAAAATTGGTGGCCTAATAATTTGGGCAATGACTGTACTTCCCACAGCACAGTATAATTAATCATTTAATGAAATTTGCTAACAGTAAACGACGTAAACCGTAGAAGACGTGAAATTTTTAAGCTTTAATTTTTGTGATAAAACAGCCTCCTTGAGATTGTGAATATGTACATATTTTCAGTCATATAGACCAAATAGTTCAATCATTAGCTATTATGTGAACATAGCTTTGACCAAATGGATGTAGGCCTATGTAACATTTTTTCAGTACACGTGAAAAAGATGAGTTTTTATGAAGTATACAAGAAGATCTTTAAAAAAACCTAATCAAATAATAATAATTAGAGATGTTTATTCTAATGCACGAATGCGTTTTCTGTTATAGTTATGTATAAGAGGATATTGCGTTTACCCGAAGTCGGCATATCCCATTAACATTTGCATAAATTGCCCAAACATTTCTAGAGCCAAACAATTCAGCATGCCTTTGCTTACTTGTAAAAATATTATAATATTATATTTAATTTTAATAGAGTTTTGTTAAAATTTAATGAACATAGAACTAATAGTTTTTCAGTATTAAACTTTATAATATAAATTATTACACGTTCAAAGAATCTGTAATCTTTGTCCTTCAAATAAATTTCATTTTTAAATAATAGCTTTTGTTTTGATATTTTTATATTAGTTTCATGCTATAATTTACTTTATTTGCCTTGAATGTGTAAAAAATTTGATAATTTTTACACATTGATCTTTTAGGTGTGACCAAATCATTAACTTTAAATAAGGTTTATGACAGTGAACATAACACTTGGTATTTTTCATCTGTCTTATATTTTGTGTAGTATGTTTTAAGTTATAATAACAAATTAAGAACTGTTTTAAACATGTTACTGTGTACTAGTCTTATGCTTCCTATAGTTGAGAACTATAAGATAACTCAGTTATCTTAGTTCATCACACATTCAACCTTTTTACAATAATAGAAATTGTACGTGAATACATGAAAAAAAATACGTGAAATGAAAAAGGTGACTAAAACTACAACGTTAAGTGGCTGTCGTTAATAGTAGTAACACGACAAGTACTGAAGTCAGCTACTTATCGATGATAAAGTCAGCTTGTGTAGATAAATGAATGTGTTGATAATATATGCACATAAACGTGCGTCAGTGTAGTCATAAATAGGCAGCAAACAATATGTACCGTTTTAATTTTTCGCTTATGAAATTTTCATGTTTCAAATGTTTTAAACAACATTCTGTTCTGCAGAACATGTTTACGTTATAGTTCTCATACCTCACACACGTTCCTAGGCTGCCATAGGCTGCCTCGAAATTCTCCTAGGATTTGCACAATTCAGCGTAGCTTACATGTACTTGTTATCATATTGGTATTTTAATTTTTATAATGGAATTGCATCGTCGCTTTATTCTTTGCACCGTCGTGATATCCAATTAAGAGTTAAATCCCAAGAGAAGGCTTGTGTTCAATCAAACATTGTTACTAACGCTTCATTGTAGTATTAAATCATTTCGAAATAGATAAAATAATTTTAGTAGGCCTAAATAGGTTAGATAGGTAGAATTTGTAAAACATATAACTTTTAAAAGTATTTTTATTGCTGTTCGCCTTCTTTACAAAATATGACGTCTATTAACTTACATATCCACCACCTCGTTTTCCGAGATGAATATGTATATCAACAGTTCTAAAATTAATCAGTGATTTTTATACATATTGTAATATAACGTTACAAATGCTACCGAAAGAGATGAGAATATTCCTATTTATAGTTTGGAATTTATTTGTATCTTCCTTCTGGGTAGCGGATTCCTTTAAAATAAGGCCCCGCGTTTGGACGGTATTTGTTATATAACGTATTCCTTCGAGTAGAGAGTAGTGTGTTAATTCCCGTGTTGGGATCGCCAATATTAAACGTAACGTAAAGGGAGAGGAGAGGAGAGAGTGTGCTTCTCTTCAAGAATTGTCCGTAATGTTTGTTTATGTTTACGATCGATTTTGACCTCAATCGGCTTGTTGTAGGTTAGTCTTCCCTCACTCGCTGGCTATGAAGTACCGTTCCCCCGTATATCCCCACTCTTCACTGTTACCTATAAAATTTCTTAATTTGATATTATTTTACAAATAACAACTCCTTTTATTTCAATCAATTGTATTTATTATCATTTGTTTACCCACGGTCAGTTAGTAGACTTTAAGGTCGTACAATAATAAGGCCGGTTCGACTGTTACTAAACTCGATTGGGAAATATTTTAGTTTTTTTATAATTATTGTTTTCTCAGGTCTTGGGTTCTTTTAAACTGCTCGGGAAGTCAGAAATGCAATAACAAAGTACTACACATTACAGTTATCTGGAAATAAAAATCTTATTTACTAACACAATAAAAGATTAAGTTTCGTTTAACGTGAAACGGCAAATAATTCGCTTCGCTTTCGCAAGCCGTGAGCTGGCCGTCAACACAAAATGGCCGCCCGTTACTCAGCTGGGTCATATGCAAATGTCCTCACTAGTTTCGTTTAAATAAAATGATTTGTTGCGTGTTCACTGAGTTTATATTTATTTTTTTTTTCTTTTGTTCACACTGGTGTTTGGTTTAACAGTGTCTGTTAAGTTAATCTGGGTGTTGTGTAGTTGTAATTACAAGTTTAGTATAAGATTTTTTTTTCTCACCATAGGTCGAGGTATTCAGTTTTCACATTTACTTTTTTAATAATATTTTCCTTCTTATTTAGTCTTCCATCTATTTATGCTAATTAGTTTATATCCTCTTCTTTTATTTATGGTTTTATATTTTCATTTATTATTATTTAATCTGTTCTTACCACCCAGATTTGATTCCTTGCTATGGGTTGGCTTCTTAGCTGTATAGAGCTCATCTGCCCTCTCTTGAAGTTAACAATAGAATAATTATAATTCGTTTCTTCGTTACCGGTCTTGCCCAAGAAACTCTGGCCTGCTATTGGTTAATACCTGTGAACTCTGTTGTCACAAACTCTCTGTTTACAGTTTCTCACGAACTCTGTTTACAAAAATCAAATATCTTTACACCTATGCTAAAAAATACTTCCTTCCTAGCTTTAGATCATATTAATTTTAAGTTACTTAGTAGTTTTCCTTGTAAAATTATAAGTATTTTGATACCTTATTTTACATGAGTTGGTCATTATAAAGGATGATTTCTCACCTTACAAAAATTCTAATTTTGGGCCTATACTTTACTTTTACATTTGTTATATCACTTTACAATTCTTTAAATTAATCTAATGTGTAATATTACCATTAAAACAATTAAGTTCATTACATAAATTTTGTGTCTACTGTTTTATCACATTGGTTTACTAATCTACTCATTTCTGGCATTATTTCCTTTGTATTGAATTCGTGGCCTAGGCCATCAATAGCATTTCACTAATATATTCTAAATTACATTTATTATTACCTAGGTTTTTGGTTTTGAACCCTTTTCCCTGAGTTACATCTTATTACATGAGTGTTGACCCTTAACATGTTTTAACAATAGTTATAATGAAATCTTTTGACATATTACTTAAAGTAGTGTTTACATGGCCAAGTTTACAATCATAAATTAACAAATAATATAACACAAACAAGTTAGTGTACTATACTCCCATTCCATCAATTCTATCAAGCATTACCAGCTGACTATTAGATTATCGTGGGCCCTTTATAAATATTGTATTGTGGTAACACAATTTTCCTATTTTGCCTATAGGCTTAGTATAATTAACAACATGGTTTAATAACAACAAGAAACATAATCTTTGACATTAAAAAATGAATACTATTAACTACTGTCAAGGCTTTCACTAATATCTCATTCTGAGATGAGACCTTTTACCCTAACTTATTCTCAACTCTATTTACGGTTTTCTCTTTAAAAAGAAATAACATGAACTAATATGGTTAACACTTCACTGACAACTATTGCATTTATATAATTGCTTGTTTTGCACCGACATTCTGTTCGCCTAGTGCTTGTTTTGTTTTCACTTATGGTCATTGGAGGGATCATTAATCTTTAGTCTTTTCTGCTTAATTAATGATTATCATTGTTCCCCACTCTTCTCACACTAACACACTTCTCACAGGTTTATATTTTATAATTTAGAGTACATTGTATTTATTTATTGCACTTTTGCATTGTACTTTTATTTTTATATTTTATGACATGGTTAATGGTTTATTAACCATGGTTTATTTTATTTTACTTGGTTGAATATGTGAATTTAAACATTCTGACCTCTGGTTAAGTAAACTATTTTGTTATTTAAGATAGGGCTCCCATTATGTCGCGTTACAATATATACATATAAAGGCCTACATAAATAAATGAATTTATTGATATTCTGTCTTTAAGCTTTATTGGTTAACATTGGTTAACAAAAACATGGTTTTGCTCCTTTAACATACGTCGTTTTATTTTCCTTTGAACCAAACGACGAGGTACCATAATACGACGAGGCATCCTAAGTGGCTCAGTGGCTCGACTGAACAACTCAATCTCACCACTCACTCAGTCTCGTCTCAGTTCAGTTCTTATTAATGATATTCTATTCAAACAGTTTTCGAGTGGAGATTGAAAAAGGATTTATTGATAACATTATAGGTCTACCCTCTAAAATTTATTATTCTCAAGAAAAATAGAAAATTTTAACTACATTTATTCCCACTTTTGTTGTTATTTCCAGTTACTTAATGCATTTTGTGAACACTTATTTTAGCGTGCGTGCAATTACTTCAATGTGAATTTCCATTTAAATATCCTTCTAAATATCTAACGACTTTTCTAAACACACACATAGATATATGTGTGTGAGGGGGTATTAGAGAGTGAAGGGGGAGAGAGAGAGAGAGAGAGAGAGTGAGAGAGAGAGAGAGATAAGAGAGAGTGATTTAGCGGGGGCATTCTACTATGTCGAGACGTTGCAGCAAAAACGTTCTTTTTTAGGACAAACGAATAATTCCGATGCGGTATACTATCCGAGAAAACGCAATGCCATATTTATATACACATTTCAAGATTTTATTTTCTTTTATAAACACTAACATTGTTTTAATAATATAAATGATATGAAAAACATGTAAATTATTAAAGACAAATATACGAGGTTAGGTATGATCAAAACTTTCGTGCAATTTTGCAATTTCCACCGCAACAAGTGTCCGAATAAAAACTGTTTTTAATGTGATGTTGGTAGCCCTACACATGTTAGTGACAATCGTCTAAAAGTTCAGCTCTCTTTGAGGCATAGTTTAGATTTCACAGCTAAACGAGTAAGTCGTCCTTAGTGTATTAGGTGATTTTTTTTGTCATTCTACAATGCAAAATTGAAGACCATGGATTAAATTTTGTGTAAACTGTGAGATAAACTGCTCTGTTCTCGTAAACGTGTTCAGAAGGCTTCTGGAGAGACTGCTGTGCATGAACAAGACTGCCGTAAATGAGTTGAAGATCATGGTTGTCAGATGAATTTATGTTTTTGTTTTCCACGAAATTTCATCGCTAGGCGCAGTGGTAAATAAAGAGTACTACCCGAGCATTTTACGCCACTTGTATGAAGCTATTTCTATAAAACGGTCAGATTTACGGAAGAATAATTTATGAAAATTGCAGCCCGATAAGCTCCTGGACGCACATTGTGGCTTGTTCAGAATTTTTCCAGGCTAGGCAAAAGAAAACGTCATAATGTAGACACGGCAACTGCCGAATTCACCAGATGTATCCCAACGCGGACACTATTTCCTCCTTCCAACAAAGATAATTTCTACGAAAGGACAATGTTTCGCGACAGTTAAGAACGTTAAAACGAAAATCGCTAAGCGAGCTCAAGGCTGTACCAAAAAGTGCATGCTTGAAATATTTTGAAAACTGCAAAACGGCTAGCTTAATCGTGTTACATTCGACTGAGACTAAGGAGAAATATTAAATGTGATTCAATATAAAGTGCGAAAACTAGCGCAGCCAACAAAATTCAATTTCTTCTCAAAGATATATTGTCTCTCTCTCTATCTTTGTGACCTAGTGTCTTTTTCAAATCGATATTAAATTGTGCCATATCAGTATGATCCATGGCTATATGTTAAATTGTGTAATTTTACATCTGGTCTCCTGAGAAACATCAGGGAAAGCAATTAACATAACCTACAACAGTGCTTAGAAGTTTAAACTTTTCATAATATTTTACAGAAGCTAAATCTCAAAATTTACAACAATAGTAAAATGTAATAGGTTTCTTTCAAGACTGACAATCGTACAAAATGTTCAACAATACAAATGAGCGTTTGCTATATTTGAAGCAACTTTGCAGATACACAGAACATCTGAACAATATTCATTTTATTAAAAATTTAATGAGTTACATGTTAAAAATACAGGAACCAGTTTTCTGAATAATAAGACTATATTACGTAATTGAACAAATAAAATATTCTAATTAGATACAAATTTTGCAAGCAGTTGACAACTACCGTTCGCTGACAAACCACTAACTTATAAATTAGTTATAACGTTAATAATACAATGTTAATAATACAATAAATTCTCATGTTTCTTGTTTAAATACTATACCACTTAAACATGTAATAGAGCTATTACAAAAAATGTAAATTTTGGTTGAAACAAAGAAGATGATCTGAAGAACAGAATAATTATAACAGAATGACACTAACAGATTCTACTTGTTATAACCTGAATCCAAAAATTGATGGAGCTGTAGTCTGAAATTTTCAAGTACTTCTGTTTATCTCGCATTCTTTAACATTCATATATATTTTCAAAATTATTTATAAAACTACTTAATCAGAGACCTGATTCCTAGTTTTTCTGTGTCATTTTTTCATCAAACGTTTCCTCTAGTTCCATAGTCGAGGCTGTGTAGCGTCATTGATGTTGTTTTTATAATGCTTTCTCACTACCTATTTCCTTACTACAGTTAATATATATTTTAAACACTCTGCAAATTCCCATTGTACTTCTCCATGAATTTCACTACCTTTTGCTTACTCTTCCAGCGACATAACATAGACGTTTCCACTTAGTCATTACGTTTCTTTTTAATAATATTTGATTTGCCCAGTTACACAGACACAACAGTTTGTTAACATTTCCAATGTGTTAAGTGCAAAGTTGCTTTACGTTTTTTAAAAACGTTATTTTGTCTGCCGTCTTAAATTTAATGTTTTGTAAAATTGTTTGTTTCCTGAAACTCTACTCTAATATATTTAAAAGTCTATACCTGCGTCAGATCTACAATTTCCCCTAAACATTCAATGTCATCTCAGACTATCATCATTTCTTACTTTCTTCTGTTCATATTCCCGTCAAATAAACACATTTAGTGTTGTTGCTCAGTCTGGCTTTCAGACAAAATTTTTTATTATTTGTAAATCTACAGTTGGTGACTTTTCTGAACTACCACTTTGCTAATCTAAAATCGTCTCTCTTAAGGACTTTATCATCTTCTCAATATACGCGTATATTGTTGCAAGTTAGTGGTGATAGTTGTTTCCAAAGAGCTATCTTATCTGATTTTATCATAGCCTTACGAATCCACTCCACACAATACTATCAATTTCTAACATACTATACTGTTGATAACTATCAATCGTTAAACACTAAACGTTTTGCTAAGTCTTTGGCATTTTCTGTAAAGCTGTCTCGACTAGAATATAAGCGTAGAATTAACGTTTAGTATCAGTGTAAAGGGGTTATCAACTCATTACGTTTTTCTGTTTAAAAACTACAAACCAAGTGCGTAAGCATACGCATAAAAATTCTTATTCCTTTCCAGATTTATTATTGATTTATGTAATCTCCAAAGTGTTTATGAACTTTGTAAGTTTCATCCCATGTAAAACTACGGCCTCTCTGTACCTTTTTGTTTGTAATATTGTACTGCCCTATTATTAATCGTAAATAAACAATTAGTATAGCATATTACTTTATTTGAAAGAAGATAATATATAACTGTCCATCCCGTAAGAGCTATTTTAGGTTTCACTTGTTGATTTAGTGACACACGTATATAATCACATTGGACTCTGTAATGAGTTAATCAAATGGAGTCATTTATTTTGTTGACGTAATGGTATAATTGCTTTGGCGGCGCTTCAAAGCGCTCTATGTGCCCAGTTACCTTCACGCCTCAAAGTACACTAAGAATATTTACTTGATTAATATTTTTATACGTGTCATAAACATTTACTGAATTTTTCTACAATAAACATTGCAATTGAAAAGAATGGAATTCTTTATTTAATTTGAACGTTACATCTAGTTCCCAATCACCTAAAAGTCAATTAGTTTAGAGTCAATTAGTTAGAATCACATGAGAGTGTAAACTCTTGTGTCATTATAGAAATAGTTCATAACCGACCTGACCTAATCAAATTAAGAACAAACAATTTTCGGTTGCAAAGAACCGTGTCATACAGAATACACGTCTTGCGTATTTCGATTATTTTTTATAACTAAAAAGCAAATGCAGTATTCCAGCTCTGAGAAAATTCTAGTCTTAAATTCTTGAGTGCCGCCTGAATCTGCTTTTTGCAAATATGTTTGCAATAATAATCACGTGAAATAATCATTTCCATTATTAATGTCTAGTATTTTGTTGCCTAATTTCTAAAACGATTCTACTACAATTTTGTATTAGTACAGTTCAACTGAAATACTATTATCTATGCAGGTGCGTCTACAGTTTATACTGTACTCTAAGAAAATGGAAACTAGGTCAATGATGCGACCATACGTAGGCTAAACTGGAGAGCAAACATAGCAAGTAGTTTATCCTTGCAAGTATTCAGAGCTCCTTAAACTTGTGTAAGCAGTAATATACACATTTTTGGATGAATAAGTGTTTATTCATGTACACGTGCGATGTAACGACTCTTCAAATTACATAATGTACAAAGGTTACACTCCCTTTCCTCTTAAATAAGTGATCATATTTGACATTCTTGGGCAAACAGAGGATTTTACAATATTTCAATACAAAGCACAACGTACTACATACAAATGCAGTTATGTATGTGAGAAATAAACATTTCGAAAACGTGAAAATAACTGAAATCTCGCTAACAACATAATTTACCTATGGCACCCTCTCTATTGACCACTCCACTATTTGGCATTTTTAAGAGCGGTCGTGATCTTAGTTGATATTAAAAATTATTGTGAAATCATTTCATGCTTTTACAACTGCAGTTAATTCAGCTAACAAATCTATTGTTGCCTTCAAATTAAGGAATTTTATATTTTTCTTAAACAAACAAAAGTAATAGTTATGTTTACAATACACTTTGGATATTATTTAAACCGCTGAGGTCATATTTATTATAAGATATTTTAACGTAATGTGTAATTATCATTATTTAATTGCTGATTAAAAATTGTAACTGAACTATTCACAAGTTCAAATTAATATATGATAAAAAATTACTTTACAAAATGATACAAAATACATCTTACATTAGAGCATTAGGTACATCTTGAAACATTACTTCAACACAGTTACTAGAACAGAATGTTTATACAACTACAGTAGGTACCATTCACATTCACATTCATGGTTATGAATGCTTATATACTGAGCAGGTTGTTACATACTCTCACGTAACAAATTATTAATTATTTCTGTAAATGAGTCTGTTATTACTTATATTATTTTTGTTCATAGTAGTCTTTTGATTCTACATTCGCAAATATGTTATCATTATTAACTAAACTTAGCTGGACATAATATGATTACCTGTATTCATGTTCTGAACAACTGAATTTAGAAAGGCGTTTAACAACACTTGATGATACTGTTCGCATAAACGGATTGACGTAATTAACTAAGTATTATTGTTCTAAACTTATACTGCGAGCAAAGTGGGTTATGATATCAACAGTAATTTATTATGTGTCTTATTATGTGCTGAAAAAACTATGTTTTCTGACTTCTGATATTCAATAAAATAACAATAAATACCAAAATTTATTTATTACTTAGTAACTAAAAATTTAACTTACGGTGGTGGGAAGAAACCACCAAAACAAACAAACTTTTACTATAGTCTGTTTTCACGTTATGTGTTATTTATTCTGTAGTAAGAGTAGCTTAACTGCATTATATAAGTTAGATTATACAAACTGCACCACGGATAACATTTCAAAGTTTATTAAGTTGCATTGTTTTATTTTTATTTTATATGTACAGTCTTTGGAAAAAGCAGCGGCGTCAGTGTAGTCTGTGGTGGCCACTGATCGATTACTTTACATCTGAACTTTGAAAACTGCGCATATCTTGTTTTCATAATATGTTGATGATTATTTTAATAGTTAAGAAATGCCTATTATTTACGTGAAACACGTGTTGCTGTATTCCATACTGTATTTAGGTATACTATATCCTGTAATTTGGAATAAAGTGACTATGTGTAAAATTTGTCAAGGCCAAATTGCTGATAATAAATGAAGTAATTAGTGAAACGAAATCGTATTAAATTCGTAATCGAGGACTTGTGTCTGTTACGGAACGTGTAATCTCTCTAATTAGAAAGAAAAACAACTGGCTGGTTTTTGTTCACATCCTAGCTCGACAACCTTCAAACAATTTACTGCGTGCTCTCCAGTTATTATTTTAACACACTTCGATGAATGCTCTCATTAGTACGTCTCTGATAACATCGATAAGACTACGCCATTCGTGAGATTGTCGGTTCGTCTACTCGATAGTTATAAAAACCTTAACATTCATTTGGAACACCGCAGTTCAGTAACAGTTCTTATTAACCGTAACTACCCATGATTGTTTTACCGTAATCACCCAATATAACTATACAGCGTGGTCTAATGTTATGATACGTGTCGTAGTGTCACTTCATGCCATATTTTATAAATATAGATTTACTGTATACTAATTATTAGTAACGTTAAAAAATAGATAAGTAGAACTAACATTAAAGTATCGTTTAATTATCATTAAAACAATTCTTATTGTTTGAAGTGAAATATAATTGAAATGTTTATCAGAAAAATTATTTATCATATTGGTCACAGTTTACCTTAAGACGTTTACCGTTAACTCATTTCCAATTACTCTTAGCACCTTTCTATACATCAGATAACTTTGAAGTAATAGATCTGTTGTTATTTGATCTTTTTAAAGAATAATGAAGCTTGACAACTCTTGAAATTTTACCCTGTTAAGAACTAAAGGTCATCTTGTTAACAATTTGCAGTTTAAGTATGAGCTAGTTTAATGTTTAAAGTGCTCCCACAATTTTATATACGGATAACAACACTGACTCACAGACTGACTCATCTCAGGTAACTTACAAAAATAAAAAACGTTACCAAAGAATTTTTAGTCTAGTTTGTTTTGCAATAAGAAAAACATAACTGTAAAGAATTTTACATGAACTCACATAGTTACCCAGGATTATATTTTACTCTCCAACCGTCAGCGATAAGAATGCACTTACTTGAAAATTTGTTGTATTAACAATTGTAAAACAACCATATTCATTAAGAGTTATAAATACAAAGCGTTCTTATTTTAATTTTCTCTTTCCATGTTTTAAAATTATATCTTACTTCTGTGTAGTAAGTCTACCACTGTTAAAAAAACATTCTTTTCCTTTAGGCTGAAAAATAAAAGTCTCTGATATCATTCAACCTTAAACATCACTCTTAGGTTTATTCTTCTAATAAAAGGTTGATAAAATACTATCTTTAAATAATCTATACAGGTTATGCTACAAACTCACTTTTCCTAGACCATTCCATTTATACGTAAAAGCGTCATTGTTTTTGACAGAAAAGTCTTAAACCGCGGTCCTGTGCGGGGGGGACCTGTGGGAAAGTCGATGTTACGATTTTGTGTTTACCAGATAAACTTTAATATCTTTAAAACTATAACGCATATTTAAATAAGCAATACACGATTCAGAAAAACAAAGATGAATGAATGTCATGAAATATTAACCTTGAACTCGTGACATCACACACCATTACAAGATGGCCGCTAATTTGGAGAGAAAATCACCGGTTCGCTGCGCAGAAAAATTAGTATAGCTCGGGAACCTGTATGCGTAGGACTTTATGTACAGTGCCGTTTTATAAAGCTCCACGAGTACTATTAAATAAAATGCTAATAGTGATAATAGTAAAAGAACTTAATAAATAATACGGTGACAAATTGTCGAACTTGGACAAATTTTCCTTATTATTTCAAAAATGTCAAAATATCTTCATAACAAGAAGGTAAGTGCCTATCGTAAACTCTTACAAAGTAAAAGAAGAATGAATAAGGAATCCAAAAAGGCTCCTATGACAGCAGCAGAACGAATGCGGAGGATGAGGCAGCGTCGAAAATTCGAGGCGAGCTCCAGCTGCGCAGACGCTTCAACGCCTAACGCCAGTTCACAAACAGCGAATGTCGACAGCGAGATAGAACTGATGGAATGCTACGAAATACCATGATAGACTAAACGTTCTCTAGATATATAAATGTAGCATGTAAGTCTTACGTATCGTAGCCTACTATTTGTACCATTGTCCTGTCTTTAACAAAATTTACAATTTAATCAGCATTGTTAGAAACCAATACAATAAAAACATGCAAGTTCGTTCATATTTTCTTTTACCAAACCTACAAACACACTATCCCAGCAACACCGCTAGGGTAAGACGTTTTCCGGCAAAAACCTTGGCGGTGGTGATTCCGACACTACCTACCCTTTTCGTTAATGAGATGGCTGGTGTAGATTAATGATTTCTTCGAGTCACTGCTTAACGTGAACACAGTACCATATTAATATAAGTTCTGTCTACAGGCCTAATACAAAATATGACATTACACTCCCAAGTGAATTGCAGCAAATCTATGAGATGGAACGAAACACGGTCGTCATGTCACGCAATTGATTTTATGTAAATAAAAGTTGGTAAATACGCCTGATGGAAAACGAAAGGAATTATTACTAAGCATTTTGACTGTCAACAGAACTGTATGTGTGTGTGTGTGATTTGTACAAACAAGTGCAGAGACACACACTAACTTACACAGAACCCACATGTTATGTATGCGATCTACAAATTAATTTACACATTTAAGGAACTTGGTGATAATTTTATGAAACGTTAATTAATTATCTTCAAATATTCTATACGTTAATCTTCACGTATCTTTTTACATTTAGTATTGTTAGTAACACTTCTTAACAATTTTCTATTGTAGTGTATTTATTGTTCATAGCCTGAAGGTACCATACATATGATTTGCAATAAAGTTTTAATTACTCACATTCTTAAACACGATCGATTTCGGTCATAGACCATCGTCAGGTCATATACAGTGCATTTGCGGTCACAATATCGTAAAACAGTCACTATTTACAAAAACGAATTCGTAGATATTGATTACATTACATTATATACATTGATCGTAGACAGTGACCGCAAGTGCACTGTATATGATCTGACGATGGTCTATGACCGAAATCGATCGTGTTTAAGAATGTGAGTAATTAAAACTTCATTCCAAATCATATGTATGGTACCTTTAGGCTATGAACAATAAATGCACTACAATAGAAAATTGAGGTTATAGGTACAATTAGTAAACAATAAGTGTGTGTATATTATAAATACATCACATTATCATTATTTCTTAACAACACACAAAAATTGGGCTACATCTGTGCTCAGTTATCTTTCCGTAAAACTGATAAGCAAGCTATAATAAAAATTACAGTTCATGCGTCTTAGTGTTTCGTGATACACTCAGAAGCTGTCAGCACATTCACAATTATATGCTTCAGCAACATGCTATGTTATTTCTACATCTACTGCGTGACACCAGGACACGCTTAGTTACTTAGTATTTGCGTGACGACGGATCCATTAGTTTAGTTATACTTATTATATGAGTAGGCCTAATTAAATACATGAAAATGTGACTAGTTTCATTGGATTCACACGTTTCATATGTGACTGTAGTAAACCATTATATATTAAATATATAACACGGAACACGGAACATAAATACAAGTAACGGAAGTTCATAGTCAACTTCTGATACTTTTTTAAAGCTCTATTCGCCGAGAGAGGCATAAATAGCGTTGTTAAAAGGACCTTAATTCATTTTATTATTACATTGTGTACTGTAGTTTAATTTGACTTTGCTGCAAGTACTAAGGTATAAGGAATCCAGGGAAAATATAATATTAACGCTCATACGAATTCTTTTACTCCCTATAGGCCTAATTAAATTTTGTCTAAATGTTTCTACTTTTTGTCTTACTGAATTTGTCAATATTACCATATGTAACACGCCGAGAATGCTACTATAAAAATGGTATTGAGGCAACAGTAATTCTATGGTTTATTGACTCGTTATATATCATTTAATAAGTTAATTACAATGCTGAACGCAAACGCAGGTAAGCGTTTAATCTAAATATTATTATATTTTATTATGCAGAGTGCGCCTTAGTTTGCTTCACATAAACATTAACTAGACAGAGACTTAAAAAATTTATGCCGACATTTCCATGTCATCAATAGAAATTGTTTAGAAATAATTATTATATTTTAATTGAGTATTAACCTTAATGGAACATTATAATTGTATATCTTATTAGTGTAAGTATAACATGCATGTTATAGTAGTTACTATTATTCTATTCAAAGGCCACTCATTATACTTGTAAGCCAATTGATAATTCCATATTACCCATATACAAAACCTGATGATGACCTTAAATTTTGTGGAAACGTCCAAATTTTTTAACATAGTGTTCACTTAATGATCGAAAATATTTAAAATATTCACTTTAAAAAATATTTCCTCGTTTATTCTTTCACGATCACTAACAATGTACTTAGCTATTGTCAAGCTACTTGTAACTCATTCTTAATTAAGAACTTAGTTAACCAAATGGTTGTGTAACCAAATTAAACTAATTCTTGGTAATATTTGATTACATTTTAATGAAGTTTAATGGACTCTGCGCCGGTCGATTTGATTTCATTTCTATACTGATGAAGAACTCCATCAAGGTACACAAATATATATTTAGCCTGTGTATGTTCGTAAAAACTATTTTGTTTATTTCCTTGCTTAACTAGCAACCAGTTTTGCTTATAATTAAACAAAACGGAGTGGACTTTTGAATCAGATGTAAAAGTCAAAGGACACTTGAAGATTCGTCTTCCCATTCAACAAACAATTCAATTCTATATATTTTTGTCCCCAATAAAATTAATTATCATAACTTGTACCAGATCGGTCATCCTGATTACTTTTATTCGACATGTTGTTGATTTAAAGGAAATAATTAAAGATTAGACGATTTAAATCGTCTAATGTACTTGCATCACTCCAGCATACTAAGGTTTCCGCATCAAGGGATGCGTGATATGTAACTACACTGGAAAAAGTACAAGCTTAACGTAATTAATTAAGCTCATGCTACTGTAAAAAACAACATTAAAAATGAGGAACCTCACACATAACATTAAGTTACACACGTACCTTAAAAAGACTGCTTTATAAGCCTCTCGATTACTCACATATAACAACTGGATTATTCGATTACTGCGTTTATATAATTCCGCCTGGTTTACCAACATCAAAATTGAAAGATGTATGTATATGTGCAGGGAATTATAAAATTTATATATACATATAGGATACATAGGTCATGAATTAATTCAATGTTGTACACGTGTGTTTGTTATATTATGTATAAGGCTTTAAAGTGAGGCAACAATTACATTTAGTTTTCTAATTTTTGTTTCGACTAATTTTTTTTACAACTGACTTTATACACTATTAGTGTAGAACATTAAAGAAATATGAATGTAATGCAACAGAATGTTAATGAAAACTGTAATACTAAACACGTATAATTTTATCTACGTAATTACGAATTCATAGAACTAGCAATTTCTAAGACTCCAGCACAAAGTAATCCCTCGACATTATTTGGTGGCCTATGTATTTAACTAGTCTTCATTGCACATAACCCTGCTTACAAGACCTGCATGCAAACTGCGCACAAAAGAGTCTATACAGCAAATGACTCCATACTTGAAATTTAAGTAGGAAGTTAAATTTTAATGTGTAAGTGAAAGTATTTAGGAGAGTACAAAATTTTAAAAAACAAAGGAAATATTATCAAGTCAAATATGACGATGCGAAAATTGTGTTTGGAAAAATGCGTAATTTTATTAAAAGTACAACTATCCTTGTATTTAAAAAATAAAGTTTTTAATTAGGCTGTAATTCATACATTGTTTAGAGAGTTTATAAATGTCGACAATAAACAAAAAAAATATGAGAACTCCGGCGTACACAGAGAAGCATGCAAATTCTATGGCAGGACAAACAGAAAGAGGAAAAAATATAGTATAAGGTATACAGTACGACTGTAGAAGGTACAAAACGTAATGATTGTAAGCCTGTTTACCAGTTTTGATAAATTGGAGGCTAAGGGACACTACTACTACTACCGACCCTTCACGATATGAAAAGGCCAAATATTGGGGTACATGAACTGGACTAGCGTTGCTCTGAAAAAATATAAATAAACGGGTAACGACTGCGATGTCATCATTCTGCAGGGCGGGAGGATAATAACGATTATACTACTACATGCCTGTACTTCATCATCATTAAAATTACGAAAGCTCAATTTATTGTTACGTCGAAAATGTGTGGATTATAATGGATTTTAGTCAAGGAAGGAAACCTGTTAAACTTATATCCAAAAACTCATTCAGGAATGAAATGGACCAATTTACGATTCTACGTTACAATTATCGTGTAATACACGTAATGAATTAGTGACTAAATTACAGATTACTATCACGGCACATAGTTCGCTGACCACATAGTTAACATCGGACTCACGCACACACTGTGAACAGCACTCACGATGGGCGCTACAATACTACGGTAAATAAAACTGTTTCTACATTTGGGATATTATTATTTCAACCATAGGCGTCTGTTTATTATTTGTAGTATACGAAATGGACCTACATCTGACTTTCACAATTTTTCACGTCATGTATTACAGAAACGGTGTGTTACAGAAACAGTAAAATCTATTTTAATGCTTCCAGAAAGTTAAATTATTTCTACAACTTTCTACTGTCATTTGTTACATTCCGTTCTTTGTGATAACATGTAATGTATGTTACATATAATATATTGTAATATATAATGTATCATTGTTCTATAAATTATATAAATTACGATATAACACAAACGCGTAAATGTGTGTTTTAAGCCCTATATACGTTTAATCATATTGAAAACACAAAAAATATTGAAAGGAACAATACTTGAATTATTTCGTCAATAAAGTAACAGTGAAGGGTGTAAACTATTTTATTTTTATTAAACTAACAATCTACCATGGTTCATCGTGGCATTCAGTAGATTAAGTGACTAATAATCACTTATAGAATACTGTTTTCTGCAATAACTCGTTATTATGCGTCCTAGGGTAGATAGGGTTTTGTTACAACCAAAGTCACACAATTCCCGCAGAAATTCTTATTTCTAGTGAAACCTGCGTGGGACTTCGTCGATCTAGGATGTGAGTGAACAGTCGATTTTCTTACATTTAACAAATTGAAGGGAATATGTTAATAAAACTTCCAATATTGTCACTTCCAGAATATAACTCAGTGCTTTAAAACCATTGTCCAAAATCTCATTAGCCAGAGTTTCGAAACAACTGTAGTTGTTTTCTTCAAAGGTGTAGTGGCTCATCCCTGGATAGTTGAATATGTTACTTGCCTGCATTCAGATAAACTACTAAGAAATATCACCGTTACAACAATGAGGGTGATTCTATATATTAATGACAGTCATACAGATGACGAAATCTAGATAACGTGTGTCACTGATTTCTGTTTTATACCTATGAATGGGTGCTAGTTAACTACTAGACGTGATTGTTTACTCTCGCTGTAATATATTCCAACTGACACATTCGGTAAGCTGAAATAAACGATATCTTACCACATCTTACCTTACGTGTAAAATGCTCGTGAAAGTCATGAAAACTATAGCCATCTCTCATTTGTGTTACTTCTAATAAATAAATAAATACACACGCACACATATTTTTGGTTATTTGCCAGTGGTTACAGCACGATCTGCCTACAGATCTACACTCATAATACACAATCACGATCTGTCTACACTCATAATATTACAATGTAGGCAGTTCGTCGTGACACAGCATCCCCGTAGATCATCGATAAAATAGGAAAAAGAAACAATCTCTTGAGAAAGATTGCCACAGAAGATCAAAAGTGAAATATCGGAATAGAATACAGCCCAGCCACTCAAACTGAAAGTAATGTTATTGTAGAACGGGTATCAGTATCAGACAGAAATTTAATAAGACTAAATACTAAACTGCTCAGTCAAAAAATAAGGGTGTAGAACAGCCCTGTTTAGAGTTTTTTTTTTAATTTTCCTCGACTTTATGTGGAGAAGTACGTCTTCGCCTAAACCTAACCAATACCGGAATGTAGAGGTTTATGAAATCAATCTTGTTTTCCCCTTGCAATGCTACTACATGTATCATATAAGGTATATTCATACTATTTCACACGTTTTATTTGGAGAAGAATTTTTAGTTCATCGTTTGTAGTTCTGTTGGTACAAATATTTTGCGTAAGCATAAAATACAAAAGCTTTTATTTCTGAAATGATATTATTCCTTTTGTTCCTTCTAAATAAAAACTCAGTTATAGTTTCTATTGCTTTTGAGTAGCTGGTTAGCTTCCTGTTTCACAGCATATCGAAATTTACACTATATAATTCCCTGTGTAAGCTCAAGAATTTTTTATAACGGTGACAGTCGTCGGACCTTGATAAAAGAGACTACGCTAAAGCAAGAACTACTAGTCTTCACATTTGGAACTGGCGTCCTGTGTGGCTTGCATTGAAAATTAGCTATTATAATTTTTCATTTAAAATTAAACAATTTTGTATAAAATAGCTGGCTACACTTAAGTTATTTCAACACTGTGTAGCATATATAAATGAAATAAAATACACTTTCTTATATAGCATTAACGTTTTTCTTAATTTTTACCAAATGCTATTAATTTCTACCTTTGTTTCTATCAAACAAGGGATAGAAAATAAAATATTACACTTTTAACAAGATTTTGTACATAAGAGGGCTCGCATAGGTTCCTCTACATTCAGTCTTCTTTTAGTATCTGGCCCTGATAAGAAGTATAGAATTGTACACATTGGAATTGAACCCTTAGTCCGGTAAATGTTGCGATAAACAATAAATTGCAACACAGATTAGAAGCCATGACTCGAATCTTAGGTGGACTCCGTCGTTTGGAATTTATGCACAGTTTCTTTGATTCATTTTTATTGTCCGTTATAAACAGTATGCTTTATTATTGCTTTAAATGTATTGAAATATATGCCTTGATATTTCTTGTAGTGTTAGATATATTGTTATACTGTAATATAGTTACCGGCAGTGGTTTCATTGTTACTTTCTAGAACAGGTTTTGTATTGTAATTTCTGATCACGCTTATTGTAACTTCCGTACTGTAATTTGTAAGCGTCCTGTTAATTTTGAATTTCTGACTAAATTTCATGACAATGTACAGTATTTATGTATCCTTGTATATTATTGTATGGACTACTTTAAAGTACAAACAACTGAAAATAAAGCAGTTGGCTCCAACTACACATACACACACACACACACACACACGACTAGGAGTCCAGTAAACTGGGATATTTGCTCTTAATTGTGCACGAACCGTTATCAAGTTCCGGCATAAAATTCCTTATGACTGCGCTCACCTAAATCACAAGAAAAACTAATTACGGTAACCAATTACGAATGTAGATTGAAACGCTAAGAACAATTAAATATCACTGAATGCAAAAAGCGTAATTTTTAATGTAACTCTTAAAAAAAGTTTTATTACGCAATTCATCACTAAAACGTAAATAATCTTTTCGCTGCTTAAACTTAGATTACCTATTCATACTTATAACAGTTATCATTGTCATGTTTGGTTAAAGACAATCATCTTTTGAATAGAAAAGGCACCGATCGGCCAGTTAGTTATTAAACTGGTTTTGGGAGTGTTTGTTCCTTTTGGAAGAACGATCATAATTTTCTCAAATAATGCTCACTTGCCTCAGTCAGTCACCTTAGTTGCATGTGGACATAATCTGCTTAATAGGCCGGCGTTTCTGTTAACTTACATTGTTAACGGATCCAGTTAAATTTGTTCTGATACGTTGAGCTGCTAGCTTTAAATTAATTGCAGGAGTAATTTTATGGTCGTTAGTTTTGAAACAATTTAATACGAATTTTGTAATTCTCATAAAGCGAGCGTGACGTCACTTGTGTAAGCAATTACCAAATCAACATCCCCTGGATATGGCTTCCTGCCAGAGTGCATGTGAACCTGTCACAGTCTGCTTGCGTCCTCAGACACATATTAGAAAATATTTGTGTCCTCTAAAAATATTTCCACATTAAACTTTCACATACTATTGTTTTGAAAAATGTTTTCACATTAAATCTTCTGGTTATAGGAAAATACAATATACGGTGTGTGTGTGTGTGTGTGTGTGTGTGTGTGTGTGTGTGTGTGTGTGTGTGTGTGTGTGTGTGTGTGCAGAGATCGTGGATGGGAGATTGACCATTATACATTCAACCGTATTTTCTTTTCTACTCCAAATATTAGGGTACTAGCTGCATAGGAAAATAATGAAAGTCCCCAGTACACTTTTACTCCCGCCAGACACGCCTCTTTTTACTTAAGGTCAGACAATTGTAGGATTGCAAAACCGGCAGAGTTTTAAAACATCTTTAAAAATATTAACTGTTGTATAACTAACCAAAAATACTTCGACTTTTATTGTATTTCTACAAGATCATCGGGGATTCTGCATTAACCAGAGATATTTGCTACACTAACTTGTCAATAACTCTGTTGGAAAAGTAGTCTTGCAAATGAATAACCTATTCAATAGTTAACCAATACAGTCTACGTTTGTGCACCTTTGAATTTAAAAATTTGTTAATAATTATAAGAAGTACAGTTCGTCCATCATGTATTAAGATGTTAAGGACCAGGGGAAAGTTTAAAATCATAAGTGCCAATATCAATTTTGATGATCGAGTCCAATTAGTATGTCTATGTGTTCAATTTACCAATATATTCAGTTAGTACCCGTACAGACTGGTATAGTCACAATATAATTAATTAGTTAAAGGAAGTTCGTTACTTTTGGAAATGTTTTAAATAGTCGCAGAGTTACGAATATAATAATAATGATGCTGACGATGGTGGTTGTGGCGGTGCGGTGGCGTTGGTGATAGTGTTGGTTGATGATGACGACGACGGCGACGACGATGCTGATGATAGTGATGACAATATTAACAACACTAATAATAAATGACAACAATCACAATAATATATACAATGTTGACCACTATGTAAAGAACAGAAACTGCAAAAAGTTTGGATGATAAGAAATGATAATCATACAACAAAAAATTAGAAGTTACTTGGCGTAATACGTTAGTATTCCGTACGCACTATTTACATGTTTCAGGTTAAACTCTTGTACTCCATTAGTAGAACTGTTAAATAAAGAGTTATTTATTTATTTGATAAAAAACTCAAAAGTTTACGCCAGTTTAATAGTTACGTATTCAGCAAAATCGGACCACTGAGACTGGAGAGGAGCAGCAGTTGTTACATTAGGACAGTAGCCTTTAATAAAGTCACTACAGATTTGAGAGCAATTAACAGACCTAATTTTCAACAAGTTTGAATAGTATTGTTTAAGTAAGTATGATTCCAACGGAATGTACTCTCTACAGACAGTCGTTCTGTTTGCTGCAGACAACAAAATTAATAGCTATAAGTTTATTTAACTCGATACCAGACTGCTCCAAATTATTGGTTGGTTTTATATTTTTATCATCCTGAAAACGTAAAATTGATAAGAAAGAAATTTAATAACATAACGTTTAGATTAAGTTTAACTGAAATTTCAAAAATTACTGTTTCTTGGCATTTTGGTTAATTGTAATTTAGATTTCATGAATTATTATTAATGTATATTTTCTCTTTTGTGGATTCTGTGGTTTTTTTATAACTAGTTTTATTTGTGAAAAGCATTCATTTCATCTGTAATACGCGTATAATAAAACTAATTTTGCGTTTTTCTTAACACTACAGATGCTGGAATCGTAAATGTTTAGTGCTACGGTCAATCAAAAGTAAAATTCAGAAAATTTGTATGCCACTTGAGTGATTCTGTTTGTAGAAAGCGGCCGGGTACATGAAAGGATACTTTATGGTAATTTGTACACCAGCACCTACGACATTGCTTGTTCACAAATTTTAGGCACAAAAACGATCATAATAATACTGCGACCACTACATAAGCCAGTTATATTCAAAATCAATCTTTTCCTCTTTCTAAAAATGAAAAACCATGAAAGGACAGGATTTCATGACTGTTTTAAACATAAAATAAACATTTTTAAACGGGCTCCAAGCCACACAAAAAGTGCATTCCTGAATTGGTAAGCATGCTGTAGGAGACATAGGTGTAATTTTATTTTATCCAACAAAATTATTCTGATGAGAACAATATCAACATAGGTCATTAAAGACGTAATTGGTAAATAAACAAAAGTTGCTAGAATTTCCTTTAACAATCCTCGCATATCAGTAAAACATGTCTTGAATACTTAACAGAAAATTCATAATGTTATTAATATTTGTTCTTACTATATTATGAATACAAATCAGAATTAACTTAAATTTGCCCAAAATTTTGTGAATACAAGATATTATAACACTTGTAAAAATATTATGTTGTGCAATTAATAATTTTGTTAAATCTAATAATTCTGTGTGTTATTTTTGTATCACTTTAGTTAATATCAGTAAATATTATTTTTATGAAGTAGCAAAGTTACTTAATTATATAGAATTATGTGATTTGATACTAACATTTATTTTACTCCATATCGCATTATTCCTTACAGCAAATAGCAAGTATCTTCCTACTCTGCAATTCACTGAAATGTTTAAATTTACATTTCCCTCACACGAAAGGACATATGATAATATGAATTTCTTTAATGCTATTTGTATGAATTTTTTTGCTGAAAGAATTTAAAATAAATTAAGTGTTACGTATCAGAATTAATCACCTGTGAACAACATTGTTAGAGTATTTTAACTACATAGACTAATTAAAAATGCTTAAGCACATAAAACTAATTGTGACGATCTTCCAAAGTCGTTCATAAAAGAGTTCAAAAATTAACGGCAAGCCAATTCCTTACACTAAAATTCGTAATTTGATTAATAATTATAATTTAACTAAATTTATTGATTCCTTGGTAAATTTATAATTAAATTTATAATAAATTTTGATATGCAATATTAAAAAAATATACACGCAAAATTATTTTTCTTAGGAAGTCGATAGATATAAGCTTGGTCTTTAAGACAAATTTAGTAGTTTAGTAAAAATTAGACTAAACCACTAAATTGAGTTTATCTTTTAACTTACACATCGTCGAATACGAAATATTTTGATATTATTGTTAACGTTGATAGACAATAATTTTTACTACTTTGATAATACATGGTAAATTCAGTTATAAATAGTTGATGTAGAAAGTTAGACGTTTCCAACCTACGAAGGTCATAATTCTAAGGGTTATTCTGTACAATGAGATACTTATCATGTTGAACTTTCCCTTTGACATATTACCTCTTTGATACTTCGACATCTGTTACTCCTATAGATATCTGATCCTCCCATGTACCATAACGCAATTCTCAACATGTTATAATTTACTAACCGTTGATCACTTACAAGTTATGGAAGTATAAAGACTGTGAGTTTGAAATTACGTGGTAAAAGAAAATAGTAATTATAAATTAATTTGTATTCTTTGTAATTCACTACAGAATTTGTAGTAATGTCACACTAACTGGGAAGTGATAACTAAGTAGCATAATTTTGTTAATAACTAATAACCAAAACGAATTATTTGGTCATTTGATGCGTACCTTTATGCTGAACTTTATTTTGTAAACGTTATAACAAATAAAAAAAAATGTCGTGGTGTTGTAATATGTCGGGCGTTACACTCCGCGCACTTTTTGTTACTTACTGATGACTGGATCCTCTGCGGTGATGTAGTCCTGCAAAATAACTTAATCTACTATGTGTTTGTGGGCGCCACTTGGAATCTTTTGTTCCAAGAAAAATGTTATTAAAATTTAAATTTTGAATTCTTAGCAGATAGTTTAATTCTATGAAAAAATGTGAACAAGACAGTTTGGGTTTGAAAAAATAAAGTATGTTTATTGATTCTTAAAAAAAATCGTCTGAAGGACTAACATTCGTGAAAAAATTATAAAATTGCAGAGTTACAAAAAAATTATAAGTTATTATTATTATTGACAAGTTTTTTCTCCAATCAAGTACCGGCTAACAAATATATTATTTTTTCTCAGTTGAAAAGCATGAGTTTAATATGTGAAAAATCTTTACTGTCAGGACGTGACTCCTTTGAACTACCAAGACAGATCAATAAGATGCTTTACAAAAATTAAGTGATTTGAAGGTGTGTGTGGCATGTGTAGTACAACTGTGTGACAAATGTAACCAGGTAAAAATGACTTTAACTTTGAACAACTCACGTTCCGATGGGTAATTATTCTCGCACTGGACACTCCTCTCGGGTAGTTTTCAATCTCGCCTCTTCGTGTCGACGTTCCTTGTGTACTGAATTTATTTTAAGTCAAAATGCGATTTTTTTACAACTTCCGCACTTTCGTAAAACAGTTTGGCAGTAGATTTACGCTTGAACCCCGCCGCCAGCGATCAGCTGCTCGCGTTTAGTTTCTCAAATTGGCCGCCACAGCGCTGATTCCCTTGCAGTTGATGGAAAGGCTTTGTGTATGTTACGTTATGGGGAGTCAGTCAGTTTGTCTTAGCGAATAAAGCAGAATTGATTCTCTATTAAAATTTTGGTCCCTCCTGGGCCGCTGATATTCTGGCTGCGTGTGTTCTATTAAATGTGCCGTGTTGCTGCTCTATTTCAGCAACACATTGGCGTATACTCTTGTAGAGGTTAAGTCAGTCGTTTTGTCAATGTACGGGAAAAGCCTTTCTTAGTTCTTGTGTCGACTTCTCGCCTTCGGTTTCGCCTCGGTTGCGGTGATCAGTGTCGTGGGTGATGCGTCAGTTCTGGATTCCAAGCATGAAGTGTTTTTCGGTCGAATTTGGTCTTCCTTTTATACTCTGTAAGGCTCATTGTTTTAGCTTTTTGACATGGACTTCCGGTGTATTTGTGTAAAAATTCCTACTAGAACGTTCGAGAATAATGAAACGGAACTCCATGGAACAAATTTAACTTCCGTCGAAGCTTTAGAACAAAATTTCTTATTCTTCACACTAAGGATATTACAAAATTTATTCTGGTATTTGTCAAACAATTTTACATCAGTACTCACAATTTGCATGCCATTACTACATTTGGATTCTCTGCTTTCAACTGAATCTAATGATACTAATTACGATTGGTTTTTAAATAAATTAACTATAATAAATAACACAATATACAACTCTTACCTTGGAATGTTTCCATACAAATTCAATTTTTCAACTAATAAATTGTTGTGAAGCTGTTTGGTTTCTTCTACAACATTAACACATAATATTACCATTTTTCTATAACAAAATAAATAAAGTTTAACATATATAATATGCAAATAAGTTCAATTTTATATGGTCCATGCCTATGGCCTACGTTGTTGTCACTGTTAAAATACAATAATTAGTCTTTTTTCTTTAATATATATGAGATTTAACTAGTATACACTGAGAGTTTATTATATTGTCTGTCTTTTGTGATGCCTGGTTTATCCTGATACATATTATTTTTATTGTAGGATTACTTAGCATCATATTGGTTTGCCTAAGTTGTCCTTTTTCTTTGTGTGACAAATCTCACTCTTATAAGTCAAATTCTTTAATAATTGATCTTATTTTCAACTGAGTCTGTTTGTTTTCATGGTACACTAAAGTAATGTACCCTTTTCTTTTATTTTTGTTAATATTTTGTAAACATTTAGTCAAATATGACTATTTCTTGTAATGGTTGCTTGGCCTTAGCCATATATGGTATACGTAAATAGTTTGCTAACTCGACTATTACAATGTTTAGGTTAGTCAAATATATTAGTATAGTCGCTTTATATTATATTTCAACTTTCTAATGCGATTTGGTTGCATTTTGTCAACATTAAATCCATAAATATCACAATATTATAGGTCTACTACATGTTTTTAGTTAATACTGTTTTTGGCTATTTTAACTGACTTTTATTCATTTGACAGCTTTCTTTATTTAAGATAAATTGTTCATCTTTGTCTACTTGACAATTACATATAGTTTTTATCTCAATTTGATAATAATTAATTTTTACATGAAATCTGAGTGATTGGTCTCAAATCCAACACCTTAATATTTTTTGTCATAACATTTATATATTTTTTATTTTAACTTAGATCCTTTCTAATAATGTATTCAAATCATTTAATACATTTATTTTATTTACATTACATAATATAATAATGGATCATGTCCATTAGTTCACAATAAATAGTTCTTTATACCCTATTCAGAGTTACAAAACTTAATAATTAATGACTTCATTTCGGTTGTTTCTGATATTATTTGTCTCTCTTATAGTATATTATGGGTTTTACACTGTTCTTCACTTAAATAATATATATGGGGTTTGAGTCTTAGTCATAGTCTGGTCGTTTTTCATGTTAGTAGTATTAATTATTAGACAATATTACAAAATTTTTTTTAGGACTACTTGGGTTCGATACTGTTCACCTCACTTTCCTCTTATGATAAATTGCTATGCAAATGATTTCCTTTATGGAACGTTCTGTGACGTTACAACGTCAATGATAACAAAATATTATTTTATTTTTTTCTTATGTCAAACTTCATTGATTCTATAGAAGGAAACCATAGGTCACTTCTATAATAGTTTTTACAGCTAAATTACATCAAAACTAAATCAAAATCGAATAATACGTTACTTAGGCAAAATATTACTGAAAAATACGTGTTCACTTTTCAGTCAAACAAAATATTATATATTATCAAACTGCAGTTGTTACCATTCCATAAAAATACTGTTATGTATCGTATTCTGAAATTTTCGAAGCCCTGTCATGACACTTTTATGAAATTAAATATTATCCCCAATATGAAATACCGCTCTATTTTAATGAAATATTTTTGAACGTTGTATCCTAGAGAAAACAATTAAGAATACTGACAGGACGAGAGTAATGTGAATGGTCTATAGTAAAATTGGCAATGTCAGTTAACATTGTAGGAATATTTAATGAAGAAAGTTGTGTTAGTGGTGAAAATCACAAGCAGAATTATCACTGTTGCACACCACTATACAAAAATATATTCCGATTAGCGCTTTCAAGCTTCACAGCTCATCGTCAGATTGGATATTCGTCATATATCCGATCTGGCGATGAGCTGTGAAGCTTGAAAGCGCTAATCGCAATATATTTTTATATAGTGGTGTGCAACAGTGATAATTCTGATTGTAGGAATGCTTGCTGGTTACAAATTGCAGACTAGACTGGTAAGACAACTGACCGTACCCAAATTAATGATTTAGGCTAAGTGATGCAGATATCTTCAAACCCCAACTATGACATGAATTTTCAGTATTGACCAAACAAAGAATTGTAAAGACAAACAGTTTATGAACCAGAACTATAAAGAAACAAATGGTTTCAGTTAATGTATCGGTATATCCAGATAATCAAAATACAAAGTGAGGGATAATAGACCCAAACATACAATATTATGTAAGAAAAATATTAGTAAATAATTAAGTTAATTGATGTAACAAAAATATAAATACACCTGGTTATAGGTACAAGAACCATACAAAAAATTGTCACATATAGAGTTCATAGGGTTGTCCAGTAAACAACAAATTATAACATGGTCACAATAACATTTATAACAAGAGTAAAACCCAGATAAACAGTAAATGTAACAAGATTATTAGAACTGTGTGTGAGGTAGAGCAACAGTGTTCACTTTATTGTAATTTTGTAAGTCAAACATCAGCAAGTATACGGATATTTAAACCCATATAAATAGTAAATATGACAGAGACAGTGTCAGAATAATGAGTAAATTAGCTGACAAGGGACTAACCAATTAGTATAGAATTTGTTTAGTAAAATGTGCATGTTTTATGTTATAGCACAGTGTTTTATATAATAGTATTTGTGTTGTGTTTTTTGTATGTACCAGGGGATACAGTTAGTTTAAAGGAATGTCAATCTAATGATATTAATTCAATTTTTTTTTTATGTTGTGTTAATAAATATAACAACAGAGCTGATGTTAAACCATGGTAAATGAATTAACCAAGCAGAATGGACTATACAAAGATGTTTTGTTAAGTGTCAAACACCTATACAGTTTGAGTAGAAAACAACTATTTGTGCAAGGAATTGGTATAATCATAGCCATGTGGACATGAATTTAACTATTAGAATAATATATATTTTGTGTTGTTAAAATAACGCTATATGTTAAACAATTTTGATGAGTGTTAAAAGTTAATTTAATTGTTAGAGATGTTAAAACATGATGATGAAAGTAATACCATTATATAGGCCAGGTGAAACCAACTTTAGTAAATTTTGAACAATTATGTTCGAAATTTTGTAAAGCAAATGTGGAAGGGTAGATGTATTTATAGGTAATAACGTATACAAGGAATATAGAAACAAAATAACACATATCAAGTTATTTAAGAAAATTCCAAATAATAAAATTGTAACATCCATAGTTTTTAAGTAAAAATAGGCATGTTTGGTGTCTAAATATAACAAATGTGAAGATCAAAATAATGCTGATAATGGTTTTAAATTCCCATTCAGTATAGAAAAGTTATGTTAATTTAAAGATTTTGAACAAATTTTAGACTTTGAAATAACGAAAGTATGTGACAATGTAGATTCGAATTGGCCAACCAGATTCCAAGTTTACCCTTAGCAACCAGAAATGTCGGATAAATAAAATGAGACTTCTTTGACAACGAGTTTAGCAGATAGACGCGTTCTTAAATCGTCTTACATTATATGTTATAAAACGTGAAAAAACAATACAACTAGATAAATACTGTTAGAAGTACACTACACGAACTTTTTGCAATAACAGAAGACTACCCATTATATGGATTAGAAGAAATAACAACCAGGAAGAAGATTTGAAGTGGACGAGGGACGAGAAGGAAGATCTGACGTGTACGTGGGCCCTATCTTCAACCAAGAAGAGTACAAGAAGAGGATTTGGTGATCTGACATCTCATTATATTGTATTTCAACACACACATTTGGATACACGAATTTTATGTAATAATCAACTAAACTACACACACCATATAACACAAACACTAAAAACAATCACTAATAACACCATATAAGACTAACACCTTTTTAAACACAACGAGAACTATTAATTTACATAATAACTATCAAAGCCTGAACTGGGCATAACCTTATAAAACTGGTAACCACTATACAATTTCTGTGTGCACGTATCACTCTAACGTTGTAATATCCTATAATTGTAAACTTGTATTTTGATTAATAGTGTAATATTTTGTTTAATTTATGATCCCCGAACCATATACGCCCTGAGATAATATTTATTTTTATTTAAAAACGTTAACAAAAAGCATTGTTTTGGTCTCAAGAAATACTGAACGTTTGGCTAGTACTGCTGCCAACTGGTAAAGAGAAGATTTATAATTTGTACTACAATTGCGATTATTCTGTTTAAAAATTATTAAAACAAGTTAACCAGTGTTTTTTCCGAATAAAGGATTCCACAAGGATATATGTTTGATGATAATTGTGAGTCGTTATTATTGCCGTTACATTTAGTAAATAGAATTCACAGGTTGTAGCTGACCCGATAGTTGGCATCGGTGAGTGACGTCACGGAAAAGAAGCAGCGTAGTGGGAGAAGCGGCAATTTACAAAATTATTCGCCGTTCAACATAACACATTCATAATTACACATCGACGACTCCAGTGCGAGTTTGTCGCTACATTATTTATATATATTACAAGTTCACACTTCCTACGGGTGGTGTAATCCAAGTGCACACGACATATATACAAGTAACCTATTCACAGTAACATTGTACGTAACGAAATATTCTCTGGTTACAAATAGACTAACCCGAGGTGAGGCTACATCTCAATCATAAGTAACCCGATAACGAAACCCCCTTTATTATCGTTACAGAATTGGCGCACCAACGTGTGAGGCGTGTAATTTAATATAAATTAAATTATTATTAATAGACAAATAAACCAGAATAAACAAGATGAGGAAGCGAGAGACATCGCGAAAACGAGCGGTCGAAGCCGAGAAGGTAGACGAGTTAGATATGGAAGACAAAGAAGCAACACCGGTCGAAGAAGTAGAAGTAACAATAAGAGAGGATCAAGGAGATAAACAAGAACCGGACAAAGCCACAGAGAGCGTTGACCTGAAGAGCATTATGGAATATTTAAAACAGAATAATAAGAACTTAGAAATATTGAAGGAAGATTTGGGTAAGAAGATGGAGGAGAATAGTAAGAACTTAGAAAAATTGAAGGAAGAATTAAAACAGGACAATAAACAGTCCATAGAGAACAGTGATAAGAACATAGAAAAATTGAAGGAAGAATTGAAGGAAGACTTGAGTAAGAAGATGGAGGAAATAAGGAGTGATAATAAACAAACCAAGGAGGAATTGAGCCGAGAATTGAAAGAGAATAGCAAGAAAATGGAGGAGAAAATAGACGCAAATAATAAAGCATTGAGGGAAGAATTGAAGGAAAATTACCAGGAAATCATGAAGAAATTGGACGAAAACTTTAAGAAAGGGGAGGAAAAGATGGAGAAGATGACCAAAGAAATAATAAATGATAATAAACTGTGGAGGGAAGGATTAAGAAATGAGAGAACCGAAGAAATAAAAAATGATAGCAAACCAGAAACAGAAGAAAAACCAAACGCCAAAACAGAGGATCCAGTAGTAGTATTACCTGAAAAGAAAACTAACGGAAACAAAGAAAATACTAAAGATAGTGAAGTGGAACCAAAGAAAGTAAGAAGAACGCATCTAAAGAATTTAATAAAAACACCGGAAGAGATGGAGATGATGAACAATGGGTTAATTAATGTACTGAATATCCCAATTACCAACAATGAAGAAATCATGAATGCCAGAGACTATAGGAGGAGGTTAAAAGCAATTTCATTAATGACTTACCATAAAACTATAGTTTACAAATTAGAGAAGACCAGAGATAAATGGGAAATACCAGAAATAGAAATACGTGGGAAAATATCAATGATATCATTAGTCATTGATGGACCAGTAACATATTGTTTTAATCAACAATATGATAGGATGAGTCGAATAAGCTTTGCAGCAAATGAAAGAATAAGAACAGGAAGAATGAAGTACAAGGAAGAAGCGAGAGATGCCACAAGGAAAGAAATAATTACAAAGACATTGGTAGTGCGGACAATAAGGTCAACTGAGATTATGGACCCGGGATAAATTATATACCACACTCCATCAAGAAAAGGGACGGATGCTACGCTAACCGACTACGGCCAAAGAACCATTTTAAGGAGACGAGAAATAAGTTTCATTGAGGAACAATAATATGAATAAAGAATAAAGAAACAGAACCATACAAATGAAAGTTTGAGCAACTGACCGACGTAACGAAAATTACTAAAAGATCATCAATACTGGGTACAAAAGGACATATGACAATAAGCACTATAATAAGAAGTGTAGAAGTTGTGATAAAACCACAAAATTCTAAAAATATAGTAGGAACAACTTACAACTAATGATTTATGAGAATTAATTTGGAATTGAAGAATTTATTATTATAAAACCACAAAATTCTAAAGAAATAGTAAGATCAACTTACAACTAATTATTTATGAGAATTAATTTAGAAGTGAAGAATTTATTATTATAAAACCTCAAAACTCAAAGAACATAGTAAGCTCATCTAACCAACTTTGATAATATAAAATATAACTTTAAATGAAGCCCAATAAACAAGGTTGAATATTTCAGAATTTAGATAAATTGTAAGGACCAATTACAGTACAGTTTGATAATGTAATTATGAATCAAGCAGATAAACAACTAGGAATAAATTTCAAAATTCTAAACAAAATAAGCACCTCTTATTAAACACAGTTATGAACTTATTATTGGAATATAAAAGAAAGATGCAACATCCATAAATTAGAAGAAACTATAGTGATATAAAATGAATAAGAAAGGACAAATGTAGACAGTCAACGATGAAAATGAGACAAGACTAGAAACGAATTTATTGCAAATAACCTATCATGATTGTGAGAGGATCAACAACAACTGAAGATGCAAATACTTGTTATGTTTTAATTTAAATGAAGATAGTGAATGAAAAAATGAAGATTAAGCAGTACTGATAAAGAAGGAAGGAAGATAGTACCAATTGAAAATAAAAAATGTTATTAATATCGCCACAAGAAAATAAACATCTGAAAGAATCAATGGAAAGAAATATTTAGATCTGAGAAGTTAGACTGAGTGAACAATCCCAAGAATATATTATATTATTTTTATTTGATTTAGTCGTAAATAGACTAGTGATTATTAAATGTGATTGACTGACGAGATAGCTCCAGCAATCGATATTATTTATGTATTATGTATTGTAAGGACAGCGGGGTATTAGGTCAAGAGAGCCCCCCGACTGATTCCAGAATATATGGTGATTAATTTGTTAGAGAAGTAACATGTTCCAGGGATAGAACACTTATAATTAAAGACAAGTATACCAGATCATAATAAGAATAACAAATGATAATGTGAAAGATAAGATGATTGATAATTTCAACAAAATCAATATTTTATTAAAATGATCAAATTTGGTGGCAGGGTAATATGTAACATTACATTTGGAACAACATAATATCTTACCTGATTTAATGAAGACTTTGGTTAAGAAGCTAACAAGAAGAACAATATTTTCAAAGATGATAGTGAAGAAGAACGACTAACAATTTCAGACTGACTAGTAAGACAACTGACCGTACCCAAATTAATGATTTAGGCTAAGTGATGCAGATATCTTCAAACCCCAACTATGACATGAATTTTCAGTATTGACCAAACAAAGAATTGTAAAGACAAACAGTTTATGAACCAGAACTATAAAGAAACAAATGGTTTCAGTTAATGTATCGGTATATCCAGATAATCAAAATACAAAGTGAGGGATAATAGACCCAAACATACAATATTATGTAAGAAAAATATTAGTAAATAATTAAGTTAATTGATGTAACAAAAATATAAATACACCTGGTTATAGGTACAAGAACCATACAAAAAATTGTCACATATAGAGTTCATAGGGTTGTCCAGTAAACAACAAATTATAACATGGTCACAATAACATTTATAACAAGAGTAAAACCCAGATAAACAGTAAATGTAACAAGATTATTAGAACTGTGTGTGAGGTAGAGCAACAGTGTTCACTTTATTGTAATTTTGTAAGTCAAACATCAGCAAGTATACGGATATTTAAACCCATATAAATAGTAAATATGACAGAGACAGTGTCAGAATAATGAGTAAATTAGCTGACAAGGGACTAACCAATTAGTATAGAATTTGTTTAGTAAAATGTGCATGTTATAGCACAGTGTTTTATATAATAGTATTTGTGTTGTGTTTTTTGTATGTACCAGGGGATACAGTTAGTTTAAAGGAATGTCAATCTAATGATATTAATTCAATTTTTTTTTTATGTTGTGTTAATAAATATAACAACAGAGCTGATGTTAAACCATGGTAAATGAATTAACCAAGCAGAATGGACTATACAATGATGTTTTGTTAAGTGTCAAACACCTATACAGTTTGAGTAGAAAACAACTATTTGTGCAAGGAATTGGTATAATCATAGCCATGTGGACATGAATTTAACTATTAGAATAATATATATTTTGTGTTGTTAAAATAACGCTATATGTTAAACAATTTTGATGAGTGTTAAAAGTTAATTTAATTGTTAGAGATATTAAAACATGATGATGAAAGTAATACCATTATATAGGCCAGGTGAAACCAACTTTAGTAAATTTTGAACAATTATGTTCGAAATTTTGTAAAGCAAATGTGGAAGGGTAGATGTATTTATAGGTAATAACGTATACAAGGAATATAGAAACAAAATAACACATATCAAGTTATTTAAGAAAATTCCAAATAATAAAATTGTAACATCCATAGTTTTTAAGTAAAAATAGGCATGTTTGGTGTCTAAATATAACAAATGTGAAGATCAAAATAATGCTGATAATGGTTTTAAATTCCCATTCAGTATAGAAAAGTTATGTTAATTTAAAGATTTTGAACAAATTTTAGACTTTGAAATAACGAAAGTATGTGACAATGTAGATTCGAATTGGCCAACCAGATTCCAAGTTTACCCTTAGCAACCAGAAATTTCGGATAAATAAAATGAGACTTCTTTGACATCGAGTTTAGCAGATAGACGCGTTCTTAAATCGTCTTACATTATATGTTATAAAACGTGAAAAAACAATACAACTAGATAAATACTGTTAGAAGTACACTACACGAACTTTTTGCAATAACAGAAGACTACCCATTATATGGATTAGAAGAAATAACAACCAGGAAGAAGATTTGAAGTGGACGAGGGACGAGAAGGAAGATCTGACGTGTACGTGGGCCCTATCTTCAACCAAGAAGAGTACAAGAAGAGGATTTGGTGATCTGACATCTCATTATATTGTATTTCAACACACACATTTGGATACACGAATTTTATGTAATAATCAACTAAACTACACACACCATATAACACAAACACTAAAAACAATCACTAATAACACCATATAAGACTAACACCTTTTTAAACACAACGAGAACTATTAATTTACATAATAACTATCAAAGCCTGAACTGGGCATAACCTTATAAAACTGGTAACCACTATACAATTTCTGTGTGCACGTATCACTCTAACGTTGTAATATCCTATAATTGTAAACTTGTATTTTGATTAATAGTGTAATATTTTGTTTAATTTATGATCCCCGAACCATATACGCCCTGAGATAATATTTATTTTTATTTAAAAACGTTAACAAAAAGCATTGTTTTGGTCTCAAGAAATACTGAACGTTTGGCTAGTACTGCTGCCAACTGGTAAAGAGAAGATTTATAATTTGTACTACAATTGCGATTATTCTGTTTAAAAATTATTAAAACAAGTTAACCAGTGTTTTTTCCGAATAAAGGATTCCACAAGGATATATGTTTGATGATAATTGTGAGTCGTTATTATTGCCGTTACATTTAGTAAATAGAATTCACAGGTTGTAGCTGACCCGATAGTTGGCATCGGTGAGTGACGTCACGGAAAAGAAGCAGCGTAGTGGGAGAAGCGGCAATTTACAAAATTATTCGCCGTTCAACATAACACATTCATAATTACACATCGACGACTCCAGTGCGAGTTTGTCGCTACATTATTTATATATATTACAAGTTCACACTTCCTACGGGTGGTGTAATCCAAGTGCACACGACATATATACAAGTAACCTATTCACAGTAACATTGTACGTAACGAAATATTCTCTGGTTACAAATAGACTAACCCGAGGTGATGCTACATCTCAATCATAAGTAACCCGATAACGAAACCCCCTTTATTATCGTTACAATATATATATATATTGTAACAGTACATATGTCACCACATCCACCTAAGTACTGAAAATTAATTTGAAGGCCACCACTAGAAAAAATACATTAAAAGGTCTAGAATACCACCAAGAATACTAAAGAAAAGTACCATAAGTTAGAATAAGTGAAGCATCATTGAAAGGAATTCACTAGTAAATGCACCAAGTAAGAAGAAAAGAAGAATAAAGACGAGACGACCGACATACTATACCCAATAGATCAGTGAGAAGGACACAACACAACCAAAAGAAGAAAGAAAAAAATCAGTGAGGAGGACAAGACAACAAAAGAAGAAAGAAGAGTGAGGAAGAAGAACACAACAAGGACAACTTCAAGAAAGAAGAAGGAAGAACCAGTGTGAAGAAGACAAGTGAAAACCTCATCATGTATAAAATGAACAATAGTGAGGAGGAGATCAGTGAAGAAAGAAGAAGGAAGATCACCAGAGCAAACACCAGAAGAATAAGGGAAGAAAATTGAAGTAAAACAAACTAACATAAACCTTGAAAGAATATTTGTATTAAGAAGAAGGAAGAATTGTTAGTTAATTATATGATATGAATCCCTAAGCTGTATGACAAAGTCAACATTGACAACAACTCATTTAATGAACACATTTATTGTTTATGTGAAACACATTATTGTAAATAAGTATTAACTATGGTAAATAAAGAGTCACAAGCAAATTGAATAAGGACAAGATGAGGTTATGATAGCTAAATGATGTGTAGTTATAGAATAAACAGAGGAATATGCAACCAAAATAGTGAATGACCAATTGTACAGTGGGAATGATGTACATACAAACCCACTAATTAACAACAAATAAGATAATACAGTAGTAAACTAAATAAGAACTATTGATAACCAATAACCAATGTACAAACATGAAATGAAAACCAGTCGAATAGTTTAAGATAGAAATATACAGCCATAAACAACTTTTCAATGTTTACTGAACCTATGACATAACCTAATCTGGGCATCCAGTTTTCAATAAAACTTGATAAAAAATGAACCAAAACAATGATAGACCAAAATGTAATGAGCTAGGAAGTAAATAGAGCATATAAGGAATGTTTTGTACACGATAGCTAATAGTATAATAGTATATAAAAGCTATATTTAAGTAATACAATTATGACCAAATGCTTGTAATGGCAAAGTGACACTATGCAACCAAAATTATGTAATAAACACATTGTACAAAGCAAGTAACCCAATTAATGATTTGGTGTCGGACAGAATACTATTCCTATGAGCAATTGTAACCAAAATAACCATTTAAATAGTTTATATAAATGTAATTATAACTCAACCATTATGACAACTAGCTGCAAATAAAGTTTACTGCAGCCAAACCTTGCTAATAACAGAGTCAAATGTAAAGTGAACTGCATCACAATAACTATAAGGTCCTAGTGACTATTTCAGTTATCAATCAGAGAACAATACATCTAAAATGTCTATGATATTAAGCATACTACCAAGTAACGCCATATAGGCATAGCAAGCCTGATTCATAAATGATAATTAAGGCATTTGACAAATAATGTAGGGAAAAAGCACACTGCCAATAGTGACTTAACCCACCAAGGTATAAATATACTATGTTAGAACTTAATTAAATGTTGTTATTAATAGGATATAAGAAAAACCAAAATGTATGACAATACTACCAAGTGAAGCCATATAGGCATAGCAAGCCCGATTCATAAGTGATAATTAAGGCATCAAACAAATAATTTCGGGAAAAAGAACACTGTCAGTAGTGACTTAACCCATCAATATTCCATTACAACATGTTAAAAGTTAATTAAATAATCTTATTACTGTGTAATGAGCAAACCAAAAATGTATGACCATAAGTTTAAGAGTGAAGCTATGAAAAAGGACATAGTATTAATAATAGGACATAGTTTTAAGAGAAATTTGTACAGTAGCTTAAGAGTGAGACATTACTATAAAAAATAACATAAAAACCATGAATTGTTAATAATTAATGGTTTAATGGACACCAAGCATAAATGCTAAGTGCTAAGTCTGATAACCCTTATCAGAAATATATAAGGGGACTCAAATTAATCGTCTTTCAAAAACACGAACAATGAGAGTAAGCACAACATTCTCAGTGCAATTATAAGAAAGATATTAGACTTTTAAAAATAATTGCATTGTGCTTAGCCCTTCCGCATAGTCATGTAAACCAAATTTTCATAATCTTGTCCCCAAAGGCTGACGCTTATGATAGCGTCTATTTTGACGAAGTCTACCGTAAATAAACGAATTGGCAAAAACTGACCAATCAGAACACATAAAAAATCCGAAATTCATCATTCCAGCCCATGAGCCGGAGACAGTCTTACAACAACAGCGAAGCGGAATGCACGCTAGTCAACGCCTCAGAAAAACGTGCGTTTGACAGCAAAACAGCATCAACCATGTTAACCTCAAATTGAGACATAAGTTATCTATCAGAAGAATCAGTGCAGTATATTTACAAGTGTAATCTAATCGGAGTTTATGCGCATAGGAGTGTGTGCAGTGTTGTGATAAAGTTCAAATAATTAATTAATCAATTTTAATTAATTAAAAAAGTGTTAAGAATTAATAAAGTGTAAATCTTCAACCGACGAGAGACGCAAGTATTATTAATTACGAATATTATGTCATGATTAGTCTATAAGCAAAATAATTGAACGCTAAAAGCGATTAAAATTGAAATATAGAAACAATTCAATTCCCTATCCTTAATAGAAGGGAACCAATAAATACAAATGAACAATGTTGAAATTGAACGTTCTGAGTAATGACAGTTTAACTATTTGTATACTGTAAATAGCTAGGATAAGCAAAGACATTGTGATATCAATGAAGAGTATACGTACTCTAATACCATCAGTAGATGGAAGTATAAATATTTTGTTATTAAATCCCATTAATAGTTTCGCCGGAGTGCGATAACTATAATAAACAAATTACATTTACCTGAAATGGGAGTATCCAATTTCATAGATGATTGTAGTACACGATAATGGATTATAACAATCACTATTAATTATTAATAAAAAATTCACTACTTTTAACCAAATAATGTTGCACTAAACTATGTATAAAGCATGTGCCTAACTATGAACGGTGGTTCATATTTTATATTTTTTCATTAATAATCATTGAATTTTTATTTTTATGTTGACTCTAACCGTAGCTATTATTCCAAGAAGGTGTATTTTGCAGTTTAAAAGAACCTACTACTTTTGTTATTATCATCATTATTAAATTTTCAAGTCGAACAATCCGACATAACCTATAAATTTGTCAAACCACATTGTATTACTAATCAGAGGCAGTCATGCCAACTAGAGCTCATCATTTGTTTTAGAGTTCATGATTACTTTGAAAGTATTTATTGTTAACTAAAAAAAAGGATAAAATTCCTTATTGTATTGAATTTCACTGTGTGTTATTTGAATAAATTGCCATTATTGTTTTTTACCAGTGAAAGAGTTGACTTTATTTGTAACAGTAAAATTACAGCTTAGAGGAGAAAAACGAGGCGGTTGGTACCTTACTGAGAATGCGAATTATTCAAATTGAATGATTCCTTGTTTTGTTTACAACCGTTCAGATCAACATACTTACAATCTTATACAATAATAATATATATGAGTTGTTATGTGTACCATATCTGTGTTTGTGTATGTTAGTGTATAGGAAGAAACAACTGATCTCCTCAAGACAGCTGATCTACAAAGAGTCAACGGAACGTCAGGTGAAAGAATTTTAACAGTAAATATAATATACAAAATTAAATTATTTAAACAGACAGCTAATACGACGAAAAAAGAGTAAGTACCGAGTTATTCAATCCTGGATTCAACAATAGGTTGAATTGAGGGGAATAAGTCACTAAACGGTATAAAATAATAATAAAATTTGATATAGAACAATCACGATTAGCCGAGAGCAAGACCCAATTAACAGTAAAAGAACCCTGAGACAACTTAATAATAATAATATTTAAACCATAAATTATAGACGGATACATCGTCTTATTATAAAATTGACGAACCCAACGCGGGACTTTAAGGAGAGGAAGTTTCGTCTAGTTACGAAATTGGCGCACAACGTTCGAGCAAAATTAGGCGAAAAAATATCCAACCTAATTTACAAAATAATTATTAACCTAATTTTCGAGGCAGCTGCAATACACCGGACTAAAAATGCACGGAGAGCAACCTCTAAGAGACGTGCGGCGGAAGCAGATAAAGAAATAGACATGGATGATAAGGAGGCGACGCCGGTCGAAGATCTAGAAGAAATATTACCCCCTATAGAACCTAGCCGACCGATACAAACAGAGGAACTACGCGAGAGACCCACAATAACGGGGGACAGTAATATCATGGAGATGCTAAAGAATATGATGGAAGAAAATAGAAAACATATGGAATCATTGAAGGAAGACGGTCAGAAGAATATAGAACTGTTAAAGGAAGAATTGAAGGAAGACGGCCACAAGAATATTGAATTATTAAAAGAAGAATGGAAGGAAGACGGCCACAAGAATATTGAATTATTAAAAGAAGAATTGAAGGAAGACGGCCAGAAGAATATTGCGTTATTAAAAGAAGATTTTAACGAGAAATTAATTAAGAATAACGAGTCCCTGACCAAAAATATGGAGTCGATTCACAAGAAGATGGATGACAACCAGAAAAATAATGAATTATTAACTAAAAATATAGAATCGTTGAAGGAGGATTTCAAAGGGGAGTTAAACAAGAAGACGGAAGAAACAAATAAAATCATAGCTTCATTGAAGGAAGACACCCAAGAGTTGAGCAAGAAGATTGATGACAGTATCGAAGATAGTAATAAGAAGATTGAAATTATCAACCAGAGACTCGAAGACAGTCACGAAAAATTGAATACGAAAATAGGAGAGGAGATAACCGAAGTCAGACGGGAAGTTTCGGAAATCGGCGAGAGGTGTGAAGAGAACCAACAAGAGATACAGAGAGCGAAAGAGACACTTCAAACCCGAGTAAATAACATCGAAGAATCCCATTTAAATAAATTCGAAATCTTGACTAAGAAACAAGAAGACTTGGGAACGGGATGTGAAGAAATCACCACCACCGTGAATGATGTTCGGGAGCAAGTACACACTGACAAGGAGAAGATGGCTGAACTTCAACGGCGAGAACTTAATAATTTCAGGGAAGAAATTAATTTATTCCGGAGTCAACCAATCCAAGTGACCGGAATAACGAACATAGAGAATCGTGAACTGATCAATTTCCAACATTACAAAAGGAATCCCATGGAGTTCATCGAGAGAGTAGAAGAAAATATAGCCCGTACACGCGAAACTAGGTGGTCCACCATCAGAGATATGTTAGACGAGTACTTTAAGGACGTGCGCGATAACTGGTGGACGGCTACCCGACATGATATACAAAATTATGCAGAGTTCAAGGCGCTGTTTAAGACGAAATATTGGTCCGAATCGGCACAGAACATAGTGCGGGACGACATCTGCAACGGGAAGTATGACCGCAGTAAAGGGGCATCACTCACCGCATACTTTTTAGGCAAGGTATGTATGGCCAGAAATCTTGAGCCAAAGATACTTGAAGAATGCCTTGTCACGAAATTAGCGTATCACTTCGAAGAGGGCGTGGCCAGAGCGAGACTGAACGGACAAATAAGAACGATCCAAACTATGTCCGCATTATTAGAAAATTATGAGCAGGAGAAGTACTATCGGAGGAGTCGACAGGGACCCGACCCATACTTCGATAGAAACGGTCAGGCCGGATACCGAAATAATTATCGAGGTAATTATAATAATTCAAACCGAGATAATGCTGACCAGAACCTGAGGCCAAATAATAACGGGAATAATCATCCGCCAGATAGAAATAACCCGAATTACAGGCCTAATTATAATAATAATTATAATCAAAATACCCCTAATAACAACCACCGTCCTAATTATAACAATGGAAATCAACATCGGCCCAATAATGGTAACCACCCCTACCGTCCGAATAATAACGATCGCCAGTACCGACCGAACAACGGCAAAAAACCACAACCCGAGCAATTTTAGAAGAGCTAACTACGTTCGTGCTGACGACAGAAACGGAGGGAGACGCTTCTATCAGGGACGCCGAAGCTTCAATGAAGATAATAACCCGTATAGTCAGGACGTAAGGAGTAGCGAATCCGGGTACGACACACGAAGGAGCCGCAGTAGCGAAGATATAAACAGAAATAATAATAGCGGACGTCAATACAACAATCCGACTAGACCAGAAGAACGGGAAAATAGAAACCCCAACACTAATGACAGGAGCGGAGAAGAAAACGCTACCTCTTTAAACGGACAACGGCAGTGAAAACTCACTTCGAACCCTCACTGATCCGATCTATTGGGTACGACGAACTACGACGACGGACAAACAATCAAGCGACATTTACTATCATACGCAATCACTACCTGAAGGACATCAGAGAAGATCTGATGGAAGAAGAAATTACAGAAAACAATAATAATAACAACAGCGAAATCGCGTATATTTCCGCCGAAGTGAATGGCGTGTTGACTAAAATCATGATAGACACTGGAGCCAATGTATCGCTCATCGATCAACTAGAACTTAATAAAATACAGAACAGGAGTAAGGAACCCATATCGACCTTACCGATAAATAATATTATTTTGATCGGAGCGACCGGACGACAAAATAAGACCATAAGAAAGCAAGTCCAACTAGAAGTCACCAGTCAAGGGAATACCCTTCCTATAATATTTTTAGTAGCCAGTGGGTTACCATTCAGTTTGTTGATAGGCTGTGACGTGTTAAGAAAGTACGCAGCTATAATAGATATGAGCAGAGCAAAGGTATCTCTGAGCTCAAATTGTGTGCAATGGACGGCGGAATTAATTGGAAGCGAAGAAGCCCCTCACGACCGAGTCATTTGTTACATTCACGAAGATAATAATTATAGGAACGAAATACCTAGAGAAGAAATAAATTGTGACTATGAAAATGACGACTTATGGGAGGAAAAATTAGAAGAAATCCGGAGGTTCCAGACAGCCAAAAGCGATAGAAGAATAACCGACAACCAGGTGGAAAGATTGATTGCAATTTACGAGCAGTATAGACACGTATTTTCCAATGCTCCTGGAAAAGTAAAGGATTTCCAATGTGAGATTAAATTCAAGGAAGCAGCCGATTTTAAGAAGAAATCATACCCCATTGCCTATTCGCAAAAAGAAGCGGTCCGAGCGGAAATAAATAGACTTATCGATGAAGACATTATCGAATATAGCTGTTCACCTTATACAAATCCTATAGTGGCAGTGCCGAAGAAAAACGGTCAAGTAAGAATATGTCTGGATGCCAGAGAAATCAATAAAATCATAATTAACGACCGAACTTCACCAGGGGAGATCGAAGAGCTATTAAAGAAATTCCACGGTACCCGTTTTATTAGCACTTGGGATACCGTCTGCGGGTATTGGCAAGTGGAGTTGCACCCCAATAGCCGAAAATACATGGCATTCATATTCGAAGGGCGAAACTACCAATTTAAGAGGCTACCCTTCGGTTTAGTAAATTCAGTGGCCGTTTTTGTGAAGTGTATGGACCAAGTTCTAGGTCAAGAGGCCCTACAATTCACTACGGTATACGTTGACGATCTATTAATTACGTCTGATAAATGGGAAGATCATTGTGACCGTATTGAGAAGGTGTTATCAAAACTGGCAGAAAATCACGTGACACTTAAACTAGAGAAGTCGAAGTTCATCGCCGATGAAGTACAATTCTTAGGATTTAACCTATCCGAAAACGGCATTACACCATCACAGGAAAAAATCGAAGCAATACAAACATTCCCAACGCCCAAGAACAAAAAGCAGTTACAGTCATTTTTAGGTATCTGCAACTATTACCGTAAGTTCCAAAACAACTACTCAAAATTAACGGCCGAATTTTCGCAACAACTATCCTCTAGAGATAAGTGGAAGTGGGGAGCAGAACAGGATGCCACTTTCAAACTAATAAAGGAAAAATTCTTAGAATCAATAATGTTACGCCACCCCGACTTTAAGAGAGCGTTTTATATGAATTGCGACGCCAGCGACGTGAGTCTAGGATCCGTCCTATATCAAGAAGATGACCAAGGAAATCACCTTGTGGTTAGCTTCGCCAGCAGAGTCCTGAACAAGAGTGAGCGCAACTATCATACTACCGAAAAAGAATTACTCAGCATTGTATTTGCCTGCAACAAATTCCGAACTTACATTTTGGGTTACTCTTTAACCGTAAGGACAGATCACAAATCGATATCCTTTTTGAAAAATTGCAAATTGAGCCACGGGAGACTTACCAGGTGGACGTTAGCGTTACAGGAATATAATATTAACTGGGAGTATGTGCCTGGAAAATTCAACGTAGCAGCAGATGTGCTATCGAGAGTCAACATCCAAAACCAAACTTTCGAGGGAGAAAGAGAGACGGTAGCCAAAGTATATCACATTATAAAGGACAGGACAGAACTAGCCGAGATAATAAATAAAATAAAACTCCAACAAAGAAGCGAGGAGAAATTGAACAACATTCGCCAGAGATTAATAAATAAAGACGAGAGAGTTACCCCATACTATTGTGTATACCAAGACGTCCTATTTATAAGAAACACTAACCAAAGTAACCAGTGGAAATTACTTATACCCAAAACTATGGAAAAGGAGATCACCATGGATTACCACATTAGATATGGTCACATGGGGGCTATTAAAGTCATAAAGGCATTAGAGGAGAATGTGTACTTCAAGGATATCAACAGGAGAGTACGCCGTTACATTAGGAATTGCCACCTATGTCAGATGGTAAAGTGTAACAACGAGAGGAAGGAGGGTTTAATGATACCAATCACCTCATCCAAGAAGCTAGAAAAGGTATTTGTTGATATTTGCGGCCCATTACCAAGGAGTGGGGGAAGACGACAATACAAATTCATCGTCATTATCTTCGACCACTACACTAAATATACGAAGTTGTATCCGATCAGCAGAGCCACCACAAAAAATCTGTTGAGTATAATTATGAGTAAATACATGGTAGAGGTAGGCGTGCCTGGGTCGATAATCACTGACCATGGAACCCAGTTCAAGGGAAGAGTATGGAGGGAAACACTGCTGAGTAAGGGAGTGAGAACCTTCAAAACCTCAGTGTACCACCCTAGCAGCAACCCCGCTGAACGAGTTCTCCGAGAAGTAGGAAGAATCCTGAGAACATACTGTCACCAACAACAAAGAAAGTGGGAAGAGTATTTACCAGCTGCAGAGGATTTTATCAACCTGGCGTACCATCAAGCAATAGATACAACCCCATTTACCGCTATGTTTGAGAGAAGACCTCCTAGAGAAATTATAGAATTAATAGAATTTCCCCCAGGCGATGATTACACCTTTGACCAAATAAAATTTTATAACAAGACCGTCGAACGAGCGGAGAAAATGCGAGAAAAATATAAGAAGCAACAACCCAAAATAATCCAGTACAAAATGGGAGAACTAGTGTTACTAAAAAATCGAGAGCTCCCCAGTACCCTTGAAGGAATTGCAAAGAAGTTCCTACTACTATACACTGGACCCTACACTATCGTCAAGGATAATCAAAACAACACATACGAAATTATGGACCCAAATACCAATAGAACCAAGGGAGTCTATAATCAGGCTTCACTGAAAAAATATAACCGTCCAGAATAAGTGAGAACCACCATCACTTGAAGGAGTAGAGAAGAAGAAGACCAAAGAGTGTAAAACAAGAGAAGGACATTATCATGGAAAGAAAAGGAGAGGAAAAATATATATTAAATGATTATTGTGACCCCAAGAGTATCTATAAAATCAGATACTAACCATTAATGTATCGTTATTATGTTATCACTTTATATAATAATTATCAAATATTGTATACCCAATAACTCACCAACAGAAGAAGAGGCTATTCTTATGGAAAGAAGAAAAAGAAAAATGTTTATTAAATGAATATTGTATATAAAAGAAGAAATTTTATTAATCAAATATTGTATTAAATATTGAACGAAATATGTTTGTCAAATGAATGTTATATGTAACACGAGAAAGAAGACTAATATCTAATGACTAAACCATAACGAAAGCAAGCAACTAGTGAACACACTTAAGATATTTTAAACAATGCTTACTATCACTTTAAGAAAAAATTGTGTACTATTCAAAATAAAATGTTAAAAATTATGACATTTGCTAGAGAAGAAAAGGAGACCATTAATGAGAATATTATGTAGAAAAGATAGTGAAAAAGAGAATTGACCAAGAAAAAAGAAGAAAGAACCAATCAATGTGAAGAACAAGTTTGTCACGATAAGGAGAGGAGAAAAAATGAAGATTATTTACAAATGCTATTTGTCAACAACATTAACTAATGAAGATCTGCAGAAGTGAAGAAGGAATCCAGAAGAGAGTGTATAATAAAATATAAAAGGCATGAAAATGAATAACCCCAAGAGTGTTTATTATTATTAGTCGAAAGAGACTGTTTATGAGTATTATTATTTAATGAATTGACTGTAGAAAAGTTCCAGCAATCATTTAACTGGGCAGGGATGAGGTACCCCTGATCTCAGAAAGAATGTAGTTATGGACGACGGAGTTAGGTAAGCCAGAGAGCCCACCCGAATCGATTCCAGCTACCAAGTTAGGGAAAAAATGTTAGGGAAATTAAATATTTAAGGGAAAAAACATGACAAGCCAAGAATATAATTAAACCAGATTCCAAGAGTATGAAGAAGAAGGAGATGCAGAGAATATAGTGAACTGAAGACAAGTGTAAGAGTAAATACAAGATATGAAAACATTATATGTGACTTAAGAGTGAAATATAAAAAATTGATAATTTCTTCAATCATAAAATGAAGATATCAGAAATGATCAATTCTAATAAGGAGGCAATATGTAACAGTACATATGTCACCACATCCACCTAAGTACTGAAAATTAATTTGAAGGCCACCACTAGAAAAAATACATTAAAAGGTCTAGAATACCACCAAGAATACTAAAGAAAAGTACCATAAGTTAGAATAAGTGAAGCATCATTGAAAGGAATTCACTAGTAAATGCACCAAGTAAGAAGAAAAGAAGAATAAAGACGAGACGACCGACATACTATACCCAATAGATCAGTGAGAAGGACACAACACAACCAAAAGAAGAAAGAAAAAATCAGTGAGGAGGACAAGACAACAAAAGAAGAAAGAAGAGTCAGGAAGAAGAACACAACAAGGACAACTTCAAGAAAGAAGAAGGAAGAACCAGTGTGAAGAAGACAAGTGAAAACCTCATCATGTATAAAATGAACAATAGTGAGGAGGAGGTCAGTGAAGAAAGAAGAAAGAAGAAGGAAGATCACCAGAGCAAACACCAGAAGAATAAGGGAAGAAAATTGAAGTAAAACAAACTAACATAAACCTTGAAAGAATATTTGTATTAAGAAGAAGGAAGAATTGTTAATTAATTATATGATATGAATCCCTAAGCTGTATGACAAAGTCAACATTGACAACAACTCATTTAATGAACACATTTATTGTTTATGTGAAACACATTATTGTAAATAAGTATTAACTATGGTAAATAAAGAGTCACAAGCAAATTGAATAAGGACAAGATGAGGTTATGATAGCTAAATGATGTGTAGTTATAGAATAAACAGAGGAATATGCAACCAAAATAGTGAATGACCAATTGTACAGTGGGAATGATGTACATACAAACCCACTAATTAACAACAAATAAGATAATACAGTAGTAAACTAAATAAGAACTATTGATAACCAATAACCAATGTACAAACATGAAATGAAAACCAGTCGAATAGTTTAAGATAGAAATATACAGCCATAAACAACTTTTCAACGTTTACTGAACCTATGACATAACCTAATCTGGGCATCCAGTTTTAAATAAAACTTGATAAAAAATGAACCAAAACAATGTTAGACCAAAATGTAATGAGCTAGGAAGTAAATAGAGCATATAAGGAATGTTTTGTACACGATAGCTAATAGTATAATAGTATATAAAAGCTATATTTAAGTAATACAAGTATGACCAAATGCTTGTAATGGCAAAGTGACACTATGCAACCAAAATTATGTAATAAACACATTGTACAAAGCAAGTAACCCAATTAATGATTTGGTGTCGGACAGAATACTATTCCTATGAGCAATTGTAACCAAAATAACCATTTAAATAGTTTATATAAATGTAATTATAACTCAACCATTATGACAACTAGCTGCAAATAAAGTTTACTGCAGCCAAACCTTGCTAATAACAGAGTCAAATGTAAAGTGAACTGCATCACAATAACTATAAGGTCCTAGTGACTATTTCAGTTATCAATCAGAGAACAATACATCTAAAATGTCTATGATATTAAGCATACTACCAAGTAACGCCATATAGGCATAGCAAGCCTGATTCATAAATGATAATTAAGGCATTTGACAAATAATGTAGGGAAAAAGCACACTGCCAATAGTGACTTAACCCACCAAGGTATAAATATACTATGTTAGAACTTAATTAAATGTTGTTATTAATAGGATATAAGAAAAACCAAAATGTATGACAATACTACCAAGTGAAGCCATATAGGCATAGCAAGCCCGATTCATAAGTGATAATTAAGGCATCAAACAAATAATTTCGGGAAAAAGAACACTGTCAGTAGTGACTTAACCCATCAATATTCCATTACAACATGTTAAAAGTTAATTAAATAATCTTATTACTGTGTAATGAGCAAACCAAAAATGTATGACCATAAGTTTAAGAGTGAAGCTATGAAAAAGGACATAGTATTAATAATAGGACATAGTTTTAAGAGAAATTTGTACAGTAGCTTAAGAGTGAGACATTACTATAAAAAATAACATAAAAACCATGAATTGTTAATAATTAATGGTTTAATGGACACCAAGCATAAATGCTAAGTGCTAAGTCTGATAACCCTTATCAGAAATATATGATAAGGGGACTCAAATTAATCGTCTTTCAAAAACACGAACAATGAGAGTAAGCACAACATTCTCAGTGCAATATAAGAAAGATATTAGACTTTTAAAAATAATTGCATTGTGCTTAGCCCTTCCGCATAGTCATGTAAACCAAATTTTCATAATCTTGTCCCCAAAGGCTGACGCTTATGATAGCGTCTATTTTGACGAAGTCTACCGTAAATAAACGAATTGGCAAAAACTGACCAATCAGAACACATAAAAAATCCGAAATTCATCATTCCAGCCCATGAGCCGGAGACAGTCTTACAACAACAGCGAAGCGGAATGCACGCTAGTCAACGCCTCAGAAAAACGTGCGTTTGACAGCAAAACAGCATCAACCATGTTAACCTCAAATTGAGACATAAGTTATCTATCAGAAGAATCAGTGCAGTATATTTACAAGTGTAATCTAATCGGAGTTTATGCGCATAGGAGTGTGTGCAGTGTTGTGATAAAGTTCAAATAATTAATTAATCAATTTTAATTAATTAAAAAAGTGTTAAGAATTAATAAAGTGTAAATCTTCAACCGACGAGAGACGCAAGTATTATTAATTACGAATATTATGTCATGATTAGTCTATAAGCAAAATAATTGAACGCTAAAAGCGATTAAAATTGAAATATAGAAACAATTCAATTCCCTATCCTTAATAGAAGGGAACCAATAAATACAAATGAACAATGTTGAAATTGAACGTTCTGAGTAATGACAGTTTAACTATTTGTATACTGTAAATAGCTAGGATAAGCAAAGACATTGTGATATCAATGAAGAGTATACGTACTCTAATACCATCAGTAGATGGAAGTATAAATATTTTGTTATTAAATCCCATTAATAGTTTCGCCGGAGTGCGATAACTATAATAAACAAATTACATTTACCTGAAATGGGAGTATCCAATTTCATAGATGATTGTAGTACACGATAATGGATTATAACAATCACTATTAATTATTAATAAAAAATTCACTACTTTTAACCAAATAATGTTGCACTAAACTATGTATAAAGCATGTGCCTAACTATGAACGGTGGTTCATATTTTATATTTTTTCATTAATAATCATTGAATTTTTATTTTTATGTTGACTCTAACCGTAGCTATTATTCCAAGAAGGTGTATTTTGCAGTTTAAAAGAACCTACTACTTTTGTTATTATCATCATTATTAAATTTTCAAGTCGAACAATCCGACATAACCTATAAATTTGTCAAACCACATTGTATTACTAATCAGAGGCAGTCATGCCAACTAGAGCTCATCATTTGTTTTAGAGTTCATGATTACTTTGAAAGTATTTATTGTTAACTAAAAAAAAGGATAAAATTCCTTATTGTATTGAATTTCACTGTGTGTTATTTGAATAAATTGCATTATTGTTTTTTACCAGTGAAAGAGTTGACTTTATTTGTAACAGTAAAATTACAGCTTAGAGGAGAAAAACGAGGCGGTTGGTACCTTACTGAGAATGCGAATTATTCAAATTGAATGATTCCTTGTTTTGTTTACAACCGTTCAGATCAACATACTTACAATCTTATACAATAATAATATATATGAGTTGTTATGTGTACCATATCTGTGTTTGTGTATGTTAGTGTATAGGAAGAAACAACTGATCTCCTCAAGACAGCTGATCTACAAAGAGTCAACGGAACGTCAGGTGAAAGAATTTTAACAGTAAATATAATATACAAAATTAAATTATTTAAACAGAAGCTAATACGACGAAAAAAGAGTAAGTACCGAGTTATTCAATCCTGGATTCAACAATAGGTTGAATTGAGGGGAATAAGTCACTAAACGGTATAAAATAATAATAAAATTTGATATAGAACAATCACGATTAGCCGAGAGCAAGACCCAATTAACAGTAAAAGAACCCTGAGACAACTTAATAATAATAATATTTAAACCATAAATTATAGACGGATACATCGTCTTATTATAAAATTGACGAACCCAACGCGGGACTTTAAGGAGAGGAAGTTTCGTCTTCTTACAATATATATATAGTGAGAGAGAGAGAGATCGAGAGAGTGAGAGGGGGGGACACGCGTGTGGCTATTTCTGCATACAATCTCAGGTGTTTATACCTCTAATCATTTTTAATATTACAAACATTTTAGATAATACAACTTTCAGAAAATTATTGTATTTATGTATGTTAATTACATATTTATATAATTATATTCATACATGCGATGTTGAAATACTTTCGACAATTATGTTCTTTTTTTAAGACTTTTGTTACTTTGTGACTGGCTGACATTAAATTATTGTCAGTTTTTGTCGTCTACCTGCAAAGCTCAATTTATCAGATTTTGTTTCCAGTCAGATATATTACATAATCCCACCCTCTTTTACCCTCGAATTTATCAAATGTGTCGTCGCTGCCTCGCTATGTCGTTGTCGACACAACTTTACAAATTAATATCCACACACTAAAATCCATTCATATTCTCCCTCATACCTACCTCCCCTCACACGCCCCCCTCTCCATTACACGTCTCTCTCTCTCTCTCTCTCTCTCTCTCTCTCTCTCTCTCTCTCTCTCTCTCTCTCTCTCTCTCTCTCTCTCTCTCTCTCTCTCTCTCTCTCTCTCTCTCTCTCTCTATCTGTATGTCTTGAACGCATACGAATTCGCACAATGTTTTCCACAGGCAGATTAGTATTGTTTAGCTGCCAAGATTCAAGTGTCAAAAAATGACAGTCGCCATCAAGCTTAAATAAAAAAAAATTTATTTAATAGAAAACAATTTAAAATAATCACGAGTGAGTCTGAAAGTGAGTATACTGATATTTTAAAGTACCATTCATCAGCGCCTGTTGTCAATACTTTACCTCACTCAACAGCGGTGCCAATATGTAGGCACGTGAAGGAGTTTAGCGTATATTTAAATACAAATATGTTTCAATAAAATGATTTAACAAAGGTTTTGAAATACACAAACACTTGGTAGTTTCACTATTTATTTTTATCTTATGACAATTGTTTTAGCCTATTAGGCTATTCTCAAAGAGCCGCTAAAAACAAGTAAATAGATTGAATGATTCTTTGTATTTAAGACTAAAATCTTTGTATTTACAAAGAACTATTGGTATTTTAGTTGTTTCAGTTGTATCTCAATTTTTCAGAGGATAAGAATAAATGTTGAGTGTTTGTGTTTTAAAATCTTTGTAGTAATATGTTTCGCCAAGTGTCCAACAATTCTTCAATCAATATCATGAAATGGTTTAATATATTACAACGACAAAACTTTCTCTAGCCTATTGTTCAACAATCCCTAGCGTACCTATTACTAACAAGAAATAATAATAGATCTTGATATTTTTATTTGTCAATTTAATAACAAATAAAGATAACTTGTTTCGTAAATATTAGAATTTGATGATAAAACATAGAAAATTCCATTGAATATGTAATATTAAAGAAGAATATAATAATTCAAACCTATATTATTAAAGCTATTATACAGGGTGTCCCGGGAGGAGAGGGAAATAATTTGAGAAATGGTTCTATAGTGTAAAAGAAGAAAAAAAGTTCATATAAACATATATCCGGAAACGCTTTGTCAGCGAGTTACGGCTAGCGAAAGATTTCGCCCGGGTTTCGGTAAATAAAGACTTTCTGAAATTCTGGGAAGGTAAATTAAGGGGCGAATATTGTTGTTTTTCTTATGGTTTTTAACCTGAAAAATCGAATAAAACAGGTCGCAGAACTGTATCTCCCATAACTTTCATGATATCCGACGTAAAACAGAAAAATCTTTGCCTAAAAACCTATTGTATTGTTTTTAACCAAAATTGGAATTTTTTTTTTATTATTATTGACTTTATTTATGCAATTTTTCTCAGAATTAAATTTTTACAAGTTTTGTTTTTAACTTTTATGCATTTATTAAACATTTAACAAAATTATTGTACTTCTAACCTAAAAAAACGTGTTAAGCATAAGAAACAACAGAATTCGCCCCTTAATTTACCTTCCCAGAATTTCAGAAAGTCTTTATTTACCGAAACCCGGGCGAAATCTTTCGCTAGCCGTAACTCGCTTACAAAGCATTTCCGGATATATGTTTATATGAACTTTTTTTCTTCTTTTACACTATAGAACCATTTCTCAAATTATTTCCCTCTCCTCCCGGGACACCCTGTATATAAAGTAATTCGTATATACAATATATATAAATAATGATATATTATATATACAATATACATGATGTAGGCCTACATGCAAAGTCCGATTAATAAATATGTATAAAGAATCAACTATTATTTTTAGAGCAAGCATCAATCTAAACAACTGTATTCTTAACTATCTAAAATAAATGATCCCTTTGCCGTACTGGTAGAACAAATCTGTAATGTTAACCCAGATTTCCATACTCTTGACACTTACCAATATCTGATTCTACAAGCTCAATTGCCACTAAAATCTTCTTTAATATTCATAAAATAAAAGTATGATATACTGTCTAAATAGTATAAAATATTCTACTACTTGTACTAGTACTAGTAAAATATTCTAATACCAGTAGTTTTCTACTACAGTCAAATTTCCCGCATTTTGCCAAAGTACTCAACAATATTTACGTACTTATAAAGACAAGAGTGTTTAATAGTTAATAAACAAAGAGTGTTTATAGTTAATAGTTAAGAAAGTTCTATAAGTTCAATTTACATATTAAATTATAAGCACGTATAAAATAAATGTAACTTTAAAAGATATAGAATATATATTTGGATACTCACAATCAATTATAGTAATACATTACAAAGAAGTCTAATAATTTAGTCGTCGAGTTCTGAGGTATTGTGAAGTTACTTCTTCCACCTGATGACACCTGGGAATTGAGTGTGTTTCCAAGTTTGTTGGTCATGCCTCATCAGCAGAAAAAATAAAATTCTCGTTTGTCATGACAGAAAAAGAAAAGGTAAAAGGAAATTATGTTTTCCAAAAATAAACCTGTTTTATTTTCTTCACTGCTTTAAAACTACATAAATTATTCCTGATTCATAAACATTAAATATGCCATTTATGGAATATTATTTTTTCTCATTTGTGTGTTCGTCTATGTTGACTATGTCAGAATGTGTTTCGTAGAGACAGTTACAAGTTCCACGTTTAGTTTTTAATACACTTTGTATCACACACACACACACACACACACACACACACACACACACACACACACACACACACACACACACACACACACACACACACTTAATCGCGTTTTACAAGTCTGAAAATACTTAAAACGAACATTTTAAAAATATTTCTTATCAGCTAATTTGTAATGTTCAAACCAGCAATCTCTGCTTATTCGTACATTATTTTTACATGTTATCTTATGCTTTACACTCCACATGCTACATTCCATATGCAATTAGAATGTCCATTGCTTTATATATATATATATATATATATATATATATATATAGAGAGAGAGAGAGAGAGATAGGGGGAGGGGAGAGAGGGGAGAGGGTGGGAGGGAAGGAGGGAGGGAGGGAGAGGGGGAGGGAGAGAGAGAGAGAGAGAGAGAGAGAGAGAGAGAGAGAGAGAGAGAGAGAGAGAGAGAGAGAGAGAGAGAGAGAGATTTGTCGACTGCGACAATACATTAATAAATATTATTTTACCATATGAAAATAAATGTGATATGGATCTCTTAAATAATGAAGGAAAACAAAGAAAACATGAAAACATGCAAAGAAGTTGAGTAGGGAAAATATTATGAAAAGCTAGAAATAAATCAGTTAATATCTAAAGTACGAGTAAATAAGAATGATTACACAGTGACAGCAGGAGACATAAACGCTAGAATAAGTAATGATTCCATTTCACAAGTGATACAGTAATTGTAGGTGGTGAAAACATGTTAACAACAAAAGTGACAACTGCGAAAAGCTGCAGCCTGTAATCAGTTTAGAGTAACAAATACATTTCCCAGAAAGAATGATACAAGTACAAATTAGTAATACAGGGCACCGGTATCTTATTGATTATATTATAGTAAATCGCAGTTAGAGCCAAGGATAACTGACACTCATAGGAATGAACGTTTTTCTACGTATTAATGATTTGTACAAACGAAGATCCACAAATGAACTTTGAAAATCACAAGCAGAAGAAAATATCCTTGCAGAATGATAGAATAATGAACAGGCTATAGTAACAGTAGCTTATACTATAGAAATGCTGATCGCTTAATAGGAAAGAAAGAGATACTGTCCAAACAAATTTATTCCAAAAGAAAGATGGATAGATTTTTATCGGAATTTAGTGTGTGATGCTAGTATAAATGAAGAATTAGAAGATATTGAGAAATCGAAAGTCGATAGCATAGAACTGTAAGAATTGCAAAAAGCATTGCGAAAAATTAAGAAGCGTAAACGTACTGGATAGATATTTTAAACTCAGCAATATTAAAGTATGAAAAGTCGATCTCTAATTAAAACAGAGATAAAGAATTATTAAAACATAGAAACGTAACATTTATTTAATAAACACGTTGGTCAAAATGTGCAATTTTATAAGGGTGACAATTGGCGAAAATGATTTGTGTATTCAAGAAGAAAGAAGACTGATTGGCGTCAGCTTATGCAGTACACAAAATCTAGAGTAGGATAATTAATGAAGGTCTTTGTAATGTGTAAAGCGTTATTTTGTTAAAAGAAATAGCGGATTATCTGGTAGGAAAATTGCATATTCACAATGCTTTTACTTTAAAGCACACTGTTTAAAAGAAAAGAAAATTTAACGTGGACACTAATCTAGAATTTATCGACCATAAGGCTTTTAATGAGGAAAGGAGATAAGCTTTGAACAATAATTGGTAATAGAGGGTTCTCGAAGCATCTTACATTTTATAATGTTTGCTCGGAGGAGTAAAATAGTGATCGACACTAACAAAGAATTAACAAGGGAAATTCTCAATAATCAATTTTTAAGGCATGGTTACAGTTTGTCAGCAGGTATGTTTAATGTGTACATAGATAACCTCATTAAAGAATGGAAAAACTAAGGATACACTGAGGCAGATAGATCAGTCGTAACACGTACCTAAACACAATCAGTTTGTTGGTGATTATGTAGAAAATGAGTCCTTTACAGTGCTCTGTTTATAAACGGTTTCCACTTTGCTCTACAACACGAAATATTTTGTTGAAAACTAAAACCATATAATTTTCTGATAAATATGCCATAAAAACAAACATTTCATAAAAGATACTATTTTATAACTTAAATCACTTTTCCAGTATTTAGGAAGAAAATGTTACGTTGACAGACATTATAAAGAAGATTTGTAAAGTCGTAACAGCTAGAACGCGCTGGAACGGCAACGACAACGACGTTAAAACTATAAACAGAGGTAAACATTTGACGTTAAAATTCACATGTCTGCAATTAATTCAGATCTTACACTTCTAAAATATATTAGTACGATTATATATATTCTAAACTCATCGAGTAACGACACCTTAAGACTAACAATTATTTTGAAAATGATAATAAATTAGTATGATCAGTACGTCCTTCTATAAAATAAATTATTCCTTCTTAAATTTCATCGCAGCTGGACAGTAATAACACCTGACATACCAAGTGTTATGATTAAAATAACTGAAATAATATTAACGAAGTCACATTCTTTAGTGTCATCACATAAAAGTTCTTGAAGTTTTGAAGTAAAAAATCTCATCTATGAGTTCTTGAAAGATCACATTTCGTTCTTGAATGCAGCTGACTAGATTAGTCGGCTATAAAGCAAATATTTTTTGCAATGCCAAAGATCTATAGTAAATGAAGGCGACGCAGTTTTTTCTAATTAATTAATGTTTAGACAACAGGAGCTTAAAACTTTTAGTTGTGGAGCCATAAATATAATAAAAAATATACGACTATTGTGTCAAATATAGCTACTTATCATTCAAAAATTGTAACACATGAGATTTGTAAACAGATGTTTTACGTACTAAAGTCGTCGGAAAATTGTTACAATGCGACGGTCGCACCAGTGATCGTGTTTAAGCAGTAGCACAAAATAACTGAGCACCAGAGAAATCGTTAATTACAACGTTAGTGTTGTAAAATAAACAAAATTACTTTTTACAACAATTCTTCACTTTCACTATTGTGCAACGCATACTAATACCACCAAACAATAAACATCAACCAATTAACACTGTCGCAATAAATAATACAAATCACCAATTACATATATCCGGATACAATGAGTCACAAAATACCATTCTCCAATAACTCACTCTGAAGTTCACAACTCACTATTTGTAATAGACAAGGCTGCTATATTCTTCCCGACGGACACAGAATAATCGACAAGCTTCTGGAAGGCGTAAAAAAGTTAAGAATTTACGGAATTGCGATGTTATCAGATCTTGTAAACGCCGGACGATACCAATGACGTGTATACCACGCATATATCATAGTCATAAGTGTATCATACTTAAAACTTACGCGTGTGTTTTAAGAGTTGATAAGACCATAGAAAATATAAGATTAGTCATGTGCTCAGAAACTTAAATAAGTGTAACATTTTACTATGCTTTCTTAAACAATTATACTGAAACTCGCATAATACACGAGTGCTCTGCTATTTTCAACCAAATAAAAGAGGGATGCAGAAGGGTAAGGTGTGATGTGAAAACCGACCTCGCCGATGAAACAAGAGGTCCTTGAAGGCAGCTGACTTCATTAACCACCTATACAGCGATGACTTTTTGCGATATTTAATGTGTGTAACAAATGAAGGCCACGCCTGTTTTTGCAATTAATGTTAAAAAACGAACATCAAAACCCTTTAGTGATCGAGCCCGTAAAGAAAATATGTGAAAACAATGTGTCAGATACACTGTTATAGCACAGTGAGTATACGCTGTTATATGTTACATACTAACATATAACATTTGTAAACGTATGTTTTATACAGAATTTTTTTAATTTTATGTTTGTCTCTAAACATATTAATATTTGTTAAAGTCAAGTTTTGCAAACAACGGCTGCCATTAAATTATTTTTAATTTTCATGTTTCTTTAAGACACGGATTAGGAGCTCCCGTTTCTTCAAAAGAACAAAATATTACGTTGACATTTATCCTAACTTACTCCTACGAAACAAACGTTTAATCTGCCTCGACAAATAGGATTGTAGTAAGAAGTTGTTTCCTCCGTAATCTTTACCGGTCTTTTTCTAAAACCACTTTGTTTAACATCAGTATATTACATAAAATCACCTACATCAGTTCTGTCATTAAGGTGTTTTGGACCTATACTATAAACGAGTTCAACAACATTGACATAACAAAAGCTACTGTTTCATAAGAAATAGACGTGATCTAAACGTACGCCATCGAAGATAGATATTGTTACAACACAAATAAGCCGCCCCAGTACCAGGGATAAAAAAAAAAGATAATATTAAAAATAAATATACTTCATATCAAATAAAATGATTAAATATAAATAAAATATAAAAACCATGACACCACAAACGACGACATTATCTAACCCAAGTGATTGACCAAACAAACAGGAACCAACAAAGAAGGGAAAAAACCAAAACCAAAGAAGAATAAAGACAATTGAAGGAAGTGAACGAATTCCTACAACTAAATAAAATCAAACTAGACGAGAAGGGGAGAACCGAATTAAAATGAAGCCAATTGAAAATGAAGAAGAAGCAGAAGAAGCAGAAGAATGAAGAGGAAACGAAGTGAAACCAAGAAATAAGAAACACCACATATAAAAGGGAGAAATGGTACACTCAAATATAGAACATTGTGAATGAAACCAATAATTATCCGATAATGGAAATAAATATTATTGTAAATGAAATAATTTATATACCTGTTTTAAACCAAAACAGTAAAGTAATCTAGTAAAGAAAAGTACACTAACCCAAAGATTAGAGTTAGATAGAGTAAAATATATAGAAAAATATCATTAAAACTATGTATAATTTATAATGAAAGAAATAGTGAGAAAGTGAGAAAGAGAAATAAATATAGGGATTACCCACTAGGAAACACTTAATGTAAACAGTTAAAAAGTGCAATAGTGAATGTGTAAATACCCCAAAGTAGTGAGTGTATCAGTGATAAACACCAATTAATTAAAGGTGAAAGTAATAAGTGAAAAAAGATCTTGTAAGTGATAAAAAGATAGTAATAGGTAAGAAAACACTTAGTAAATCAATAATGAACCAATAAATGATTTAAGAGTGAGCTTATGAAAATTATGTACTTAAGGATAATTAGAAATAGTATTTAAGGTAGAGAGAGATAAAGGATATTGTAATGGTACGGATTTGTGAGCCACCCCAGTTTAATTTCATATTAATTCAAATCATCATTTTAAGCACTTTCCAAATTGACAGACTTTCACCTGTAAGGAGCCTCCAGTACAGCAATGCAACATACACACAGTCAGTCAAAACAATTGCCAGACGCATTGCGTAATCACATAGCAGCAGCCTTGTGAAACAGTCTACAGTCTGCTGTGTGTCATCAGAGAGAGTGGTAATAAGCAGCATACAGTGCAGATAAAAATTACATAGTGGCATCGGGTGTAAGATAGGCCTTAGTTAAGAGTATGCCTATCTTTGTAAATACTAAAACTAATATAAAAACTGTATAACGCGCGGCCAACCTAAGCGAGCTAAGTGTTCGAAAATATATGTCGGCCGACAAAACAAAACTAAAAGCTATTTTAAAGTGAACTAAAGTAATAGTGGCGCATCAACTTAATTTGAAATAAGCAATAACAGTACCGCGGTTAAACAGTGAAAAACTAAATCATGGTGTGTTAAACAGTGCATTCACAGCAGAGGTGCAAAACAGCGGAGTTCTTCAGACGTTAAGTATTAACTGAGTTTTAACCAAGATTATTTTACCTTTTTCCCCAGAGTATAATTCAACATAAATAAATATAAATCTAAAATGTACATCAGAGATCTCGAAGTGGGGTTTAAATAGAACGATAAAATCAAAGAACGAATGTGTGTGAGTGTGTAGCCAAAGCACGTATTGGTTCATTGCAGATAGTAAATAGTTGGGGTATACCATAGTTGTAATAAGCTAGTTAATTAAGAAATATTTTATTACTAAATTTGAGTTCACAAATTGTTGCTCATTCTACAAGTATTTGCTCTAAATGTTATGAAAGAGAGACGAAGTAGTTGTTTTGAATAATAAATCAGAGGCAATGTGTTAGCACAAACGGTGTATTTGATCTTTGCCTATATCAAATCCAAATAATCCCTTTTGCAGCTGTTTTCGTCTGAACGACCCTTGGAATAAAACCCTAAGGTAAGAGAATTATAATTTAATTAATTGAGTAGTTTCATTGGCCCCGAACTAGGGACGCGAGTATAGGTTACAACCTATATTCGCCAGACCTAATTAAGCTGCAGAAAGGGTTATTTGAGAGGGAGGACGCTTTGGTAAATTAAATATAAAAAGGGTTAAGTCAATAGTGGATAAGATTAATATTCTTGTGTAACATTATATAAACTTGTATAAAATGGCAGCGAATAATGACGATGCCAATGAAGTAACTAATGTTGACAATTTTGATGAATCGGCCATTATGCATAATATTGAGGTCCACTCGACTCCAGATGGGAGTCAGGACAATAAAATAAAACCAGATATTACAAATGAAATAAATAATACAGATGATTCGGGGATCCAAATAACCCCAAAATTGAATAGGGAAAATAAAATTAATAATGAAGTCAGCTTCACTGACAAAAATGTAGTAGCACAATCTACCCCAACGACAACACGAATTAAACAGTTGTCAATGGAAGATATGTGTAATTTCATGAAAACAATATCTGATAACTTGAGTAGTTTTAACGCGAAATTTGATGAACAGAAGAGTGACTCGGACGCTAAATTCAATATACAGAATAGTAAGTTCCATGAGTTAAAGGGCGATATAAATAATATTGACCAAAAATTTGATAAGCGTTTATGTGAAATGAATACAAAATTTGATGAGCGTTTATGTGAAATGAATAAAAAATTTGATGAGCGTTTATATGATATGAAACAACAGAGTGTTAAGTTAGAAGACAATATTAATAAACGTTTAAATGAGACGAATGAATGTTTCAATACATTTAGAGAACAAATAATAGAGTCAATAGGAGAACAGATTAAAAGTAATAGTAATAATGACAATAAACAAGTAACAAGTGAGAGAAATAATGCTGAAAATGATGATATAATTAAGAATGTGGTATCAGAAAGTGATACGTTGAAAATAGATAGTGAAACAGTAAGTGAGAGTGAGAAAATGATAAGTTGTAATGAAATAATAATCAGTGTTGTTGAATTGGAAAAAGAATGGAAAGAAAGAGTAGATGAATGTGTAGGGCAGAGAGTAAATTTTCCCCTTATTTGTGATGAACCAGAGTGTTCAAAATTGTTAGTATTGGAGGGCAAGAGACCCTTATTAGTGAAAGATTTGAGTTGTTTAATTTTGTTGAATAATTTTGTACCCTCTGCGTGGAATGATAAAAGTATGATATGTTGTTATGATGAGAGAAGTTTAAATGGAGAATTATGTATTGACAAAGAGATAGAATTATATAAACTAATGAGAAATTATAATGAGTTGAAAGAGATGTTAGAGATGAAATACTTACCTGTTAAAATAGAGAATGAAGATTATTTTGATGATACATGTTCAAACAATAATAATTTACCTTATGATGAAAAAATAACTGACTTGATAATGAATATTACTGATGGAGACTTAACCGATGTACTCAATGTTGACTTAGTATATGATTATTATGGTAAAATGAATAAACAGAAATTGTATGGTTACAAAACACAAGATAACCGTATACGGAATGTACATAAAATTCAAAATTGTTATTTGAAACCCCGATTAATTTTTGACGATGGAGGTTGAAATGCATAAACGAACAATTTAAATATGTCAATATATGGTAATGACCTAGCTGAATTTTGATATTGAAGTGTGATACAACTGAATAATTATTGTTGAAGAGTTGTAAATACATGTGTAGTGAAAGTAATTGTATGTATTATAAAATGTTGAATTGTTTGTATGAAATAACATTGTTGTTAAATGTTTCAGAGGTTACACGGAGATATTGGTGTGTGTGTGTGTGTGGTGTGTATTTTGTATTCATGTCAATAAGTGGATTGTAAGTATAAAGTCCATAATACTAATCAGATAGAATAAAATGCTTACAGGTGTGAAAAGAGTGTAATAATAAAAATAATGGTATGGAGATAATAGTATTAAATAGAAATTGTAATTAAAAGAGAAATAATAATTGAAAGGTGAATTAAAATTATATTTGGTTCGAATTGCAAGAAAGAGATTTTGACAAATATGTTAACAAGAAGACTTATAGAAATAAAAATTTTGTAGGATGTATATATGCCAGTGTATGATGTAACCATGAATGCTGAAACTGAGAATGTTTATAACTGTGGTTACTAAACAAGTCTTGCAAACTAGTGTTTATATAAACAGGTGTGGTATGTTGAGACTAATGTCTGTAGTCATGCTTGGTGACAATAACAAAGAATGTTGTAGTCTGCTGAATCAGTATTTGAGTAAAACCTTATTGTGATAGAAAAGAACTGAAATTAAATTTTTTTACAGACTAAATAATAATGAGGCAATTACTGTAACTTTTGAGATTAATTGAATTAATTAAAGTAAATTAAATACAATTAAACTAATTTAGTAATAAAATTAATAGAAACAATGATTTTTAACAATGAACTTAACTTTATTTTCATTTAAATTCAAATTGGAATTATAAATTAAATGCTAATTGATGCCAATAATGATTAAAACATTTATTTAACACTTACAACTGATGGAAAATGTTCAGGATGAGATAGTGTCTGGAAAATAAGATGTGTATATTACTGTCCAAGTAACTTGTATCAATGCTAATCTAGATTTTATATTTTAACTGTAGATTCCCCACCTAAGTGCGGTCATGACCTCACCGGATCATGACCGTGAAAGTAGTCAATTGTGACAAATCATAAATTTTACTTGATATAACCGGCTTGTGGTTTGTTTATTTTGTCAATCCGGTGGTTTGTTATATTTAGTAGGGGGGTTATTTTTTGGGGAATCTACCAAATTTTGGAACAGGTCTATTTTCACCCAGATAGGGGTGGTAGTCCATTAGGGGTGTATAATATAAAAAGAACAGTAGGTTATATGTATACCGAATTTTATTGTAACGCCGAAGCAAGGATGGGGGTGGAATAAAAGAAAAAAATGTCCACCCCTTCCGCATCAGTCCTTGTGAAAGCAACTAGACGCCACAGTCTAGGGGGGGTAATAGTGAGTGTGGATGGGCGGTGACCCAGTTACAGGTCACGAGGGAGATGTGGGTTACGGCGAGGATGAGGCTGAAAAAGGCCAAGAAGCCTCGTGCAGACCACATTAAAATGTAACGGGTATCAGGGGTTAAAGGATTAAAAAAGGGGTATTAAAAAAAAAAAAAAAAAAAATTATAGTAGCCAAGTATAAATGGAGTTAATGTCCTTTTGTGTAATTAAGGTGTTATTTTGGATGGGCAACATTGTATGGGGAATATTATTCATTTTAACTGGAATTTATGTGTATCATTGTAAACCAATATTGTTTTATTAATATTATTCTTTAGGGTCTATAATATAAAATGAGCCAGTACGTTGTCAATGAACCAGTACGGTTAAGAGGAAACAAATCAGATGTGGGATATGGAGTGATGGAAGGCCGTTTGTTGATTTTTTTTATTGAATGTTTTAAAAGTCAGGCGATACTGGGACGGGTATCTGTTCGGTTTTTCGGTGTTGGGATCTCGAATAGAGAAGTCCAGTAAGATCGGATGGGTGCTGTCGCAGTCGCCAGACTAGGGGGGTAAGAACCCATGATTTAGTAGTGTTCAGGGGGGTTGCGGTGCCATGTCCTCACTGATCCTCTTAGGTTTAGGCAATAAGAGTTTGAACGCCCCGGCCTTCAACCTCTTATTGGGGGGGGGGTATTGTAATGGTACGGATTTGTGAGCCACCCCAGTTTAATTTCATATTAATTCAAATCATCATTTTAAGCACTTTCCAAATTGACAGACTTTCACCTGTAAGGAGCCTCCAGTACAGCAATGCAACATACACACAGTCAGTCAAAACAATTGCCAGACGCATTGCGTAATCACATAGCAGCAGCCTTGTGAAACAGTCTACAGTCTGCTGTGTGTCATCAGAGAGAGTGGTAATAAGCAGCATACAGTGCAGATAAAAATTACATAGTGGCCTCGGGTGTAAGATAGGCCTTAGTTAAGAGTAGGCCTATCTTTGTAAATACTAAAACTAATATAAAAACTGTATAACGCGCGGCCAACCTAAGCGAGCTAAGTGTTCGAAAATATATGTCGGCCGACAAAACAAAACTAAAAGCTATTTTAAAGTGAACTAAAGTAATAGTGGCGCATCAACTTAATTTGAAATAAGCAATAACAGTACCGCGGTTAAACAGTGAAAAACTAAATCATGGTGTGTTAAACAGTGCATTCACAGCAGAGGTGCAAAACAGCGGAGTTCTTCAGACGTTAAGTATTAACTGAGTTTTAACCAAGATTATTTTACCTTTTTCCCCAGAGTATAATTCAACATAAATAAATATAAATCTAAAATGTACATCAGAGATCTCGAAGTGGGGTTTAAATAGAACGATAAAATCAAAGAACGAATGTGTGTGAGTGTGTAGCCAAAGCACGTATTGGTTCATTGCAGATAGTAAATAGTTGGGGTATACCATAGTTGTAATAAGCTAGTTAATTAAGAAATATTTTATTACTAAATTTGAGTTCACAAATTGTTGCTCATTCTACAAGTATTTGCTCTAAATGTTATGAAAGAGAGACGAAGTAGTTGTTTTGAATAATAAATCAGAGGCAATGTGTTAGCACAAACGGTGTATTTGATCTTTGCCTATATCAAATCCAAATAATCCCTTTTGCAGCTGTTTTCGTCTGAAAGACTTTGGAATAACAACCCGAAGGTAAGAGATAAATATAATTATACTTTTGTAATTAATTCGTAGAGTTACAATATGATGTTGTTTAGGGGAGAAAGCCCATGTAAAATGAACAGTTTGTGTTAACATGGAATGGAGAAAGGGATTATTATTAAGAATTTAAGTATATAATTAATAAACACCCTATGTTATAAGGGAAAATAAATTAAATAAGTTTGAAGGAAGTGATGAAGTTTCTCACTCAAGATAATAGTAAAAGAATGAAATGTATGTTAAACCAACAGTAACTAATAAATTGTAAAGAATTGTTCGTTTTAATGTTATGAATAGGATATGGCTGAAAGAAGCTTACAGTCCATAGGCCTAATTGTTATATTTTAAGTATTAAGATATAGAAAATAATCTTGACATGTAATCAGAACAAAAACAAATTCGAGACACAACAACCACTAAACAAATCAATTGTAACAACAGGACAAAACGCTTTGTAATAAAATGAAATATAATTAGAATATAATAAGTAAAAATAATCAATGACTACTTAGGCCTAGGAAGTGCCTAACTGTCAAAACCAATAATAACAAATTGTATAAAATCCACTAGGAAATTTACAAATATAAGGCAAGTAACTAGCCAAAAATAATGTATAAATCATTTTAAAAGAAAAATGTTTCAATAAGAGTTTAAATTAAAAGAAATATGTAATTATCAGATGTCAGCATAAGTAGACAAAAGTTAATATCTAATAGAACATGACCTTATGAGGTATTGTTTTAATCTTTGAAAGGAAATAAATACAATAGTGATAATATTTAATACCCAGAAGGGAAGACAGAAGAATAAAATCAATCAGAATATATATAATAAATTTTAAATAAAAATTTCAAATATAATAACAATGCTTTTAATCGAGGCCTTAACCAATCAAAGGGTTTCAGTTACCATAGAAACGGGCCGTTGTTGGTTACTAATTTTCCGTTAAATTTACTTAGTTGGAAAAATGACGCTTGGGTAGTAGGGACGTAAGATTTTGTGTGACCGAAATTTCATTTTAAAAAGTTTAAAAAACATTCAGAAGTCAACAACATGAACCAGTGACAAGGAGATGAAGAGTTTAAAAGATTAACACATGTCCAGGAACCAAATAAACGAAAATTAAATAGCAGAAATTCCCAAGACAATTTAGAAGAAGACGCCAGCAGCCTAAATCACCCCAAAGTTGATGAAATTTCCATTACCCCAGAACAATGACCTATCACAACCTTCTAAACTGATAAGTATCATTTAAATACAATAATCCCAGGAATAAAAGCACTTTATATATTTCTCACATCAATACAAAATTCTCACTATGAAATCAAAATAATTTTCTTTCAAGGATTGAATAACGTAATCTTACGTAAAGAAATTGTTAACTAAGAAATAACCTCGCACTAATTTGCGAAATTTGTAACAACTATTACTACACTGCCGAACAATTTGTAAACACACTTTATACCATTTAAGTACGGATAAGGTACGGTAGTGTACTTTTTTAATGTAACCATATTTTATGCTTTCTTTATAATCCAAAGAACTCCAGATTTTGAACCAGTCAATACATAGTGTACAAACAGAGGCCATGTCGGCATCAGAATAACTCGTTTCAAATCTAATTTCGTCAGCCGTGAGATTTGTGTTTCATGTTTTATGCCGGAGCAATTTTATTAAAAACTAACTTATAATATTATTGTCACATTGATTAATGACCAAACCATAATTGAAGATACAGTATAGATTGTTACCATTGTTTCATTTTATAGGACGTTGTATAATATATGTGTGTGTTAGCGATTTCACTGAGCAGACAACTAGCGCTCTTGCCATATGGGCAATACAGTAAGCTGTACAGAGACGGGAATCATTCGAACGCTCCAGCTGTCAACGCTGATAACACCAATCTAACTTGTTAATTCACAAATTTAATTGTTTTAAAACAAACAATTTGGCGCCACCCGGGATTCGCAACCCCTATGAAATTACAGGTAGGTTGTACTGATAATTGTGACAACGCTACGGACTTCGGTAGCAACAACCATTAATGTAACGACAGGTGTGAGACGAACACACCACACTAACACTTTCTACACATAAAAACAGGTGTACACATTTTACAGATACGACCGAGTCATCCCGTTCGTTACAATATATAAATACAGGTTTCCAGACGCAACGTGAACTTGAACCACTCAATGATTGGAGGAAGCTAACCGTCACGTCATATAACGTTATATTTTCCTTTAAAAAAATGCCTGAAAGAAACGCGTTGAAATAAAACGTTACAACTGGCCCAGTTTTCGATTTAGACCTATAATTTATATTGTTACGTCGGTCTAACTGATCGTCGTATGGTACAGTGGAAAACAAAGTACAAGACACCAATTAAGTCACTAATCACCAGCTTTAATTATCACAATAAAACAGTTTCTAATCAACAAAATAGTCTCTTACAATAAATCAAATAAAAATTGTTCACACGTAATAAAACGTCAACTAATACAGTATAAAACACAATTGTATTACAATTGTCCGCGCAATTTTAAACACATAACACTTCGCCACGATATTACAAACCGCACTAATAATCACTTGAACGCACAGAGTAATCGCCGACAATAACTCGCAACTCAAACTGACTGACCATCGCTGAGTACTTGTATTTATACCCCGCCGAAATACGGGAATGTTCCATACTGCGCGTCAAGAATGCTACTAGAAAATGCCAGAACATAATTGGTTGCAGCCTTACACACAGCAGGCGCGGACCGGTGAGTCCGCAACGCATGTTGAGAATCACGTACGCGCACAACATTACAGCCGGATTCCACTGGATTGTTCGAGAAACAGTAGATTGTTCTGTAATGTCGTAACATTATATTACTTTGAAAGCTAATATGTTATGCGCTTTCGCTTTTTTGGCGTGTGTGTGCGTGTGAGTGACAAGGAATTTTAAAACACTGTGACGCATTACCATAGGCGATGCTACCTATTCTACCGTGGCAGAGACGACAGTGAACGTTGTTTACCAACGGTAGTACAATGCAATTAACTATTAATTTTTCTTCGTAGAACGTACGTAGAATATCTGGAGATATTAGATGATCTGAGCACAGGACGAGATAAAATAGTTAGTATATAAACAAAAATATATAAAATTACAAGTCGTGAAATTATCAGAAATTCGGAAAAAGGGGAGGACTATCTAGAATTAGTACACACTGTGCTATGTATAAAGAAACTTTTCATAAAAGGTCTGATGGTGGTGAAAGTGACTACTAAAGAAAAGATAAGCAAACCATTGTAACAGTATCAGGATAAAATTATCCAAATTTACTATTCTAACATAAATTAGAAGTTATGTGAGCGAACAAATTATACGTGTATGCAACGGAAACAAAGTATATAATAGTCAAAACGACTAATGTAGAAATATTAGAAATAAGTAGGAAAACAAATGAGATATCTTGGATTTGGCAGGTAATCTCTTGTAGAGCCTTGCAATACCGCAAGGTTATATGCCTGAAGTTTATAAAAATGAGAACATTAAATGAATATGCGCAAACCAAAATTTAATTCTATAAATTAAGATTATACTAAGATTATTCTATACATTGGTAACAAAAACATGTCTATAGACTAGAAAGTAAGTGACTGTTAAGAAAAGATCATTGATAAATAAATTTAACACAAATTAGTAAAGACAAAGACGCAATAAATTTTAACAGGAGGAGGTATAAAGTTGTTAAATAAGATACAAGATTACAAGAGGTTAATACACATGTAAAAAATCAAATTGAGTAAAAGTGAATAGCTAAGTAAAGTTGGCAAACTGTTAATAAGCTACGGTGATATGCAATTCAAAGTGTATATATCAGAACTTTTAAAGCTATCAAAAGTTTATCCAACATAAATTTCGAGAAAGAGACTATTAATATTAAACGCACGTATATGCTACATTTCCGCTGCAGTTTCCCTTTAGTTTTTCTTCTCTTCAAGTATTCTATTGAAACTGGTAACACATAATATGCCAATCACAGCCAACGATATCAATGATTTACCTCCTTCTTCTCTTTTCTTTCTTTTCTACCTCTTCCAATCGAGAGAAAAAAAAGAAAGAAAACGAGATGTGTCGTAGTGTCTGAAAAATCATTATTCAATCTGTTGCACCGTGTCCAGCGGTAATGAGACTAATTGCTTAAGAAATGAGTGTTTCCTAAACATGTGTAGGCCTAACCTAGCAATACTGAGATATTCTAGGTACTTCACTTTAGTAATAATTTAAAGTAATACTTTAGTAATACTTTGATGATACACGTTAATTTGCAAAAAATACGTTAATTATTGGAACTAGCGTATTTCCTTAATCATGATATTATATTCAGAACGAGAAAAATCTCGCACAGCGTTAAGTCAAAGGAATTGATCTGTAGTCCAGCGTGCATGTGAAGAACGAGGTCGTGCGTGTTACACTAAATACTTTTGAATATATGTATTTTGTTTATTTACCTCTACAACTATCTTCGCACAATGTTAAAAAAGAAAAACGTAATCGCAATAATAAAGCAGCAATAGAATATGAATACAAATTGTAAAATTTATAAAATTGTTATTCGTTTCATCTTAATTATATAACTAACAGCGACCATAGTAGTCCGTTAAGCTAAAAGCAGAGTATTGCCTGGATACCGTTTGACCGCTCAACTTCTTACTTCGATTACTGAATACACAATCTGCTATATGCAAACGGCTCACTAGAGTTCCAAGAGTACCACTTTGATAGTATTACTGATTTCTTGTTTAAAAGCGACGTAGGTTCTTACATTTGTAAACATATGAAAAATGTTTGATGAATGAAGTACGCCTTTTAAAGAATAAAGAATTAAGACACATTTGTTTGTTCAAATACCAGGGAACAAACAACTGAAGAGAAAAATTAAAGTTTATTGAACACAAATGGAAATTCATTTGTTATATTATTGAAGGCGAGAATTATATCTTATGTCTTATATTTCTGTTATTACAGAAATTATTTAAATATCAAAAGATAGATGAACAGCACTTCAATTTACATGTTCAAAGTAGTGTCGTTGTGAACTAAACAGCATTTAGTCCTACTGATAGTGCATCTGGTACATATTAAGTAGGCGAACATGATGCTTGAAACGTTATTTAATAGCATGTGGTACTATAAATATGTAACTGACTGTCATGCGATTTCGGAATAATTATACGTACATTTAAAATGTTTACCATATGCTATACATATATTCAATACTGTAAAACGCGGTGCTACATATATTGTATCCAAATCGTATCGTTCACAAAATGTAATTTTAATTGTCGTCATACTGTTTTCAAACGGGTCCATTTTTATTCCAGTGGTGCGATACAAATTGCTTTATAATCAGTTTTACTTTGTTACTAGGTTAAAATACTATAAATCTTATTTGCTTGTCCAAAAATTTACTCCTAATTTGTGTGTTAAACAATTATATTTCGCAAGCGCACATACGCGCACGTTCGTGCGCGCTCACACAGATACGCAAACACACGAAAATACATACAGAGTTACTGTCCTTAAATGCGTTCCTTTAGCTATATGTTATGATAAATACAATTTTTAAGAATGCGCCAATTCATTTTAGACATGATTTTACAAAACGTTTGTGATTTCTTAACAATGTGTACTAGACCTATTAAGACTTGTTTGTAAAATAAGTATATATTACAGTTATCAAATAAAGATAATAGTAGTAGCAGTGGTGGTAGTAGTAGTAGTAGTAGTAGTAGTAGTAGTAGTAGTAGTAGTAGTAGTGGTGGTGGTAGTAGTAGTTGTTGTAGTAGTAGTAGGAACAAGGCATAATTTTTCTAATCTTAAATAAATTATACTTGTAATTAAATTATTTATTATGTGCATATGTCAGAATTTGTTATGTAATGTGTTTGAACTGGACACTTTTGTCATAGAAATCCAAGGTGTGTCAAATGCTGTGGAAGTTGTCAGAAACGTCTGTGCTAGAAAAACCAAAGATAACAACGTAAGACGTAAAAAGTGCATTAAAAATCTTCTGACAAAGCACAAAGGTTTCAAAATATATCAACAGCTGTATCAGAAATACTCCCCAAACATCATTATATCGACATGATGACAGTAGTATTATCAGATCAAAGAAACACTGCGTAGGCTACACCACAGGTCGGCACAGCTTGACATACTTACGCACAGATCATTAAACGACAACCGCAGCACCATCCTGTCTATTACACTGTACAACTGAATCGTCAGCACAACAACCAGATATACTGATCAGGATAGAACAAATTATGGGAAACTTCATGGAAAGAATAGGAAAAATTGTATTCTCTCAACATTGCTCAGTAAAATATACTAATTGCAGAACTTTGAAAATTAGCTATATTAAACTCTAATGGCTTGTGCTCAGATGTACATGATGTCGAAACATTTTACAGCACACGACATAGTGGTCATGCTTGTGTCAGAAGCAAATTTTACTACAAGAAGTTACACTAAAATACGTAACCATACATTCTACCGCAGTAACCGCCGCCGCCGTGGGAGCAAAGCAGTTGGCTGAATAGAACTGGCAATTGAAAACACCGTAAACCAAACCATCATAAAACTGAAACATGTTAAACAGCATATTTACAAGCAGTGAACGGCATTACCAAAGAGAGCAATAAGAGCATTACCCTGGGACATTAAGTATCTCTGCCATCACAAAAATGTATCTAGAACACCGTAATTGAGGTTCCAGGGTTACAGATACCCTACTAAGGGCGGAGAGCTTGCTGCCACAATCCAATCAAATAGGCGAACTTTTGATGCCTTTCAACTGGAGAATCAACGTATTGGTCAATAGATATAATCAGAAAGCCCCACAGTTTAGATTCTGCATGAAAAAAAGGTTAGACTTAAAGAAAATTAAGGCTTATGCTTATCTTCAGATCAGCTCCAATAATAGCGAACCAACACTGTTTTTCGGTTCAACACACGTCTTTTATCTACTTTTAATACCAAATGTTTCGCTCAATGGCTCCACTGTGACAGAGCACAAAATCCTGACCCTCCCTTATTTATACAGAAAGCCCCGCCCCACAACGTTATAAACAAGCCCATAATCAGATAACATATCACCGTCGAATGTCCCATAAAAGCTATAATAAATTATTATTTTTAAAATTAAAACATAATACACACAAGACACAATTAATCACAATAACATTGTACCATTTATACAATACTATTATTTTATTTTATTTATTACGATTATCATATTACCTTATTTAAGGAGTGAGGAGTTTCCAAACTTCCAGCAACTTACACCTATCGTCTCTGTTAAAGTTATTCTTAATTTTGTAAATTTTTGTACCCTCACTTTCACCCGCGGAAAATAGTTCTGAATCTTCGCGTTAACCGCTGTTTCTTCAAAATATATAAGATGTTTAGTTTCCGCTGTTGCTAGTTTCTCAGTATCTCCTTTCTTTGTGTGCTTCCTCGTGTGTCTTGCGCTCTCGTTATTACCTGTCTCCGCGTTTCGCCTACGCACACATCACCACAACTTCATAGGACTTTGTACACGCCAGGAGTTGAAAGAGGTATTTTGTCTTTCGTCGACGGTAAAATTTGGCTTATCATTAGCAATATTTTCTAATCGGCTTAAAAATTGGCTGAATCTTATGTTTGCTTAAAGTCCGGCCTATTTCGTCAGTAGTCCCACGTATATACGTCAAGTAAGCGCGTCGACTTTCTATTCAGCTTGCGTCCGTGCAGGGCCGAACTTAATATTTTTCAGGAGATTTATTAATATTTTTGCATAACTGATTTAAAAAGAAAGTATTATATAGACCTAATGAATTCTTGAGCACGGACGTTGTAATATAGTAGTGGAGTTATTTAAAAATTACTAATTGTGTTACATTGTTTCCTCGGTGGTATCCAATTAACAATGAATAATTTAAAACATTGGCATTGAAGTGCAGGGTGCAATTGGCTTTCTATTTATAAGGTCCGTTATTTTGAAACACGGAAAACACGTTGCTACATTTAGCCTAATTTTCTCGCTAAATGTAATAGTGTAACATTGTAAATGTAACAATTTTCTCGCTCGTTGGTGATCATTAAACTGAGTCACATACATTCACCGGCAACTAAGAAATGAAACAAAATATATGTAATAGACCAAACTGTGAATATGTTGGAAAAACTATTTTTAATAAGACGCAATAAATTGCAATTTAAACGGTTAGATTGGTTTTAAGAAAATGTAAAAGTTAACATTAACGTTAAGCTTTTTAATTGTATAAATTTATAAATAGAAATTTTCAATCAACCTCCAACTTCTGCAGAATATGGGACCTCTTCATTTGCCGTATCTCACAACAGGTTAGTTACGTGCTTTGGTGGGATCTCCAAACTACCCATAAACCTATCTTGTATGTGAAATTTGCGTTTATATGATGCCATTTTTGTAAATGTGTGTATAGCGTAGCGTGTATTATATATACTACAACACTTTAACGAGTTAATGTGTTAGCCCCACGTTCTTGGAAGCCAAATCTATACAACATACAATACATTAAATTCGTGTGTGTGTGTGTGTGTGTGTGTGTGTGTGTGTGTGTGTGTGTGTATATGATGATAGGTGTAATCGTAATAATAATAACAGTATGTGATTTGGTTTAAAATCATTTAAATATTTATTAAATAAAAATTCTTATTTTTTGTTGCGAATTAAAATCATTATTATTTGTATGTGTATGTACTCTTAACACATCTACTTATTACATATAATCGATATTCATATTACACATAGACATATTATACAACCTTATATTCTAATACATCTTTATAATTATCTAATATTGCTCTCAGCTTGCTCATTAGAATGATACTGATTAGATAATCTAATTTCTCTAATGATCTAACCTCTTTGAATTTACTGCATATTGAAATATAACTTTTATTTCATATTTATAACGTATCTATTTATGCCCCACTTTGGTAGCGTCAATTATGCAAGATGCCGTTCTTTCTCACAATATAAAATAATTTGATGTTTATAAAGTTTTATTAATGGTTCTGGATTTTAAGGTTGTTGTTTAATTGTTGAGCGCCAATTCTGAATGGTTACAGAATAATTTATAATTAGTTTAGTTAAGGTTAAAGTCACTTGATGTGTACACACTCCCTGTAAGTTGCAGAAAATCTGTAAAGTAAACAATGGTGCTGTGTAACACTGATTCACAAAATATTTAATAATGGTGATGAAACTCCGTCTTGTAGTCGTACTGTGGTAATTAGACGCCGTTGACCTACCAGTTTTCGTATCTTCTGTTAAATAAATACAGGGAATAGCTGAATTGAATTGTAATTCTAATTACTCAAATTTTTTGTATAATACTGTAAAATTTCCCTTCCTTATGGTATTTATGTTAACCCTTAAGTTTGTTTAAAAATGCAACATTGGTAAGCATTCATTTAATACTGGTAATTAAATTAAGGTTCTTGAAAGGTGAAGAGCTGTTCAGGTGATCGTTTCCTTATTGATGTAAGGTAGTGTTGTCCTGAAAGTACATTGCCGGTTCACAAATTTAACTCTGTTTAACTCATTGAGATATTTGAATTTTCGTGCCAATAAATTACCATAATAATTGCTGCCAACATAACCTGTGAAGGTGTACTATTACGAGTTTCAAATAAGGCAAGACGGTGGCTAATACTAATAATAATAGTTCAAACACAATTATTATCCCTTAACATTCTTTTATTTTCATTTTTTTTTTATATTCATAGTAACTTTCTTCGAACTTCAATAACAAAAAAAAATCATAATTTAAACTGATTGACCCGGCTGAGAGACAATCTCTGGGTTCAACGTTGGTAACATTAGCTCTGCTACTTAACGTTAAAATGGCATTCCGTAGTTTTACAATTATTAATTTATAAGGTTCTTTTGACCATGATATAGTATTGAAATTGTCTTCTTAGAAGAACAAAACATCACAAAGGATTAATAGCTGTACAATTATTCACTTAAATCTATGTTTTGGTTGATTTTTTTGGTAATTATTCGGTACATTTCGTTAAAATAGACGCTTTCAAGTGTCATTTTCCGGGGTTTGAGATTATAATAAATTGTTTTACACAAGTATGTCCAAGGGCTCGGAATTGATTAATTCTTTATAATTAATATTATTCCCTTATATGTGCTCTAATAAACAATTCATTAATGCCATTGCTCAGCATTTTCTGAGACGAACAATTTGGTTCCCCACACCATAGGGTTTTGATTATTATTAACAAAATAAAATTCCTAATATTTATCTTATTTTCTATTTACGTATAAAATTGTTTATTTTACTTATTGATCTAATTAATTTTTAATAAACATCGTTACTTACTTACTAATAATTGAGTATAACTCGTTCACAATTATTAATGGATTTGTACTTCTATAAAATTCATATTTGGCTGATTAGGCCTAACTCCACCTGGGTTACAAAAATCTTAATTATACTTACTCTATTAATATTACTTCATTTTACGGTGATATTATTATTCACACTTGTTATTTACAACTTCCTATCTCTTTTACAATAATACACATGACAGAAATTAATACTTATTTCTTATAAACAATATAAATCACTGGTCTAGGCATAATGGCCTACCCTAGTTTGAACATTTTTTCTTTCAGTGTTAATGAGAAGAATGATCCGTCACGTGAGGACCAAAAAAGTTATGTTGAGATTCGGTCGAGTGGACCAAATCAAAATGTGTTGAATGTCGGCACGTGTTCTCTAAGATTTTTTCCATCAGAAGGAATGAAGCTTGGTTTGTTATCGCCAGGATGCGGAATGATAAAGATAGTGGACTGTATTAATACATTTATTAAGTTCCTTTTTGACACTTAACTCTGAGCGCTGAGGTTGGCTATGTCTGGTTGAGCTTTAAGTCATAAATGAACGTGTCGCTAAGAATGCTAAATGGTAGATGAGGCGCAAATGTGCGGCACTCAAAACTACATCAAGAAATGTTAAGGCCTAAGGCCTATACGAATGTCGTAGATTGTCGTCAGACTTGAGGCGCGAGTACGCGGCACTCAAATTACATGAAATCGAGAAATTAACAGTGTATCGCTAATCGGTGCAAGTATGCAAGAAATGTTGTGGCCTAAAGCCGACATTAATTGTCTGACGACAAGAAAAGTGAAAAGACAGAACGAGACAGCAAACGTTGTGTCTGCTGCCCGCCGACGCTCGGTCAACTGTAACGTTGAACGTTGTATAAACATGATAGCGCAATATCAGAAAGCACAGATTAGCCAACCTCTGAATGCGAAAATGACCACATTACTGTCCATAACTGCCCGCAAAAAATCAAAAGATTTTTTAATACTTAATACAATAATAATATAATAATAACTTATTGGAAGAAAATACAGTGTTCTTGATAATAAAGGTCAATCTCAGTAGGCTGCATTGAACCTTGAGTTGTAATATTAGATAACAGTTATGACATTAACTGCTTAGCGATAAGCTTGAGTGATGATAAGAGTTAAACAGGCCAAGGTTGGCGTGCAACTTGATTTGTGCATGAGTATAAATGCAAAAGTTAGCAATGTATTGCCAATATATATTGTATGTATACAATACTGAACGATATGAGACATGAAAATACATAATTTGACAATGTTTAATGATGAATAATCGGTGACTCATCACATGATGGCTCGATAAATTGTAACATTTATGCAAGTCATAGTGGTTAGTTTGAACCAGTTAAGGCCAGTAGACCTATACAAGTAGTATTGAACACAATGAACAAACAAAATTATTATAAAATTATACATGTAAAGACATAAATTTAGCATGACGCCATATAGTCTGCACGATGCATGCTATACCTGAAGTTTCAGGAATATACAATAAATTGTTATGTGAAAACAAGCTATACATAGTTGACTGATTCCAAGCAAAAATTGTAATGACATGTATGTCATAATTAAAGCATGAATAATAATTGTGCAATGCGTGAACACAAAATGCAAAATACAATATAAAAATAAAAATATAGGCATGGCGTGGTTATAGACAGTAGATGCGAAAAACAATGTGTTTTACATAAATACAAGTTATATAATAAATACAATAGAAATCAGTTTAGTTAATTACAAATATGAATAAGGCACAATAGCATAATTGACAAGTACAACAATGTGGTTATACAAATGTAATACATGGTTTGTACAGCTGCAGACCATGCGAATTTTATAACAAAATTTTTACATAAAAATAATAGTAAGCAAAAACATGAAGCATAAATCAAATGTTGCATACACGAAAATAGAAAAATAATTAAAGCCTTGCATATTAAATAACTGACACTTGCTTGAGTAAAACAAACAGTTTCTGAATTAAAAATGTACGAATTAAAGCTTACGCTAAAAACAAAGGTGCTTATAACTAACAAAATCTTCTTAGAACATCTGATTTATGCGCGTTTGACAAGGGACAAGGGATATACAAGGGAAAATAAACTCGTTTTTTTTACTGTTCGTCCCTAGTAGGGACCAAACATAATTTATGGATTGGTCTGCGATAGGTGCCAGTAGGCGTGCGAACGTCAACTACTCTAATTAAGTTGTCTGTTCCGGGAAATGTGGCGGTAATTACACCAAATGTCCATGCTAATGGAGGTAAGTTATCCTCAATCAGTAAAACCAAGTCACCAATGGAAACATTATCCTTGGCGAATTTCCATTTGTGACGTTGTTGTAATTGATGTAAATAATCGCGAGACCAAGCCTTCCAAATGACTTGGACAAACTTCTGGAGAAGTTGCCAACGTCCAAGACGAGAGATGGGAACGTGAGATAAGTCTGGGTCAGGTATCGCCGTTAATGGTGCGCAAATCAAAAAATGGCCAGGTGTAAGTGGTACCTTAAGGCCAGTTAACCAGTTAAGGCCAGTAGACCCACACAAGCAGAATTGAATACAATGAGCAAACAAAATTATTATAAATTGTACATCTAAAGACAAATTTAGCATGGCGCCATATAGTTTGAACGATGCATGCTATCCTGAGTATCAGGAATATACAATAAATTGTTATGTGAAAACAAGTTATACATAGTTGACTGATTGCAAGCAAAAATTGTAATGACATGTTTGTCATAATTAGCATGAATGATAATTGTGCAATGCGTGATCACAGAATGTAAAATATAATATAAAATAAAAAAATAAAAATAAAAATAGTCGTGGCGTGGTTATAGACAGTAAATGCGAAAAACAACGTGTTTTACATAAATACAAGTTATATAATAAATACAATAGAAATCAGTTTAATTACTTACAAATATGAATAAGGCACAATAGCATAAGTGACAAGTACAACAATGTGGTTATACAAATGTAAGACATGAGTTGAACAATTGCGAAAAATACATTCATAGAATAATAAAATCATACATATTGACAAATGTGCAAAAAAATGCATACATGGTTGTATAACTGCATACCATGCGAATATTATGTAAAACATTTTATATAAAGCAATACCACCAATAACATGACACATACCCAATACCACTATCAAAATGTAAATGTGTAGGACATAATATCCCTCACAAATTGTTAACATATAAATACAAAAATAGCAAAGTATACCTCCATGAAACTATGATAAGTACAGACATAATAGGACAGTGCATGGTTGTAAATTACAAATCACATGCAAATTTAGTATAAAAACACGCAATGATGCAAAATTAACATTAAAATGTTGTGATGATACATATCACAATTAAGTTGACCAAATGGTCGTACAATGAAGTAATGAAAGCCAGTGGCCAAGTAAACTAGCATTGTGCTAAATAATTATAGTAACCTTGTTCAAGCCTCGTCCCGGGCTGGCAACAAGCATAGCTTATGAACGGGTCTCCGTAAAATACCCGTAGGCGTGCGAATGTCTACAACTCTAATTAAGTTGTCTGGGCCGGGAAATGTGGCGGTAATTGCCCCAAATTTCCATGATAATGGAGGTAAGTTATCCTCCATCAATAAAACCAGGTCACCAATGGAAACATTATCCTTGGCGAATTTCCACTTGTGACGTTGTTGTAATTGATGTAAATAATCGCGAGACCAAGCCTTCCAAATGACTTGGACAAACTTCTGGAGAAGTTGCCAACGTCCAAGACGAGAGATGGGAACGTGAGATAAGTCTGGGTCAGGTATCGCCGTTAATGGTGCGCAAATCAAAAAATGGCCAGGTGTAAGTGGTACCGGATCATTTACATCCGATGAAACGGGGAATAATGGACGTGAGTTTAGACTTGCCTCTATCTGAGACAAAACTGTCGTAAACTCCTCGAAGGTGAGTATAGACTTGCCTACCACGCGGCGCAAATGATACTTTAAACTCTTTATACCGCTTTCCCAAAGACCACCAAAATGGGGTGATGAGGGCGGAATAAATGACCATGAAATACCCTGAGAGGTCGTAAAGGATTTGATTGATGAGGTGGCATCCTTATTATGCCAAAGATTGTAAAGGTCATGTAAAACGTTGCGGGCCAACCTAAAGTTCGTGCCATTATCAGAATATAACCGGCTTGGTATGCCCCTACGGGACATAAACCGACGTAAGGCAGCTATAAACGCGTTGGCTGTAAGGTTGGAAACCAATTCCAAATGAATGGCCCTGGTTGCTAAGCAGATGAACAAAGACACGTACGATTTTGAGAGAGTCCTAGATTTCTGCCCGCCATGACGAATCATGAAGGGACCACCATAATCAACTGCGCAGAGTAGAAACGGCCGCGAAGGAGTGACTCTAGGAGATGGTAAAATACCAAGCCTCTGAACCTGTTGGTTGGCACTAAACCTGAGGCACTTGACGCATCTACGAATGATGGAGCGAATGACTATCTTGGCGTTAATAATCCACCAACGTTGACGAAGTGAGTGATGCACAAGTTGAGCACCAGCGTGAAGTAGACGAATGTGTTCGCGTTCAACAATAAGGCGAGTAATATGAGCCGATGGATGCAAGACAATAGGATGCTTATTGTCATAAGGTAGTTGCGACTGCTGTAAGCGCCCGCCGACGCGTATTACGCCAGACTCATCAAGAAACGGGTCCAGAGAAGACAACTTACTCCTAATAGAGACAGAAGACCCATTACGAAGACAATTAATCTCGGCAGCTAAGTGGATCGACTGACATTGTTTTATGAAAAAATTAAGAGTGTAATGAATTTCAACGGGGGTAAGAGCACCCGAAATTTTCTCAGCCCTGGAGAGTCTAATATTTTTGATAAATCGAAAGCAGTAAGCGTATACGCGTGTCAGACGGTGCAACGAAGAAAAGTCCTTAAGAGATTAATAGCCAGGGTAGACATTAGAGAGAGTTTGGGGGTTTGTTTTTCCTCCGCAGTGAATTCAGAAGACGACAGATTAGAAGGTAAAAAGGGTGGAAAAAGATTGGACTCGGAAGATTGAGACAAAGAGGCGGGACCATGCCACCAAAGCGAACAATCGCGCAAAACGTCGGGGTGAGATCCCCTAGAAATAATGTCAGCAGGATTATGTTGTAAATTGATGTAATGCCATGTGTAGGCTACAGCAAGACGCTGAATCCCGGCAACACGATTAGCGACGTAGGTTTTCCACCTCGAAGACTGGGCATGAATCCAGTAAAGGGACACCATAGAGTCAGAATATAGATGAACACTATTAATAAAGGAATGAAGAGCAGGGACCACCTTGAATACGAGTCGCGATAACAACAAGCAAGCGCAGAGTTCAATGCGAGGTAATGAGACCTGTCGTAGGGGGGCTACGCGAGATTTAGAACACAGAAGGTGACAAGAGGCCGATGAATCTTGATAAATGACTCTAATGTAAACACAACACAACACCCATAACCCTTTTCAGAAGCATCCGAAAACCCATGTAATTCAACTATCCTTGCCTTAGACTTGCAACGAATAGAACGTGGGACAATAATTTTACTGATCAGACATAATTTATCGCATAATGAATGCCAATGCAAGCGTAATTGCCCGGAGATTGGCTCATCCCAACAGAGATTGCACAGCCAGAGTTGCTGCATAAGCTGTTTGTACAGGAAAACAATGGGACCGACGAGTCCGATTGGATCGTATATGCCTGCGATAATCGATAGGATTTTCCTCTTGGAGATGCTTGATTCAACGGGGAATGATTTGATGTCAAACAAAAATGAATCGGTAGTGTTATTCCAGAGAATGCCCAAGGTAGGCACATTACCCTGTTTGTTTAAAGGGAGTGATAAATTGTCATGATTTGCGACCACCTTGGGTTCATTTGATGCCCATTTATGCAGCGTGAGACCGTATTGACTCAAAAACGTACCTAAATCAGATTTCAACTTGGTCAGATCAGAAATGGTGTCTGCACCGGTTAGCAAATCGTCGACATAGAAATCATTGGTTATAGCTGACGCTGCGTCAGGAAAAGAAGCTTCATGATCCTTACCAATTTGATTAAGACAGCGAGTAGCCAAAAACGAAGCACTAGCAGTGCCGTAGGTTACAGTTCGCAATACAAAGTGTTTAAACTGTTCGAGGGGAGAGTCACGCCACAGAATACGTTGATAATGACAATCCTTCTCAGCTACCAGAATTTGTCGATACATCTTCTCGATGTCGGCGATGAGAACATAGTTATGCATACGAAATCGCAAAAGAATAGAAAAAAGGTCTTGTTGGACTTTCGGGCCTACCAACAAAATGTCATTGAGAGAAAGGCCATTGGTAGTTTTTGACGAACCGTCAAAAACGACGCGCAGTTTTTTCGTAGAACTAGAATGCTTAAAGACCGCATGGTGTGGCAGATAGTAGGTATTTGAAACCCCAGAATTGATAGAGCAATTGTCGATAAGCGTCATGTGGCCAAGATCCTTATACTCCTGAATAAAGTTTGCGTATTCGCGCGCAAGCTTAGAATCACGCATGAACCGGCGTTCCAAACTCAAGAATCTTGATTCAGCGTCGGCATAGGACTCACCAAACTGGGGATGGTCAGACTTAAATGGTAGCGAAACAACGAACCTACCCTCTTGATTGCAATGAGTAGACCTAACGAAATGCTTCTTACAAGCTGAGTTGTTATTAATCGGTGCATTATCAGGGATAGTTTCTGTCTCCCAAAATTTTCGAGAGACTCCAGAATTTGACCGTCGTTGTTCCTAGCTAGGAACGAAACAGCAGGACCCTTATAACGGCAGTGTTTGGGCAGATTGCCTGCAAGAATGTAGCCTAACTTTGTTTCCTGTATAATAGGAAAATGCGAACCGCGTACGTATTTGTTAGCTAAAATTAAATCTAGGCAGAATTGCGCTCCTAAAAGTAAGTCGATGTCAGCTGATATGTTGAAATTTGGATCAGCAAGGAAAACGTTATCTGGAATGTTAAATTGATTTATGTCAAAAGATTGTGCAGCAGTTTATGGGTTAATAATTATAAGACTGCACATTTTGCCTCGAAGCTAAATCTTTGATAGCGGGAAATAATGCGTATAGACGCAAGATTAGTGGCACAACACGCGGTATTATTTATACCTGTAATCGGTATGTTAGATTTAGTCAAGTTAAGCCGTAATTTCTTGGCAAATGATCCCGTCCAAAAATTTATTTGTGAACCCGCATCCAGAAGAACTCTTGCGAGTTGTATATTGCCAGCCCGGTCAATGACAAACACAATTGCTGTTGATAAAAGAATATTATTTGTAGATTGTAATTTGAGTGAACAATAGTTACTGCTGCTGGCAGAAACTGGCTTCGACACATTGTTTATGTGCAACAATGTATGGTGTCGTTTTGAGCAGATCTTACATGATTGTTTAATCTTACAATTAGATGAGAAATGATCTGGTCTTAGACAATTGGTACAGCATTTATGATTTAATAGTAATTGTCCTCGTTCTGATGTGCTTAGTGCACAAAATTTATCACACATGTAAATTGGATGATTAGATTTACAGCATAAGCATGAATAATTATTTGACGCTGAGTGATAACTTTTAAATGCAGTGCTGCCAGCAGCGTTTCGTGATTTATGTTTGTCAGATTTATTATTGAATCTTAAACTTAGCTTGTTGACTTGCTGTCCGGCATCGATAGGCAGTGTATTTTCTAACAACTGTCTACGTGCGTTTAAAAACTGAGTAAAACCTTGAAAGTTAGGAAGATTATCGGGGTCTATGGTTTATAATTATGGTCCTTCCATAATTTAAACGTAGTATGGTCGAGTTTCGCTGACAATAATTGTACAGTGATAAGCTCGAATGAATCCACTGACAGTTGCATGGCCGCCAGTGAATTAACGGAAGACGTTATCGTATTTATGAATTCTGCCAAACTTTGGACAGTCTTTAATTGTTAACTTTACTTCAAGTAAATTTTGAATATAGTACTTAGCTAGTACGAATTTATTGTCATATCTAGCGGACAGCAAACTCAACGCTATCGAGTAGTTTTCGATACAAATAGGTAATGACTTAATTAAATCTAGCGGCTCATTTTTCAGAGACGAATACATATAGTGTAATTTCTGCACTGACGTTAGATCAGATCTGGCATGCACCAAGTCCAGAAATATTGAGTAGAAATGCTGCCATTCTAAGATATTGCCTGTGAAGCAGGGCAAACTTATCGGTTTTAGTTGCGTATTGCTTGTCAATACGGGAGATATAGTCTGAACGTTAAAAGTTTCTATAAGTTGTAAGATATTAGCTTCTGTCGAGTATAATAGCTCTTCGACCTCAACTCGGTCTTCTTGAGCAGCGTTTATGTCTTTTGAAATAAGCTCAATTTCGGACTGTACCTCATCGTATTTTGTTGCCAAGCTTTTTAGACTTTCAAGTCTGACTGTTAAGAAATGTTTGGTATTAGTGTTCTTGTCAAAGTTACTGATAGCCGAATTAATACGCACTATGGCAGACTTTAAGCCGCCTCTCTTTCTGACCATTACTTTGAGGCCTTCTTCAGCCATTGTACGCACCTGATAATGATGTTAATGATATGGTACCTGGTGTGCGACGTCCCGAAGCGTCGAGGCCGTGGAGAAGATGGCGAACACACAGACCGGAGAGATGACTGCTTACACTGGAGTACCGACGCTAGCACATGGATGATCTTGCAGTGATATCGTCAGGAGGCTCAAAGCCGACGAAAGAAATGCTGGTTAAGTCACGGCACGGTCGGATCAGCGAATATGCTGAGTCGCCCGTGATGGCCAGAAATTGGGGCAGAAGAATAATGAAAGGGTGAATAACGAATCCAGGCACGGAGCGACCAAAAAATGGTTATTAAGAAGAATGTTGATCGGTCATGTTAGGACCAAATAAAATGTTAAGTTGAGCTGCGGCCTTGTGGACCGCGTATAAATGTATTGTATGTCAGCACATATGCCCTTTTTTATAGAAAGAATGAAACTTGGTGTATTATCGCCAGGATGCAAAATGATAAAGATAGTGGACTGTATAATTAGATTTATTAAGTTACTCCATTCTTACACTCAATTCATTGTAGTGAGGTTGGCTAATGCTGAAGATTAAATTTTGAGAAGTGATTCGGAAACGAAATTACATTTAAAAATAATGAAAAGGTAAATGACGAATCCAGGCATGGAGCGACCAAAAAATGTTAATAAGAAGAATGATCCGTCACGTGAGGACCAAAAAAGTTATGTTGAGATTCGGTCGAGTGGACCAAATCAAAATGTGTTGAATGTCGGCACGTGTGCTCTAAGACTTTTTCCATCAGAAGGAATGAAGCTTGGTGTGTTATCGCCAGGATGCGGAATGATAAAGATAGTGGACTGTATTAATACATTTATTAAGTTCCTTTTTTACACTTAACTCTGAGCGCTGAGGTTGGCTATGTCTGGTTGAGCTTTAAGTTTTAAATGAACGTGTCGCTAAGAAAGCGAAATGGTAGATGAGGCGCAAATGTGCGGGACTCAAACTACATCAAGAAATGTTAAGGCCTAAGGCCTATACGGATGTCGTAGATTGTCGTCAGACTTGAGGCGCGAGTACGCGGCACTCAAATTACATGAAATCGAGAAATTAACAGTGTATCGCTAATCGGTGCGACATTAATTGTCTGACGACAAGAAAAGTGAAAAGACAGAACGAGAGAGCAAACGTTGTGTCTGCTGCCCGCTGACGCTCGGTCAACTGTAACGTTGAACGTTGTATAAACATGATAGCGCAATATCAGAAAGCACAGATTAGCCAACCTCTGAATGCGAAAATTACCACATTACTGTCCATTCAGATTTCACTAATTCTGATTTTTCATGTAAGACAATTATTCTCAATTGTTCTTGCTATACTTATTTCACTTCTGTTACAGTACTCAATACCTAACTTTACATTTAATTGTTATAAACACTATAAAGAATGAAGCTTGGCTCCTTGGCCTAGGATATAGACTGTTAGTTTCAATTTTATTTTATCGGGTTAATTTTATATAGTGGTGTGCAACAGTGATCATTCTGCTTATATTATAATCATTATTATTTAGTTATAGTGTCATTATTGACTACATCATGGGTATTTTTTACTTTTAATTACTATTCAGGGAATTTACAATGCCTTTTAGTTATTTTTATGACTTAAAACAATACAATGGTACATAACCTCACATACTGGTTTAATTTGTCATTGTTGTGTTTATAGTACATTTTCATTTCATTATTTTCAATACTTTCCTTGCTTTACTTTACTTTATAAATAATCATAAATCAAAATTATTATTTGATGTTATTCTTTTAGTCTTTAGAGACCAATTCTAAGTTACTGATCAAAATTATAGTTATACATTCTTAAACATTACATTAATTATTATACAGAGAATATTTACATTTGTACAAATTATTAATTTATACGTCAATTGAATTGTCTCTCTTTTTAATTATTGTCTTTGAGTGAGTCTTGGTTTACAAATACATGGTTGTTTGTCACCTTATTGTTGTGGTAAATCGGCAGCGTGTCCTCTTCAGTCCTATGTCCTTGACACTCGATGCTCCTTTGTCGTCCTGGAGTCCTGGTCCCTCGTCCGTCGGATTCTCGTACGCTGGATTACTGCATGTACTTGGCTGCTTCCTCGTCTCCCGTCATGGCCTCTGGTTGCAAGTGCTCACACGAACTGATGAGTAGTCGTGAAGTCCTTGACTGCTGCTGTGGTTGAGATATAAATGTTGTTGTTTCTAAGCAGAGTCTCTGGTTGCCACAGTAGTCGATCAAGAAAGAGGTTGTACTCGTAAAGCAGAGCCTCCGGCTGCGACTATGGTTGATCGAGAAAGAGTTGGACTCGTGAAGCAGAGCCTCCGGCCGCTACGATGGTTGATTGAGGAAGAGAATTATGTTAGCGCGTCTCCTGTATTTATACCCAGGGCACTAAAAATCATGTTTCGACAATATTCTGCATGTCAGAGACTGTCGTGGCGTCATTTCTCACACACGATTCTTGTCACACTTAATTCGCTCGTCTTCGCGATTTTCGAAGTCTTTTGCACATTATCCGATATTCATTCTGTCGGTAATTTTTATGTGTTCACCATGTACAAACCGTTTTTCTTTATCTTAATTAACATAAGTTCTATTTATTTTTATTTTCCTGTAATTACACTTTTTATCCTTTTTACACTATTTTTTATACACATATGCGTCTTATTTTTATACACATTTTCGTGTATTTGGTTTTGTGCTATTATGCACACAATTTTTACAAATTAAATAAATTCAAATAATTAATAGCGTTCCTTAAGGGTGGCGCTTTTCAGGAATTGACAGGTCGCACACACACACACATGTAACATACATGTGTACACAGAGACAGAGCAGCTGGCGTTTTCCACCTGTCCCAACATGAACGTTTGGTTGTTCATATTGCAAGCTGAACTATTATTATTAACAATGTGAATTACTTATTTATTTTAATTAATTATTTTAATTACTTTGTGCAATGCACAGTACCCTATACATTTGTACTGTTGCAATACATATAATATATTACAGCTTATATAGAAATATTATTTTCGTATTATTTTTTTCTTCGTTCTTCTTTACTGGATTGATGGATATCTAATTCATAGCGTAGAAAAATTGATTGCACTATTTTTGGAGACTTTTTATTTCATTAATTGCAGCCACTGATACCATCCTTTCACACTTCAATGTACTAATTGAATTGTTGAATTGTTACTGCTAACTGTTCTTACCTGCCTGCTCTAGCCGTGAAGTAATGTGTACATGGTGCATGTTGCGACGATACATATCATCACCATGCATATAAGAACTGTTAAGATAAAGAAACCATAGTTAATTAGTACTAGTGTAAATGAGAAATGAAAGGAAACTTACAAATAAGTGTGTATTAAGCAGAGTATTCTGGTTCCATGCTAAAACAAAACAATGGATGAAGAAAAATAAATGCTAAAGAAATATAATATCGTAATTATGATGAAAATTAGAAGAAGAGAACTTAATAACGTGATAAACCCAATAGATATGTTAAGTGAGAGGTATAAACAAGTCTAACGACGAAACAACTAATTAAAATAAAGACATGCAATAAGCAACAAGACAGTGAAGACCACATTAATTACAAAATAACATAAATGCATGAAGAACTAAAAATAAAAATAACAAAAGAAACTAAACTAAAAACATGTTAATAACGAGGTAAAGAATAAATAAAAATTACTCCTTAAATTAATACTAATAATAATAATTAAAGAGAAAAGATCAGACAGTAGGTAAAGTTATAGAAAATTCAATGCAATGGTATAAATAAGAGTAAAAAATAGGTGCATTAGTCTAAGGAAAAATTGTAAAAAACTTATATTATAAGGGAGTGAAGTGATAAGTGTACAAAGAAGGAAATAGTGATGATCAAAGATCATGTTATAAACCAGTGGGAAAGGGAGAAATTGAAGTAATGGTCTTATGTATAAACTAATACATATTAAGAACCAGTAAATAGAAGTAGTATGTGTTTAAAGGGTTTTGTATACCCAGGATTTATTATGTTATAATTAGTTGTGTAAAGGGTTTTGTATACCCATGGGATGTTATGTTATAATTAGTTGTTAAAAGGGCTCTATATACCCAGGATTTTATTATGTTAGAATTACTTGTTAAAAGATTTGTTAATTTTTCAAGAACAGTAGTTGTAAAAGCTGTTCAGAAATGTCAATATCAGGTACATGGTGAAACATCATATTATGTAAAAAATCATTGTAAAGGAATGGCAAAATGCTAAGCCTATAGGCCAAAAGAGTTGAGCTGAACTTAAACAACACTAAACTATCCAGAATAGTCCTAACCAAACCAAATAAAATTAAACAGAAGCCTGACCTAAATGAAACAGAGAAGGTATTGGTAAACTTATATGTCAAAACCCACAATACCAATAACCAGATGGATAGAGAAAGTATTAGTAGCACATCAAGCAAGCCATTGAGCTGACATGTTGCCAATATTATTGTTATTATAAGAAACTTATGCATAGGTATTTAAAACTGTAATGTTATATATAATGTAGAAGTATCAGACATTATTGTTAGTAATAAGAACAACCCTATTAGAACATATTACAGTAGAAAAAACAAACAATAAGAAATGTAAAGAAAAATATCTCAAAGCCTAAAAAACTCAAAATTATAAAGGTGATAAAACATTTAATGATGGGCCGAAATGGGCCACATTCGGTATCAAAATACTTCTATTTTCCCAAACAATAACATCGTATATGCCAAATTTATATTAATCTAGAAACAAATAGGGAATAATTTGAGGTGACAGAAATAAACTTCATAAATTTCAAATAATTACAGTCACGTGACCGGGGTCAAGAAAATTGGACCAATCAGAGATCACAAAAGCTAGGCCTCCATCGTTAGCTAAACGGATTTTTTGAATTACTCTATTGTTAACTAGCGAACAGAATAAGTCAACTGCATGTAGCAGAGAGTCACATTTTAATAATAAAGTAAAAATAAAATACCAGGAGACGTAAAAAATGCAATAGGAATTCCAGGAGGACCATTCAGAATAACCCTGGAAAACATACAGAAGAAACGAAATTTGAATGAAAAAAGGACGATCTATTTAAACTAACGATTCCCAAGTTCGACAAACATGACATCGAGGTGGTGAGAATCTTGGTTATTTAATAACGAACCAACCACATCACTACACAACACGATATTCACCAAAACACAGTTAATCCAGACACCTGTGAACCTTAACAAAACCTTACTCAAGGACATTATTGACATTAAATTCTTAAAACAATATTTAATTTGAAGATATTAGGTGAGACATATAGCATAGCCGGCCAGCTGGAGGAAGACCGCCATCTTGGAGTGGGGAGCCAACCATTTTGTTGAAAGTTAATCAACCTAAGAATTATAACATTTTAAACACAGTATTATTTTATGTATTGTTATTTATTAACAGTTGTAATTAACCATATTGTAATGCATTGTATTTTGTCCTAAAGCGTTTCCCAATCTTTACTAACAGCTAAAAGAATCCATTACCTGAAATTAAAAATAATATTGTTAACAGAACCAGCATTTTATTGGTTAACAGAACCAGCATTTTATTTTTGTAGAGTGGATTAAGATTTAATAATTTCAGATAGACGAGGAAGAGTAGAACCACGACGAGAGTGAAGAACTCCGAGAATTTTGGAGACGAAGCCGGCTAACCTAGAAGACGGATTCGAATCAGGAATCGATTGTGAAAAAACAACACAATCGGGTTCACTTTAAAAAGATTAATTAATTTTGGAGACAATTCAAACCGTACGGCTACGAACACCACTCTCGTATCAGTGAAGTCGTTGACGACTGGGTATCACCGAGGCATTTTTACTAAATTAAATAAACAAAATAAAGAAGTAAATATTTAAACAATAATAATAATAATAATAAAAATAATTTTTTATTTCCAAAATAATAGGAAGCGAAAACCCATCTCTCGTCTCTTCTCCTTTTCAAATTGGCTTCCATCGCGGGGCTTAAGATAGGGTGACTTACGCCATAATCACCAAAGCATCTTTCTTACTTCCGTTACAAATTGGCACCAACAACTTGGGGCTTAATTGAAGGCTAATCGGGATATATTACAATGTGTACACACATGTGTCGTAGTAATGTTACGATAGTAGTACATTATGTGTATACGGTGCCAATGTGACCAATTTATGATTGCAGCTGTTGAATTATACATTGTTATAGAGGTCGGTTTGGAATTTGTCTACTTTGGTATCCCCTAGCTTAAATGCAAACGTCCATTAAGGCGTCAGTGAACCGTGTGATAAAGGTTACAGTTATTGTTCGTTGTTACGTATCTACACTACTGATATTACTGCAGTATTTACATAATAAATAAGTCACAAGCATTATTTAAAGTTTATAATTCAATTTTCTTCTTACGAAAGCATTAAAAATATGTGACTCGATCATCAAGTAGGAATAAAAAAGATTTTACTAAGCACCAAGCGCTACTTGTTCCTGAGATAGGTCAAGTAGTTACTGAATTTGTCCTTGTTTTGCGAGCAGTAACGCGTGATTAATGTTGAAGCGATTCTACGGTGTAGAATCAATATTAAGTGTAGTAGATCAACTTATCCAGTATGTTAATTTTTTTAAGAAAAGATAAAACATAAGCAATATTTAGTAAAATGCTTGCGATTGTATATTATACAAATTTCTGAAAGTTTCTTACTCTGTAGGCCAATACTGCAGTGAAAGTGTAAAAACCTGCTATTGCGTTTTCTGATTCCCCAATCTACGAAAACGAATCCAGTTTAAACATTTTTATATTCAATATCCCGAAGAGTGTTAGCCGCTTATTAAGTAAAGTGAAATAGTTATTGTACATAAAAATTATAATATTTGTGAAGGATATTACTTAATGAATAAACTTAAACAAAACAAATCCTGTGTATAATGGAGTGGCACTGTGCCAGTCCGTTGTTTCCGCACCACTCACTGGTGAAAACATTTTTCACCATTAAAACGCTTTAAGCATTCATTACGTGAAACGAGCTTTTCAAGCAGTTCTCTCAGTCAAGTGACAATAAAAACAATTTCTGTAAGGAACGAACAGACGGTGGAGAGTTGAAAGCATCGAATTAGTGGAAGTAGGTCGAGTCACCTTTTGGAAGATAGTGTCAAAGTCGTTATATAAGATAGCGTAAGGTAGCTGATAATTTCAAGTTAGAGTATATCTTTGTTATTTCTTGATGTAAATTGTCTCTTTTCTTAAATCTGTTTCCATTATATTAACCTACTGTTCGTTGTGAAGACAGTTATAACCGTGGCTAGATCTGCTGTGGTTGTAACTATATTGTCGTTAAATTTTCAACTTTTCGACAAGGCACAGATCAGGGCTGATGTAAGTGACATTGCAGTGAATATCCAGTTGGCTTTACAGTAAACGATACACTGTGAGGTGGATTGGAAGACGCTTTGGGACATGTGAACTAAGGTACTTCAGTATCAGGATCTTCTTTAACGGACTACTTAAAAACATTTCATTATTGTTCCTTTACTACGTTGTTCTATTTATTGACTTCTAACTTTTTCAGCGGCGCTGTGATGTGAATATACGTAACTTCAAAGCATCTATTACAAGGAACGTCTCGAATTGTAACTTGCAATTCATCTGTACAAAGGTTTTGTTATATACTGTTACTCACAAGTTCATTACTGTTGGTAGAAGTTTCGCATCGGTCACATGAGTCCAGTTGAGGACAGAGTTTGTTAAATACTGTTTTTAGCTAAGTTAGAGCGGGACTGAACATTATCCATTAACTGAACAGGAACTATTGTCTCCCACTGCCAGACAATTCCTGAGAACTCTACTGACCTAGATCACGACAGTAACCAGAATAAGCAATTACGTGTATGCTTAGCCGCACAGTACTTGTAACATAAGGGCGCTGTCAACAAACGTGAATATCAGTCTGTACCGAACTTCTCGCGTTACTATGAAATTTAACTCTAGACCTACTTTGGTTTATCTACTTCCTTTTTCTAATTCAGTATAATTACAACAAATATGTATTTGTTTTTAGAATAATAAACATCTTAAATAAATTGTAAGATGAATTTATAAGATGTACAATGTAATTTTACTACTTTTAAAAATTAGTTTTTTATTTTAATTTAATTTCAGATTTAAGTTTTAGATTTTGTGAAGGCGTAGCTCTGCGAAACTCAAACACTGAAATGTATTCTTTCTTTCACGATAGGTAGGAATTTTTTTAACAGTGGGCACAACATTTTGATTTGTATAAAAATCCTGAACAACATTCCTTACTACACGCTTATTAAAATCATCAAGAAATAGTTACCTTTTCTGACATGTTTTTTACGTTTTTCCCTGGTGTGGAGAATTTTTCTTCTGGACTTCATTTTCTTTGCTTTCTCAAGTATATAACGAAGACTTCAGATATACGCTATTACAGTAATACGCATTTCGTTTTGTTGCTTGATTCAGTGAGTATGTCAGTGAGTTTTGTTGTTTTTCTTCATAACATTTTTTTTAATTATATCACTAATTGTTTCGTGACCTTCACTGTGAACAACGAAACTTAATTTTTTTCTTTCGATAACTCTTGAATAGTCATTGTAAATCTGAAGAGACATCTGTTCTAATCTGACTATGAACAGAGTGTGGCAGATGTAATGAATCATCGGCCTTGACAAACTACTAGACCTCTTAGCCCCTGATGCATACCGACTGCTTCGTTTATTTCCGTTAACTCTTCGTAGAGCCGAATAAGGCGCGAATATCCAATTTTTACCCAATTCTACGAGCAACGTACGAAATCCTCCAATGTTGAATCAGGCGGGAAATGTACAGTAGAACACACAGCATGCTTTTTAATGTACTGTGCGTGTGTTAAGTAATAGTGTGTTAGTAATTATAGTATAGTAGCACCAGTGTGATTGTAAATAAAGCGTGACAGTAGTTCGCTTTTAAAATATTGCTTTACTGTTTCATATTCAAATGTAGATGATGTTATTTTTCTTTATTTGTGTTGCTTAGGAACAGAAATAACGTATGAAAAAATTTACGTATGAAAAGTTAACCTGTGTTTTATGAAATGTATAACAACCGAATTGTATGGTTAAAGTATAAACCGATTTAGTCAATATAAGGTGACAAGAATAATCTATGACAGTTTGCTTACCATCATCATCATCATCAGTGTCATCTCCATCACAGGTCAAGCCATAAGACCTGTGCTGATTCCACGAACTGTCTGTATTGGATAAAACAAAGGACGAAGAAAGCCATAAGCCCAATACCAACAAATGCGAAATGCAGTGACACAATGAAAGTAAACAGTGGTACAGAAAAAATTAGTTGGATATACACCAGAAGTGAGAACTTCAACGCTGAGCGGCGAGTGAACTGATTCAACGTGAAAAAGGTTGCTCTTATATTCTTTTGAGTAAGAGGGCTTTTGCTATCAACAATTAAGATTCAAATTCGAGTGAGTGGATAATTAAATGAGACGTAGACATAATAAAGTGTTTATATGAATTTTGTTATAAGAAATCGATATTTACAATAAATATAGAATCGATATAGAATCATATCACATGTCGTTTTATTTTCAGTATACATACATATACAAATAAAGTGTAGAACTTCAACGCTGAGCGGCGAGTGAACTGATTCAACGTGAAAAAGGTTGCTCGTATATTCTTTTGAGTAAGAGGGCTTTTGCTATCAACAAT